>JAZKLR010000483.1:0-600000 GCA_037103525.1 Ganaspis brasiliensis
TTGTTCTGTCGGCTACAGAAAAGCTGTGCAGGTGGCAGAAACTTGGCTTCCGTTTCGCGAGTAAACTACAGACAGTTTTTCCAGTAAACACGTTGATTGCAATTTCTTTGTGTGTGTGTGTGTAATATTTGGGGACATCAGTCAGTTGAACTCGCAGTCGGCACGAAAAGCAAATCACTTCTGCAAATAAGGTTCGTGTTCTCTCTAACGGTCGAATAACATGCGCTTCAAAAATCCGAATAAATACCCAAGTGCCCAGAAGGCTTCGCTTAATCCGAAGATTAATAAACAAAAGCCCCAGTTCAGCCTTGTAAACGCGATTTCAAAGAGCTTTCAAGAATCTTGTTAATTTAAACTGAAATTTTTACGAAAAAAAAAAACTTTACTTATTTTCTTACTTTATTTTTAAATACTTATTATTAATTTTAACGTGTATTTCTTAATATTTTAAAAATTAAAAGCTTCATTAAATAATAAAAATAATAAATAGTAATTGCACACCTTCCGAATTTTATACTAAATAATTTTAATTGCATAAATTATAAATTGAATTACGTGTTTTATAATTTATTTTTAGTGGCTGATAATAAGGAGTTTTTTTAATAGGTACGGTCCTGGCTCTTGTTTATTTTAATTTATTTTATGTAGATTAAAGAGAATTTGTTAGATGTATATATTCTGGATGTAAGAAGACGATATTTGGTTAAATAAATATATTTCTTTTCAGAAATATAACAACTTTGCCGTATTGGATGATTTATCAGGTGACATAACCTGAAAATGTCTGCGTATAATAGTAGAAAAAACACAACACTTTCATTAATTATGCAAAATAAATACTTATCGCGAAATCCAACTGGACAGTTTTACGGCAACTAGAATATCGGTTTTAAAAATGCGAAACGATTTCTTTGTCGAAAAAATACAATTGACATTTTTTACACGATTTGAGAGGGAAACTAAACAAACAGCTGATGTTCCTTAAACGCCTCTAGCGGCAGATTTTTGTAATCTTGTACTAATCCTCAGTCGGTAACATTGTATCGCTGTAATTAAGCGCGGGTTGATTTGAAATGGTTATTCTGTACAAATATATTTATGAAAATTATTTGATACTAAAATTAAATTTATTTTAAGTCAAATAAATTTAAATAAAACATTATGTCTTATACTATGTAAAAAGAAATTAATTATGCTGAAAATAAGCTTATTGTAAGTCAAGTAAATTTAAAATAAATATTTTAAGGAAATATACTTGGCTAATTATTATTTATAGATAATATAATTATTAATAATAATAAAATTATTTAACAAAAAAAAAAAATTTTAAAAATGGCTATAAATTTTACAAAACTGAAGACAATTGTAATATTATTATTAATTATTATTATTAATTATTAATTATTAATTATTATTAATTGTAATTAAATGTGCACATTATAATTTCTCAAAATACTATTTTTTATTTCACTAGATTTAAAATAAAATTATATTTAGCATAAATAATTTTTATAAATGTATTCGTAATAAAAAATCCATTTCAAATCAACCCGCGCTTTTTGACCAATGACCACGAAATGTTGTTACCGACTGTGGATTAGTATAACATTACAAAAACAGCCACAAGAGGCGCTTAAGGAACATCAGCTGTTTGTTTAGTTTTCCTCTCAAATCATATAAAAAATGTCAATCGTACTTTTTCGACAAAAAAATCGTTTTGCATTTTTAAAACCAACATTTTTGTTGCTGTAAAGTTGTCAATTCGGACTTTGCCATTGGTGTTTATTCTGCATAAATTAAGAAAGTGTCGTGGTTTTTACGCTATCATACGCAGCCATTTTTAGGTTATGTCACCTTACAAAAATCCAATACGGCAAAGTTTTTATATTTCTAATAAGAAATATACTTATTTAACCAAATATCGTCTTCCACAAATAAAACATTTAGCAAATTCTTTTAAATTTACATAAAATAAATAAAAATAAACACGAGCCAGTATCGTACCTAAAAAACGTTGAAGTTAGCCTCTAAAAAATATCAACAGGGCCGTAAAAAATATTGGGCCACTTTCAAAGTTTATAATTATGCTGTGAAACCAAAAGGTTAAATTAATTAAAAAAAAACTAAAAAAGATCCGGAGGTTATTATTTATTAATTGTGATTTGATATTTAAAACGGTTATATTATATAATATAATTACAAAATTACAACTCCTCTTTGAGTTTCCAGTCAATAATAGCGGGGCAAAATCTTCATTAACTTTTAAAAGGTTATGTAATATTTCAATCGGTTCTTTAAACGATCAGACTATTAAATTAATTAAACAACTTGGCCGATTTCCCATTTCTTCATGCTAGACTGTTATGAAAGTGATTCTAGCCAAATGATATTGAGGGCTTCATTATTTCAATTCATTAATTTATTTTTAAAAGTTTATTAAAACCTGATCAGCCTGTTTTAACAATTTAAAGAAAGATTTTTATGCAACGCCTTTAAAGCGAGATAATTACATTTTAAATTCTGTTTTGTTTTCAAATCGGGGGCACTTTAATTAACTGACTTTATTGAGTTGATAAATTAAATAACAAAGGATTATGTTATCATAAAATAAATATATTAAACAGGATTATCGAGAAATAGACATTGAAATAAAGAGGATTATATAAAATTGAAATAAATTAAGCGATTTTTAGTTTCATATGAATTGATGTGTATCAAAATAAATAAAAAATATTTTTTAAATTCACGATAGAAATATTTTTTTGTTAATAGTGTTAAAAATGGCTTTTTAAAAGGGGGATAAAGTGCGTTTTAATCGTTTAAGTGCAAACAGTAGAAGTCAAATCTTATAATTTGTGTAATTACGATTTGTCACGCAAAACCCTTATTTACAAGTGTAGCGAACAGGAACTAGAAAAAGCTACGAAAATTTGTCTCCACTTTGACTTTTAATAAAACAAAGACTAAAAAACCAACAAATGTTAATTTCAAATAAAACAATAATTAATCTTAAGATCTAATTACTATTATTATTATTAACTACTGAACTAAATCTAGCTAAATTTATAGTCCTGAAAAGTAGGAAAAATTAGTAAAAATTCAACACAGCTTCTTACTACTAATTTAACTAAATCTATCAAGCAAAAGTTTCGACTGAAAATGAGAAAGGTTTGAATGAAATGAGAATCAGATCGAATTAAAAAAATTTGAGAAATCTTAACCTGTTTACCTTAAATTTATTATTGTTATTATTTTTATGATTATAATTGTTATTATTATTGTTATGATTATTAGTACTATTATTATAATTTAATTTTATTGTTATTCTTCGGTTTTGATTGTAAATAAGTGATTAGTTCCGAATAAAATGTATAATTTGATCTTAAAGTGAATTTTGCACCTTGGAAAAATAAAAAATAAAAAAATTCTTCTTAAAAGATTCTGATGCCCGTGAATGCCTAAAAAATAGAATTTCACGATATTTAAACAGATCGTCAGTGCGAGTAGGGTGTCAACGACCCTTTATCGATCAGTCACCTCATTAAATCCCACTCATTCGTTGATAATGATCACGATTGCGGATAATGTCTTATAATTTGTAACACCACGTAAAAAATTTGTTTATGGCTAATGCCTCAATAAATATTTTAACTTTCTTTGAACATTTACCAACTAACAAAATTATCAATTTAAACCTGAACATTTAAAAAACGAGAAAATTTTCATTTTCGTTGCATTTGGAAAAAAACTCATAATACGAAACAATTTAGAATAGAAAAGATTTTAATAGAAAATTTAGAATAAAACACATGTTAATGGAAAATTTTTAAAAGACAAAATTTGTAATAATTGTAAAATTTCTAATAGAAAAAAAATTCGTACCAAGATAAAGTTCGTAATAGAAAAAGACTCGAAAGAGAAAAAATTTGTAATAGGAAAAAACTTGTGATAGGAAAAAAAAAATATATTTTTAATCGGTCAGACTAAAGTCTGGAGAAAAAATAGATTTCGAATCTGAGGGAAAGGTCGATTGTAAAATTCGTGTAAAAAATGTTGTGAGGTTTAAAAATGCGTTTTTGTATATGAAAGCATCGTGCCAATTGAAATCTAAATCTACTTCAAGGCCAATATGAGACAGAATGAATGATAATGATAATAGCAATGATTTTTATAATAAATGTACAAATGACAAGACTTATTAAAAAAGAAAAAAAAACAAGCGTGACTAGAATAAAGGACGACTTTACTTTTGGCTTTGAAAAAAGTGAGAAAAAGTTGTGCTTCGAATTTTTTGATTAATTTAGAAAAAATTATTTCTTGTTAAAACAAAGTGAAAATACTTTTCTACGTTTTGTGAAGTAAAAATAATTCTTTTTTTTTCTGATTTAATAATAAAAAAAAAAGTTAATCCTTAAAAGAATTTTTTTGGTTAAAACTCAATTTTTCAATATAATTTAAGTATTTGGTTAAAATTAATTTTTTAAAAGAAAATTTTAATTAATTAAACTTTAATTTATTCTATTGTAATTAAATTAATTAAATAATTAAATAGTTTTTACTAACAAATTAAATAATTTAATTTAACTAAATAACAATTTTCGCTCCAAATTAGTTTTTCACTTTCTTTTAAAAAGGCAATTTTTTCTAAGTTTGAAAAATTCCGTCTGAGGCTCCGAATAATTGTAATATTTGTATTGTATGCATGTTTGTTATGAATAATTTATTGTTAAATGTACTTCAATCAAAATTATTAAAAGAAAAGGAGAAATTGCCAATTTAACCAAATAATGATAAAAAAACGAAAAGCAATTTAATTATTGAGATGTAATGCTTGAAATTTAAACTTTAGATCACAATTATAAAAATTGATATTTGATTTAGAATTTTGAAATTGAATCCTAATTTAGAAAATTGACTCGAAAACTACTTCTTGAATTAAAATTCTTAAATTATAATTTTGAAAATTAATTTTTGATTTGTAATTTCGAAATTTGCATTCCGAATCAAAATTTGTTATTAAATAAAAACGAGAATTTTGAAAATTAACTTTCGAATAATAATATGTGACGCGATATGAAGAAAGGGACCCAAGCAGGAAAAATTTTTAGGTTATGTTCTGTGTCAGTTTTACCTTCATTGTAAGTTCCTTTTTAATGCTGTATGATCAAAGTCAGTTTCTATTGAATATTTTGGATGAAATAAGGACGTAAACATCACAAACATAACCTAAAATTAATACTTCTTAACACCCTTTTTTCATATCGCGTCACATATTCATTTTGTTTATGGTTTCTGAGCGCTGCGGCCTATTTTAGAAAAAAAAAACAAAAATAAAGTAAAGAACAAATAAAAGAATAAATAAAAAAAGATTTACAGCAAACAAATTAAAAACGAAATACAAAAAATAAAATTTAAGAATTAGTATTTAAATAAACTTTCAAGAACAAAACAAGAAGATTTTTGCGCGCAGCGGCCTCATTTGGAAAAATAGAAAAAAAAAGAAATTAAAGAATAAATAAAAGAATACGTTAGAAAATAATAACAGAAAACAAATTAAAAAACAAATACGAAAAATAAAGTTTAAGAATCAGAATTTTAAATAAATTTTCCAGAACAAAACAAGTAGGTTTCTGCGCGCGGCGGCCTTATTTAGGAAAAAAGAACAAAAAAGAACAAAAACAAAGTAATTAACAAATTAAAAGAAAAAATTAAAACACCTTTACAGCAAATAAATTAAAAAAGAAATACGAAAAATAAAATTTAATAATCAGCATTTCAAACAAATGTTCAAGAACAAAATAAGTTGGTTTCTGCGCGCAGTGACCTCATTTGGAAAAATAGAAAAAAAAAATTATAAATAACAAATAAAAACATAATGTAGAAAACAAGTATAAAAAACAAAACAAATACAAAAAATAAAATTTAACAACCAGCATTTTAAATAAACTTTCAAGAACAAAATAAGTTGGTTTTTGAACGCGGCGGCCTCATTTAGGAAAAAAAAACAAAGTAAATAACACATTAAAAGAAAAAATTAAAAAACCTTTACAGCAAATAAATTAAAAAAGAAATACGAAAAATAAAATTTAAAAATCAGCATTTTAAATCAATGTTCCAGAACAAAACAAGTAGGTTTCTCAACGAGGCGGACTCATTTAGGAAAAAAGAAAAAACAAAATTAAAGAACAAATAAAAGAATAAATTGGAAAACAAATTACAAAACAAACCAATTACAAAAAATAAAATTTCGGAATTAGCATTTTAAATGAAATGTCAAGAACAAAACAAGTTCGTTTCTGAACGCTGCGGCCTATTTTAGGAAATAAGAAATAAAGTAAAGAACAAATAAAAGAAAAAATTAAAAAAGATTTTCAGCAAAGAAATTAAAAACCAAACACATAAAATAAATATTTAGAATTAGTATTTAAATAAACTGTCAAGAACAAAACAAGAAGGTTTCTGCGCGCGGCGGCCTCATTTGGAAAAATAGAAAAAAAAAGAAATTGAAGGCCAAATAAAAGAATAAATTAAAAAATAATTACAGAAAAGAAATTAAAAAACAAACGAAATACGAAATATAAAATTTAAGAATCAGAATTTTAAATAAACTTTCAAGAAGTTAGTTTCTGAACGGGGCGGCCTCATTTAGGAAAAAAGAAAAAAAAATTAAAGAACAAATAAAAGAATTAATTGGTAAATAATTACAGAAAACAAATTAAAATACAAACCAATTACAAAAAATAAAATTTCAGAATTAGCATTTTAAATAAAATGTCAAAAACAAAAAAAATTGATTTTTGAACGCTGCGGCCTATTTTAGGAAATAAAAAATAAAGTAAAGAACAAATAAAAGAATAAATTAAAAACGATTTGCAGCAAACAAATTAAAAACGAAATACAAAAAATAAAATTTAAGAATCAGTATTTTAAGTAAACTTTCAAGAACAAAACAAGTTGTTTTCTGAACGGGGCGGCCTCATTTAGGAAAAAAATAAATTTTAATTTTACAAAAAACAAAATTTAAACCCCAACATTTCAAATAATCATTTAAAGCACTAAATTGGCAATTTCTTATTAAACTCATCAATTTTTTGATTCTTTACAGAAAAAACTCTGGAGTTGTGTTGACGCGAATTATTTGAAAATATAATAAAACACGTTGGAAAAAAGAGTATAGGAGTGTGAGTACAAATGTGAATGTGTTGGTAAGTATATAAATGAGGACAATACGAGTAGTCAAGGAAATTAATCAATCATTCAATCAGTCAGTCTGTCAATCATTCAATCAATCGCAATCAATCAATCAATGTATAAAAATCAATCAACGAATTAGTAATTAATCCAGGTACAAACGACAGCACAAGAGGGACATACTGTGGCATTAACTAAAGTGTTAATGAAAGTGAGTACATCATACGTCATGTCACCATAGCCCACGGTCGTCATCGTGACAACTGCCCACCAGAACGCGTCCGGAATGGATTTGAAGAACGAATTCTCGGAGCCAGCCTCCGCGAAGTATACCGCTGAGGAGAATAGCACCACACCTGCAAGATAAGGGAGAAAACGCGTTCAGAAATATCAGCGACATTTCATATACCTCATGTCCCCGTAGCCCACGGTCGTCATTGTGACCACCGCCCACCAAAACGCGTTTGGAATCGATTTGAAGAAGCTGTCTTGTGATCCAGCCTCCGCGAAGTAGACGACCGAGCTGAACAGGATCACTCCTGAAACAGGATCTTATCGCTACTAACCCACTCATAAAAACAATCTCGTGCAGAAATTTTTTCTTCTCTTTATTATTAACACTGTGCTAAAAAATAAAATAAAAAAAAGTAAAACAACTTCTTATCAGATCTCCAGGTGGATGTTGTAGGTGATAACCCTATTGGAAATTCTTACAAAGGTCCCTGAAAGGTTTCTACATAGGAAGCTACTTAGGTTTCTATATAGGATCCTATGTTGGACCTATAATTCATCTTCTCAAGAGTGTCCTGTAAGTAATGACATAGGGTCCTATGTAGGGTCCTATGTAGGTTCCTATGTAGTATCCTATGTAAGAACCTAAGTAGAAACCTAAGAAGAAACCTATGTAGTAAAGGTTTCTACATAGGAACCTACTTAGGTTCTTATATAGGATCCTATGTTGGGACCTACAATTCATCTTCTTAAGAGTGTCCTGTAAGTAATGACATAGGGTGCTATTTAGGATCCTATGTAGGGTCCTATGTAGGTTCCTATGTAGTATCCTATGTAGGAACTTAAGTAGAAACATAAGAAGAAACCTATGTTGTAAAGGTTTCTACATAGGAACCTACTTAGGTTCTTATATAGGATCCTATGTTGGGACCTACAATTCATCTTCTCAAGAGTGTCCTGGAAGTAATGACATAGGGTGCTATTTAGGATCCTATGTAGGGTCCTATGTAGGTTCCTATGTAGTATCCTATGTAGGAACTTAAGTAGAAACCTAAGAAGAAACCTATGTAGTAAAGGTTTCTACATAGGAACCTACTTAGGTTCTTATATAGGATCCTATGTTGAGACCTACAATTCATCTTCTCAAGAGTGTCCTGGAAGTAATGACATAGGGTCCTATGTAGGTTCCTATGTAGTATCCTATGTAAGAACCTAAGTAGAAACCTAAGAAGAAACCTATGTAGTAAAGGTTTCTACATAGGAAGCTACTTAGGTTTCTATATAGGATCCTATGTTGGACCTATAATTCATCTTCTCAAGAGTGTCCTGTAAGTAATGACATAGGGTCCTATGTAGGGTCCTATGTAGGTTTCTATGTAGTATCCTATGTAGGAACTTAAGTAGAAACCTAAGAAGAAACCTATGTAGTAAAGGTTTCTACATAGGAACCTACTTAGGTTCTTATATAGGATCCTATGTTGAGACCTACAATTCATCTTCTCAAGAGTGTCCTGTAAGTAATGACATAGGGTGCTATTTAGGATCCTATGTAGGGTCCTATGTAGGTTCCTATGTAGTATCCTATGTAGGAACTTAAGTAGAAACCTAAGAAGAAACCTATGTAGTAAAGGTTTCTACATAGGAACCTACTTAGGTTCTTAAATAGGATCCTATGTTGGGACCTACAATTCATCTTCTCAAGAGTGTCCTGTGAGTAATGACATAGGGTCCTATGTACGATCCTATGTAGGGTCCTATGTATGTTCCTATGTAATATCCTATGTAAGAACCTAAGTAGAAACCTAAGAAGAAACCTATGTAGTAAAGGTTTCTACATAGGAACCTACTTAGGTTCTTAAATCCTATGTTGGGACCTACAATTCATCTTCTCAAGAGTGTCCTGTAAGTAATGACATACGGTCCTATGTACGATCCTATGTAGGGTCCTATGTATGTTCCTATGTAATATCCTATGTAAGAACCTAAGTAGAAACCTAAGAAAAAACCTATATAGGAATAGGCTCTTAAAATCACCGAAAATCTTATTTAATGCGTACTAAGATTTTATGGTTTCTATAGCTCCTACATCTGGACACTAGTTTTTTTCTTGAAAATTAAGCTCATAGAAATGTATTTTACTTGAAAATTATGAGTTCTTGATTTAAAAAAAAAAAACAGTGCATTTAAAAAAATATTTTACCTACTTAGGTTTCTACATAGGATCGTACATAGGATCCTATGCCATTACTTACAGAACACTCTTGAGAGGATGGATTTTAGGTCCCTACGTAGGATCCAATATAGGAACCTAAGTAGGTTCCTATGTGGATACCTTTCAGGGACCTTTGTGAGAATTTCCAATAGGGAAAAAACTAAAATTGCTAAAATTTGTCTTAGTAAATTTTGTTGTTGTAATAACAAAAAAAGGTGCAGACGCTATGTTAATAATTCAGTTTGCTATTATAGCAATTCTTTTTTCTTAGTGTTCTTTTAGAGCTGAAAACACGTTTTCAGGTAGATTCATGTACATAATACCTTGCTACTTCAACATTTTTTATCTGAATCAAAAAGTTTTGTTTTTGTTTTAAAGCTTGAAATATACCCTTTGATACATGAGACTTTTTTTTATTATGGATCAAACCATTTTATTTCGCCTAATGTATTTTTCACTTTTTTAAAAAACTTTAATGCGAAAATATTATTGCATGCTTTGAGATGACGAAATGAATGATTATTTTAGAAAATGAATTCATTTTCATATTAAAAAAGATTTTTTTAATTGAGAGAACACGAAAAAATGACACCTTGATAAAAATAATTTAAAATACCGGTAATTTTATCGGGATTTTGAAAGTTCCTAACTTCCTTGCAGGAAATACAATCCAATTCAAATTTTTGGAATATGCAGAATGAAGCAATATCTTCTTGCTACTAAAATTTTACGTTGGTTTTTGCACTACTTTTTGAAATAAATTGATTCATAATAAGTGTTTATTTTGAGGTTAATGACAATTATTTATATCAACTTGAAGTTGGTTTGCGACTTGCGATAAAAATCAAAGTCAAAACGAATCGATTTTTTTAAATGACAGATCAAAATCGGTTTTATATGAGTTTTAAGTATATTTATTTGATGTAAATTTTTTTAATTTAAAATTAAAAAATAACTAAATTTTTTAATTTAAACAGTTTGATAAATCAAAAATCTTTTTCAAAATAATTCTTTGGTTTACATAAATTTGTAAAAAGTCACAGAACTTATTTATTTTTAATATTTACTATTTTTAAGTTTGAGAAAAATATTGATAATCTTATAAATAAATTTAAAAAAAATTAGAATAATGAAAAATTGGAGAAAGTAATTGAAAAAATTAGATAATATATTTTAAATAAAGAAAAGTTGAAGAAAATTTCAGAAAAGTACTAGAAACTTTTAGAAGTTCATTGAAAAAAAAAGAGAAAATAATTAAAAATTAGAAAAAATAAATGAAAAAAGATAAACATAATTTAAAATTGAAGACAACAATTTTTATTTTAAGAGAAATACATAATTGCAAAAAATTAATAAAATACAAGAAAATCATAGATGTAATTGTAAATTGACTAAAATAATTGAAATTTCAGATAAATAATTAAAAACTTTTTGGAAATTTTAGAAAAGAGCGTAAGTAATTATTGAAATTTGAAGAAAATAATAAAAAAATAATATAAATAATTTTAAATTGAATTAAATAATTAAAATATCAGATAAATAGTTTAAAATTTTGGAAATTAAACAAAATAGAAAGTTATTAAAAATTTAAGAAAAATATTTTAAAATCTTAGAAAATAATTTTAACAAATGAGAATAGTTAAAAATTGGGGAAAATAATTGAAAAATGATTATAAATTTGAAACTTGAAGAAAATAATTGAAAAATTGTTTAAAAAATGGAAAATTGAAGACAATAATCTAAGTTTGAGATAATAACTGAAAATTTAGGAAATTAATTTAAAAGTAATTAAAATATTGGAGAAATAATTGCAAAATGATAAAAAGAAATGAATATTGAACAAAATAATTGAAAATTGATATATAAATTTTTAAGTTTAGGATTAAGTTTGGAAACGTTAATTATTTCAGAAGTAATTGTTATTTTAATAAATCAGTAAAAATCACTGCTTTTTTTTTTATAAATATCTAATGGAAATATTAACTAATAATTTTTTTTTGATCTTATTGTCCTTAGAATTTTATTAGCTTTTAGAAAATAAATAAAAAAATTTACTTTCCATACGTTTTACGTTTAAACACATTTTTCATGCATCTCAAAATGTATCTTAGCATTGCAAAAATTCATAAAAATGAAAAATCAGTCAAAATTATCAATGCGAGGAAGAAATCATGAAAAAATGTTCATAAAGTCAAAATTTAATGATGTTACTATTAAAATTAAATGTAAATTAAATGTAAATTAAATGTAAAATTTGACAATTTAATGGAATTTTATTTAATCTAGGGTCATTTAAAACTGCATTTATTTAAATTTTGATGTCCATTGAGAAAAAATATAATTTTAATTAGATAAGAGATTTTAAGTTGAAAAATCAATGAAAAAAATGAAATTTTTGGTCTATATCTTCATAAATTTAAATGATAATAAAAAAAGTCTTATGCAACTGCAAAGGGTATATTTTCAGCTTTAAATCGAAAACAAAACTTTTTGATTCGGATAAAAAATGGCAAAATATCAAGATATTATGTACATGAATTTACCTGAAAATGGTTTTTTTTTGCTCTAAAACAAAATTTTGAGGGTGTATCAAAAATTTAATATATACTATTCTTTTTAGTTTTTTATTACCTTCAACCTCCACTATATCCGATAAAAAGTTTTTTTGTTCACTGTCACACAGTGTAATTGGAATTTCCGAAAAATTGGAAACTTTGGCAAATAAAAAGAAATTGGTTGTCGAGAAATGATATAACTGGCACTTTTAAAGTTTCATTTCACTTTGTTGGAACTTTCTAAGATTTATTTCTCTTAAAAACAATTTAAAAGAGGCCTTTGGGAGTTTAAAACAAGGTACGTGACGATATTTATCAATTATTTTCTCTGGGTTAAAGTGATGAGAGTCTTTTTTATGAAAAAAGCAAATTTTTAGGTTAAGGTGTCAGACTGTTTACAGGAAAAGTAGAAAGTTCGTTTACCGACAGTCGATTAATTTTTGCGGCAAAAATTTCTGTTTTAAATATTACTTTCTTTTTTTTCAATAAAAAAAATTATTACTTATTACTTAAAAGTTAACACCCCTCTAGAATCAGAAAAAAGACCCATCTTTGTTGATTTATTTTGGAAAAATGAAAAAAGGAATAGGATTTCTTTATAGAGGGTATATAAAAAACATATTGACGAATAAAAAAACTTTCTTTTTTTTTAATCTTTGTACAAAATGGTGACGATATTTAAAATCGCTTATTTTTTTTCAAAATGGTAGGACAGTTTTTTTTTGAAAAGTTTAAGATCTGGAATAAAAAGTCAAGAAATTTTATAATCAATATAAATAATAATAAATAATTAAATAAATCATCAAAGATAGGTATTTTTTCTGCCTCTAGAGGTAATAAACCCCTTCAAGTAATAACAATTTTGTTATTTTTATTTAAAAATAAAGTAATATTTCAAAACGGAATTGTTTGCCGCTAAAATTAATCGACAGTTGGTAAATGGTTTTTCTACTGTTATCGACTGTCGCCTGTCCACAATCCGAAGTGGAAAATCTAAAAAAAACATAAATCTCAGAAAATTCCAATTCCCTGAATCCAACAAATTTAAAATTTAATAAAATTTAAAGAAATTTAAAAGTTCCGGTTCCCGTTTCTCGGCATCCAGTTCCTGTTTAATTACGGGGATTTTTTTCACGGAGTTTTCTGTTCCAATGAAAGGTTTGTTGTAAAATTTAGTCTCACTTTCCGTTATGACATTCTATAATTAGGGGAGATAAAGTGTTTATTTTTTTCTGAGAAATAAATGAAAAAGTCAAGGGGTCACTACGAGGTATAGTTTTTACAAAATTCTGTAATTTTGTTTAATAAAAAACTATTAGACGATGTTTTTTTTTCATGAAGCAGTAAAATGCACTACTCCATAGGTTTTGAGAAAAATGAGTTTGAAAATTGGGAAAAAATTGTGTTCGCATCATATACGCTGTTGAGAAAAACAACGTAGCCTAGTGGATAGAACGTCGGACTGTTACTCGCTTTTTACAAGTTCAAATCTCGCAGAAGGTCATTTTTTTTACCTTTTATGCACGTATTTGTATTTTTTAAAAATGAAATGAAACATAAAAGTAAATTAAAATTTTAAAAAATGTATTTATAAATTTTTAAATTTAATTTTTTTAAATTGTCAGTTTTATTGAAAAAATACAGAGACGAGTATAATAGAATGAAAAAAAAAATACCTTCTTCGAGATTTGAACTTGCGAAGAAGCGAATATCAGTCCGAAGTTCTATCCACTAGGCTACGTTGTTCTTATCGACAGTGTTTATGACGCGAGCACAATTTTTTCGCAATTTTCAAACTCATTTTTCTCGGAACCTATGGCATAGTGCATTTTATTGCTTTATCAAAAGAAACCTGGTTTAATAATCTTTCATTAGGCAAAATTTCAAAGTTTTGTGAAATCTACATGGCGTAGTGTTTCCTTCCTTTTAAAATTTATAATGTCGAATTATTTTACAAACCGTAAATTTAATGTCTGTGGATATAAGTGTTTTTATCATATATATTGTCTCCTTGAAAATAGCTAACTAAAATATAATAAAATGTATTATTAAATTTTATTTTCTTGCTTTTAATACTAAACTTTTTGAGAAAAAACTGTGTATTCAAATTTCGATTTTTTTCCACCTATCCAAAATTTAAATTATTCCCTCTAAATAATACTCAAAATTTTTAAGAATAAAATTTGAAACCGTCGAATTCTAAGAATTTAATTCAAAAGCATTGACACTTGGGCGTTTTAGAATTTAAAAACAATGAAACTTGAATGTGTTAAAAATTAACAGAGTTGAAATTTGGAAGTATTAAAATTGTCGAGCATGTAAATTTCAAAAATTAAAAATTTTGAACAAGAGACTTTAAATTTTTTAGCATTAAAGTTCCAATGCATTCAAATTGGAAACTTTCAAATTATATAAATTCAAATCATTAAACTTGAAACTAATTTAAAATTCGTGACATTGAAGCTTTAAAATATTCAAACTTTGAAGGGTTGAGACTTGTACAGATCCAAATTTAGAAGCATACATTCAAGTTTCAGAGCATATAAATTTGGGTGAAATTAAATTTAGAAATAATCTGAATAATTTGATAATTTGACATTATAAATTTCAATAGAATATATATTTTTATCCGAAATTCACATGTCTAAAAAAACTGCATGAATTCATTGTGATTTATGATCTATTCTTAGTAATATCTTCAATATTGTTTCTAAATTAAATTCTCTTCATTTCTCAGGGATTAAAAATATACTTTCTTTGAAGCGTAGTTTTAAAAAAAAAATTTATAAAGATAAATAATAAAATAAAAATATACATTTTTCAAGAATACGCAAAATATTTACATTAAAGGAATAAATAATCGAGTGAAAATATTTACTTTGGGAAAATAGATAAATCACAACCTAAGCTTTATTCTTTGGAATAATAAATAATAAAGTGAGAATATTTATTTTGAAACAATAAAGAATAAATTATCAAGTAGAAATATTTACTATCAAAAGAATTAAAAAATCAGTTGACAATCATTAATAAATTAATGCAATTAGCGATAAAATTAATAATGTAAATGAAACATTAATATTTTTATCTGATTTTGGATTTTGATGTAAATTTGGATTCTGATTTAAATTTTGATTCTAATTAACCTTTGAGTTATTTGGATTCAGATCTTAACACCAGATTCTTAGATCTGAGAATCAAATCTTTAGATCTTAAAATCAGGTTTCAGATCAAAATATCCAAAACAATTAACCCGATATTTTTTACATAAATTCGAAGATTAAGAATCTAATGAAAAACAGATCCTAAAATTTAACGACTTAAATCTTAATACGTGAGATTTAAAATCGTAATTACCAGAATTAAATTATCAATTAAATAACAAAAATAGATACTTGATGGTATAAAACAAGAAATATATAATTTCGGCTCTGGACTTGGAAACTGATTAAAATTCCGATATTAATCCAAAAGATTGTAATTTCAATTTGAACTCTAATTAAAATTTAAATCCTGGTCCAAACTTAGACTCGGATCCGTATTTAGATTCTGAATCAATCTCAATGTTGATTCACGTTTGGCTTCCATTTCTTTAGATTCTGTTCCGAATTTATGTAAAAATGTAGATTTAAGTCTAGATCCAGATTTAGATTCAGTTCCAAGTTTAGCCGATAGAAACTAAACCAATTTTTCAGATAAAATCAGCTCTCATTAAGAAACAAGAAAAATAACAATAATAGAAAAAATTAGTAGATTTCTGCACGAGAATTGAGCGCTAACGAGTATTTTATTTTTCTTCCATTTTTATGACTGAAATTTTTTAAATACAATTAAATCAAATGTACGTTACACACTTCAGTTTACTATAAAAAAATACAGATTTCTTAGGAAAGTATTGTAGTATATTGTATTGGAATTTATTATTATTATTTATCAAACTAAATAAATAAATTATTAAATTTACAGACATTTCATTTGGTCAAATTTTAATATGGATGCAATTAATAATTTGGAAACGTTCAAATTTGGATAAATTCTAATTTGGACGCGCTCAAATTTGAATAAATTTTAATTTAGAAACATTAAAATTATGACAACTTCTGTTTGGGCGAATTAAAATTTGGACTCAATCAAATTCGAATTTGGATAAATTTTATTTTGGATGAATTCAAATTTAGATGCGATCAAATTCGGGCAAATTCTAATTTAGGCAAATTTAAATTTAGACGCGATCAAATATGGATAAATTCAAATTTGGACACATTTAATAATTTTGATATATTCAAATTTGCATTAATTCTAATTTGGGAGCGCTCAAATTTAAACAATTTCTAATTTGGACGCGATGCAAACTCTAATTTAGATGCATTTAATAATTCGGAAACATTCAAATTTGTATAAATTCTAATTTGAATGCGTTCAAAAATATGAACAAATTTTAATTTAGAAACATTCAAATTTGGACAAATTCTGATTTAGACGAATTAAAATTTAGACGCAATCAAATTCGAATTTGGACAAATGTAATTTTGGATAAATTTAAATTTGGATAAACTCTAATTTGGACGCGTTCAAATTTGAACAAACTTTAATTTAGAAACATTAAAATTATGACAACTTCTGTTTGGACGAATTAAAATTTGGACATGATCAAATTCGAATTTGGATAAATTTTATTTTGGATGAATTCAAATTTTGACTCTATCAAATTCCGATAAATTCGAATTTGGGCAAGTTCTAATATAGATGCCGTTAATAATTTGAAAACATTAATATTTGGATAAATTTAAATTTAGAAGAGTTCAAATTTAAACAAATTCTAATTTAGAAACCTTTAAATTTGGGCAAATTCTAATTTGAAGAAATTTTAATTTGGACAAATTCTAATTTTGACAAATTTTAATTTGGATGCATTTAATAATTTTGAAACATTCATGTTCGAACAAAATTTTAATATTGACGCAATTGATAATTTGGAAAAATTAAGATTTGGTTTACTTGAAATTTGATGTCGTGTAAATGTGACTAAATTCTAATTTAGACGCAATTTGATTCGGATAAATTCAAATTTGGACAAATATGCAAAATTTTGATTATGGATACTTTAAATTTACTTAGTTTAAATTATTCATTAAATATAGAAACTCCTAAGTCTAAAATCTGTAATCACAATTAATCTCAATTTATCTGAAGCGTGTACACCTTAAACGTACACCGACATAATTGTATTTAAACAAGAAATTAACAACCTTTTTTATTGTACCAAAAATCGGAAAAAAAATTCTATTGACTTTGAATTGATACATGTTATCAATTGTTAATCACTTTCAGGTGGATTTGAATTGATAATAATTAATAATAAATCTCAAACAAGAATCTAGAGTCGATCTGGTCGACAGAGTTTGAGAAGATCCTCAGCAGATATAATATTGATTGTAAGTATACGTGAGGGTAGCTTAATTTCAAGGGATTCAATTATTGATTGCAGGAGCAATTAGATAGTGATCACAAGAAATTTACTCTTGAGGTACTGTCGTTTCCTAAGATTACGTCTAACTATAGAATAAATTGCATGAAAAGCACTAAGAGTATTAATGATCATCCTAATGGCGCTATATATACTTTATAAAAGAGAGTCGATGTAAATGTAGAAGTGCATTAAGTCTAGATTAAGTGCTTTATGATACCTACTTTCAAGAGTCACTGCAAATTTTGTAAATTTATCAGACTCCTTAAAACTAGTTCTTATTTAGCGATAGACTAGCTATTTACAATTCTACTAGATGTAAATCTGCATCGTTCAAAATGCGAGAATCAAGAGCCTGCAAAGTTCCTTTTAATATATTATGAAAAACCTCAGTTTAGAATAAACTACTGTGTTTATTATTATTTATGCCCTGCAAAAAATTTAGAAATATTTTTCTTTTGAAACAATTTTTATTAATATTTTTAATATTGTGCTTTTCTGATTTTCAAGCCATTTAATTCTTAAGTATTTTAACCATTTAAACACATTTAAAATTTTAATTCTTCAAATTTTAACCCATTTAAAATTCGGAAGTTTTGGAATTAAAAATCATTAAAATTTAAAATAGATAAGTTTTGGAGACATTCAAATTAAAAGAAATAAGGAAATACTTTTTTGAAATATTACTATTAATGTTTCAAATTAAATTTTTTATTTTTTTTTAATACATAACCCGGGTTTTTGAATCACTCTTTGATTTACAACATTTTAATTTGCTATTACGAAATTTGAGAAACTTTGAATTTTTAGAAAAGTCTTTAAACTTTGCAGAGTATATTTAAAATTTTATTCTAGACTGAGGTATTTAATTAAAAAGCAAAGTAGAAGGATTCATTTTCTCTAAGATCTATTTCGTATTTGTATAATTCGCTAATTTCGTACAGGTTGATACAACTTTTAATAAATTTGACAGTTCAGAAATTTCTAAATAAATATATATATATATTCAAAAATTTCTCTAAGAGATTGGAAAATAATGTTTTGTATATTTTTATATAAAAATTCTTTTTTTCAAAGCCTTTAACAAGGTTAGTGAACGCAACATAAACCTCAAAATGATAAACGCTTTTTATCGCGAACAAAATTATGGCAAAAATTAATTTCAAATAATTTTGAAAGATCAAGTTATAGAATTTTGAGAAAAAAATGTGTTGAGCCACAATTTGTTGTCAAGTAATAATTATTTAACATTTTGTATTTTTCTTTCAGCACAGGCAAAAAACGCAATTTTTATACAATCCTTAAAATATTTTCTATAATCGTAATAATTTTAACATTGATTAAATTAAGTTGTTAAGAAATTATTTAATAATACTTTAAAAAAGGCCTGTCTGACTTATAAAAGTTATTAAACAATTTTTATAATAACAAACTATTTATTAAAATCATAAGAAATTGTAGAAAATATTATAAAGAGTAAAATTTGTTTATAAAAATTTGACATTTTTTTTAGCAGAAAGAAAAAATACAAAATGTTAAATAATTATTATAAACCCTGGCAACAGTATCGGATTGAATTCCAATCAGTTTGAATAAGTTTTAATCAAAATTCTTCCGGGGCATTCCGAAATTTGTTTCCGAGTCAATCAGTTTTTACCCGAATCAAAAAATGGATGTAACTTGACGAAAAATTCTTTCCGAAATAATCCGTTTTAATCCGAAGCTAAAGTTTAATCCGTTTAAATCCCGTTATTTCATTCCGAATCATTCCGAATCAATCCGTTCCAATTTTATTCGGGTTTATTCGAATATGAAACGGATTGATTATGATTGATTCGGAATGAAATAATGTGATTCAACCGGATTAAAATTTAGCTTCGGAATAAAACGGATTAATTCGGAATGATTTGGAAAGAAGTTTTCGTCAAGTTACAGCCATTTTTAGATTCGGATAAAAACTGATTGGCTCTGAAACAAATTTCGGAATGACTCGGAAGAATACTAATTGAAATTCAATCCAATACTTTTGTCAGGGAAATCAACAAATTTTGTCTTAACCTAGTTTTTTTAAAAAAATTATACAACTAGATCTTTTATTTTTTATTTAAACACATATAAATAAACAGTCTCTTGTTTATTTGTTTGTAATTGTTTGCTATTAATTTTTATTGAATTTTTGGTAACGTGCCTCTTTAAAACGAGATTGATTAGAAAGTCGTGTTTTTTTAAATGGAACTAGGGTAAGTTCCATAATTGAGGAAGTGATTATTTTTAATTGGAACAATAGTTGAATTAATCAGGTTGTATTTTTTTACAAAAAATAGAAATATCGCTTTAAATTGATTAAAAATATATTGTGTAATAATATTTATTTATAGCTATCAACTTTATCACATTATAAGAATATAATTTTTTTTATTAAAAAATAAAAGTTAAATAATAAAACCGAGTTGACAAATTTTACGGTGCACTGGCAACTGGATTTTGACAGCAGAGGTTATGTGCCTAAATTAAATTACTTCACTGACTCACGTTGTCATTTTATCAAGGCGCGCAAATTTAAAAATATTTAGTTATCCTTAGTGTTATTTTTCATAATTTATAAATAATTATTTCAAAATTTGATTATTAATTCATTTTAATCGAATCTTTTTTAATAATTATCAAGTTATAAATATAATAATAATAATAATAAATAATATATTTATATATATTAATATTTATTATTATTATATTTATTTATTAATATATAAATAATAATATAATAAAGTTATAAATAATTATTAATCATGAAGAAAATCACTATTGATAACTAAATATTTTTAAATCCACGCGCCTTAATAAGATAACGACGTGAATCAATGAAGCAGTTTAATTAGGACACATAACCTCTTTATGAGAAAAAAAATTCTCACCTCACTTCAATGTTGACGTTTCTCTCTCTTAAAAAACAAGTTAAATTTGCAAATGTAAATTTATTAGAAATAAAAGAGTGGCACAAGTGTGGTGATTATATATTTTTTGCTATAAAAAGGAGATAAATATTTTTAAATTATATTCGAACTTTGACAAAATTAATCAAAAATAACAGTTAGCTTTTTTTAAATAAAAAAAAATCATAATCACCCCACTTGTGCCACTCTATTACTTACACTAAATCAACATTTACTAATTTATCTTGTCTTTTAAGAGAGAAAAACATCAACTTTGAAATCAGGTGAGAGGATCTTTGTCCTCAGGCTCGATTAGTCTTACTTTTTGCAAGTTTTTCTAAGAAATATAACCTGGAATTTTGTTCCAATTAAAAAAAAGCATTTCTTTAATTGAAACTTGCCCCAGCTCGAATTAAAAAAAAAACATCTTACTCTAATGAATCTTTTTTTACGGGGCTAAAAGGCATTATTTGAGTTGAGGTTATGTTACGGCCACCATCCATCCATAAAAATGTTTAAAATGTGTTGACATAAAAGTTGAATCAACCAGGAGATGATGAGAGACACTACCTATAAAATGAGAAATGTTGAATGAAAATTGATAGAAATAGAAATAAAAAGAGGACTTACCAATGAAAAGGAAAAAAATGAGCAGACCGAGCTCTCGCATGGAGGCCTTTAGAGTTCGGCCGAGAATTTGAAGACCTTTACTATGCCTGGACAGTTTAAATATTCGGAACACCCTGACCAGTCTGATCACCCTGAGAATCGCGAGGGACATCGCCTGGTTGGTGCTTTTGTCTTGAGGGCTGACCGGAGCCTTCGGCAGATGCAGCGTGTCCTCCTCCTCGGCCACAACAGTGGCCAATGTGATGAAGTACGGAATGATGGCGATGATATCGATGATGTTCATAACGTCACGGAAGAAGTTTAGCTTATTTGGACAGGCGAGGAAGCGCACCGATAACTCGAATGTGAACCAGATTATACAAATAGTTTCTATTAGGAAGAACGGGTCCGTAATGTCCGGCACTTCGTCCTCCTCGATTTTCGTACCGTTTGTCGTGGTGTTGAACACTTTATAATGCTTAAATTCGGGAAGTGTTTCCAGGCAGAATATTACAATCGAGAGGAGAATCACGAACACGGAAATGATGGCAACGACTCTCGCCCCCTGCGAACTCTCTGGATACTCGAACAGCAGCCAAATCTTTCTCTGGTACTCGTGCGACGGTAGCGGCCTTTCTTCTTCTTTGATGAAACCTTCGTCTTCCCTGCAAACACGCATTTTGGTATTAGAATAAAATAGAATATGATGGAGAACAGTATCGTTCTACTTTAAGCAGAATCTCAGAGTCCATGGCCATTATAAAATATCAGGATAGTTTTTGCGCATCTTTTTTTCACTGATTTTTTATGCGCGTAAACTAACCTGGTGTCTTATAACGACCTTGGTCATTACTCGACTTTAGCCTGACGCAAAATAAAACGGGAACGAAAGCGTGTGATAGAAAAGGATCAATAGGTTTGTCCCTTTCTACTACCAGCTTGTGTTCTGTTCCTGTTTCGCCAAAATCGATTTACAATGCAGGTTAGTTCACGCGCAGCTTTTTTCACTGATTTTTGATGCGCGTAAACTAACCTGCTGTTTTATAACGACCTTGGTCATATCTCGACTTGAGTCTCACGCAGGATAAAACGGGAATGAAAGCGTGTGATAGAAAAGGATCAATATGTTTGTCCCTTTCTACCACTAGCTTGTATCCTGTTCCTGTTCAGCCATAGTCGTTATACGATTGCATAGTAGTTCACGCTCATCTTTTTTCCGCTGATTTTTGATGCGCGTAAAAAACGCGTTAACCAACCATGTGTCTTATAACGACCTTGGTCATATGTCGACTTCAGCCCAACGCAGAATAGAACACGGGATCAAAAACATGTGATAGAAAAAGATCAATATGTTTGTCGTTTTTTACCACAAGCTTGTGCTCTGTTCCAGTTTTTTCATAGTTGTCATAAGATAGTAGGTTAGTTCACACGCATTTTTATCCACTGATTTTCGATGCGCGTAAACCAACCTTGTGTCTTATAACGACCTTGGTCATATCTCGACTTCAGCTACATATAAGGGAGATAGAAGCGTGTGATAGAAAAGGATCAATATGTCTGTCCCTTTCTACTATCAATTTGTTGATCTGTTCCTGTTTCGCCATAGTCGTTATACAATGCAGGTTAGTTGACGCGCATCTTCTTCCACTGATTTTTGATGCGCGTAAAAAAACGAGTTAACCAACCATGTGTCTTATAACGACCTTGGTCATATGTTGACTTCAGCCCAACCCAGAGTAGAACGGGTACAAAAGCATGTGATAGAAAAAGATCAATATGTTTGTCCTTTTTTACCTCAAGCTTGTTCCAGTTTTATCTTAGTCGTCATAAGATAGTAGATTAGTTCACACGCATCTTTTTCCACAGATTTTCAATGGGCGTTAACCAACCTTGTGTCTTATAACAACCTTGGTCACATAGATAGAAAAGGATCTACAAGTCTGTCCCTTTCTACCACCAAATTGTTGTTCTGTTCCTGTTTCGCCACAGTCGTTATATGATTGCAGGTTAGTTCACGCGCAGCTTTCTTTCACTGATTTTTGATCCGCGTTAACTAACATGTTTTAAAACGACCTTGGTCATATCTCGACTTTAGTCTGACGCAGAAAAAATCGGGAATAAAAGCACGTGATCAAAAAAGATGAATATGTTGTGCCCTTTCTACCACCAAATTGCGTTCTGTTCCTGTTTCGCCATAGTCGTTATACTATTGCAGGTTAGTTCGCGCGCATCTTTTTTCCAATGTTTTTTGATGCGCGTTAACTAACACGCTGTTTTATAACGTCCTTGTTCATATCTCGACTTTAGTCTGATGCAGAATAGATCGGCAATGAAAGCATGAGGAAAAAAAAAGATCAATATGTTGTGCCCTTTCTATCACCAAATTGTGTTCTGTTCCTGTTTCGCCATAGTTGTTATACGATTGCAGGTTAGTTCACGTGCATCTTTTTTTACTGTTTTTCGATGCGCGTAGACCAACCTTGTGTCTTATAACGACCTTGGTCACATTTCGACTTCAGTTTGACGCAAAATAGAAGGGAAATAGAAGCGTGTGATAGGAAGGGATCAATATGTCTGTCCCTTTCTACCACCAATTTGTTGTTCTGTTCCTGTTTCGTCATAGTCGTTATACGATTGCAGGTTAATTCACGAGCAGTTTTTTTCACTAATATTTTGATGCGCGTTGACTAACATGCTGTTTTATAACGACCTTGGTCATATCTCGAATTTAGCATAACGCAAAATAGAACCAGAACGAAAGCACGTGATAGAAAAGGACCAATATGTTTGTCCTTTTCTATCGTGAGCCATAGCCGTCATAAGATAGTAGGTTAGTTCACACGCATATTTTTTCACCGATTTTCGATGCGCTTAAACTAACCTTGTGTCTTATAACGACCTTGGTCAAATCTCGTCTTCAGCTTGACGCAAAATAGAGGAGAAATAGAAGCGAGTGATAGAAAAGGATCAATGCGTCTGTCCCTTTCTACCACCAATTTGTTGTTCTGTTCCCGTTTTGCCTTAGTTCTCATACGACTGCAGGTTGGTTAACGCACATCTTTCTTCCACTGAATTTCGATGCGCGTAAAACAACCTTGTGTCTTCTAACGACCTTGGTAACATCTCGACTTGAGCTTGACGCAGAATAGAAAGGAATTATAGAAGCGTGTGATAGAAAAGGATCAATAGCTCTGTCCCTTTCTAAAACCAATTTGTTGTTCTGTTCCCGTTTTGCCTTAGTTCTCATACGACTGCAGGTTGGTTAACGCACATCTTTCTTCCACTGATTTTCGATGCGCGTAAACCTACCTTGTGTCTTATAACGCCCTTAGTCAAATAAATGTAAAAGAGGAATGATATGTCTATCCTTTTCTACCGTAAGCTTGTGCCCCGTTCCCGTTTTTCCATAGTCGTTATAAGATAGTAGGTTAGTTCACACGAATCTTTTTCTACTGAATTTCGATGCACGTAAACCAACCTTGTGTCTTATAACGACCTTGGTAACATCTCAACTTTAGCTTGACGCAAAATATAAAGGCAATAGAAGCGTGTGATAGAAAAGGTTCAATAGCTCTGTCCCTTTCTACCACCAATTTGTTGTTTTGTTCTTGATTCGTCATAGTCATTATACGATTGCAGTTTAGTTCACGCGCATCTTTTTTACTGATTTTTGATGTGCCTAAACCAACCTTGTGTCTTATAACGACCTTGGTCATATTTCGAGTTTAGCTTGACGCAGAATAGAACCGGAACGAAAGCACGTGATAGAAAAGGACCAATATGTTTGTCCTTTTCTACCGTAAGCTTGTGCTCTGTTGCCGTTTTTCCAAAGTCGTTATAATCCACAGGTAAGTTTACGCGCATCTTTTTTCCACTGACTTTGCATGCGCGTGAACTAACCTCATGCTTTATAACGACCATGGTCATACCTCCTTCGCCCCAGCAACAAAAGTCAAAAAAGTAAAAGAAATGCAGCCAAGGTCGTTATAGAAAATCAGGTTTGTTTACGCGCATCTTTTTTCCGCCTACCCTTCATTCTCAAATCTTTGAGGGCATTAATTTTAAAAATAGAAAAAATTATTTTCTTTTATTTGAACGTTCGAAATATAAATATCATTTTAAATTTCGGAATTCTGATAACATAACCTAAAAATGTAAATTGTAAAAAATGATTAGATATAATTTTTTTTTTCGAGATTTGTGGTGAAAATGGTTAAAATTTTTGTAATTAACTACATGAAATAAAAGACAAACCTAAATTTATTCGTGGCCATCTCTCCCAATTCATAAAACTTAATTTCCTCGGAGAAGACATCGAGGGGTACGTTGACTGGACGGCGAAGTCTTCCACCACTTTGATAGTAATAGAGAATCGCATCGAAGGAGGGTCGATTTCGATCGAAGAAGTATTCATTGCGAAGCGGATCAAAATAACGGATCCGCCTTGCTGGGTCGCCAAGCAGTGTGTCCGGAAATTGGTTCAATGTACGCAATTGCGTTTCAAACCTTAGTCCGCTCACCTGTTACATAAAAATCAATCAATACCTTATTATTGATTATCTCTCTTAATAACAAAAAATTCCACATCCTTATACATTCTTTCCTACATTATAAAATATCTTTCATAAAAACAGAACTGCATTTTGGTTGAATCTTCAGCTAAATCTATTTCATTTTGCTTGCTCTATTATTTCATACGTCTTATACATTATTTAATTCATTACTTTCTTATTAATAATAATAAAAACTATTATTTACTATGAAAAGTATGATAAACAGATAAATGGAACTTTAATAAAAATGTGACGCGTTACAAAGAAAGGGACCTAAAAATTTTAGGTTATGTTCAGTGATTTTTTAATTATGTAAAATTAAAATCAGTCTTTATTAAATATTTTGGACGGAATGAAGACTAAAACATCTTTCATTCCAAAAATCACAAACATAACCTAAAATTGTTTGCTTCTTAGGTCCCTTTCTTTATAACACGTCACAAATATATTCTACCGCAGAATAAAATAAAAAAAATGAATTAATATTTATTAATTTTCGATGATTATATATTTTTTGACTCATCGAAATTATATAATTATTTGAAATCCTGAATTCAAATAATTTAGAAAGATAGTCGATATTTGGATAAAATGAATTAAAATACAGTAAAATCTGGATCAATTCCTTATAAAATTGTGTAAAAAAAATACAAAACTATTGAAAAATTATGAAATTGCAAAAAAATTACCAAACCTTGGAATAAAGAGATAAAAATTCAAGAACAATAATTAGTGAAAGGATTTGTGTTACTGTTAAGGTGACTATTTAATTCCGATAAGAACTTCCGAGATTGATAAATAAACCGGAGATACGTACTATCTCTGTTAATTAACGAAGCTGAAAATGAGTTTCCGGAGACCATTTATGAAGCTATGAATATCAAAATGTAATTAGTTTCCAAATTTCCTCGAAACAGAAACATTTGATAATTGCAAAAAAAAAACCTCTTTTAAACGCGTTTTTTCATATTGGAATATTTTAAATTGAGAACTGACATATTTCGAATATTTTTCAAAAACTCGAGTAATTAATATTATCGAATATTTTTTTAAATAATAGAAATAAAGAAAATCGAACATTTAATACAAGATTCGACCGATAAAATAAATAAAAATACCACTGTGTTTAAAAAGTAGGTCAAGATAAAAGTTTGCTAAAAATTGAATATTTTTCCTCGCAGTGAAAAGAAACTTGTAAATAAAATAATTCTTAAAATATCTCGCAATTTCGCAACAGTCGACGGAACTTTTAATAACGCTCACTCTCTCTCTGTAAAAATTTAAAACACGTTTATAAAAAAAAAAAAAAAAATTGAGACGAGAATGTAAAAACCTTTTTAGAAATCTCATCCCTTTCTAAAATACGAATTAAAAAAGAAATATATATATAAAATTTCAACCCTTTCATTAAAAAATGCGAACTTTCAATCCTTTTCTACAAAAATTTACATTATTTACACAAATTATCCACTTATAATAAAAAACTAATTAAATTTTTAAATAAACGTTTTTAATTTTAGGTAAGATTATAGTGTTCAATAAAAACAATTTATCTAAATTATTATCATAAAATGCAATTTTAAAACTGTTAAACTACTCGAATAAAAAACTGCTATATCTAAAATTTTCTAATTAATCCCTAATTATTTATAATTGTCATCTAATTCTATAAAATGCAGTTGCAATTTCTCAAAACTAGTAAATCTATTTAAATAACGCAGTTTTGACAATTCTGTTGTTAAAAAAAACCATGCAGAAAAGGTTGAATGTTCTAAATGATAAACTAATATATGTTTAATTATTCTATAATAACAGAAGCTGAATATTTTAATAAAGTGCCTCGACTTTACTCAATTTCTTACGTTTACATTACTCACATCTTGACTTATTTTGATTGACATCTTGATATCAATTGATTGGCATGTTTGCGAATCTATCTTTGAGGATGGATCGATGACTGTGGACTCTGAATGGTCAAACATATTGAACTTGCCAAAGCAAAATAGACTGACTTGGGAAAATAATAATTAATAATTTTTCCAATATGCGTAAACTCTTTATTAAAAACATTATATCTTTTTGTCAGAAATATCTTATTTCACTGTAAATATTTATAAAATTTCGTAATCATAGTGATGTAATATTAATGAAAAAAAAAACATTATTTATTTTTTTATTCTTTTTAATCTACCTTTTACCGTCTTTTGTCTATTCAGAACAAATTTTGATCCTTTATTTTAGTAATTTAAAATTACGTTTAGTAATTAAAAAGGTTCTCTGCATTTACATAAACTTAAATTACTCTCTCAATCTAAATTAGTTAAAAATAACTAAGTTAAAAGCAAAAACTCAGTCATTAATTCAAATAGTTATATTTCTACTAATCATAAAAAATAATCAATTTTAAAATAATTTTTAAGTTATGCCAAAATAACTAATATTTTAGACAAATTCAATTTACTAATTCAATTACTCTAATTTTAACTATTTTTTAGTTATTTTTTTTACTAATAATTAGTCATATTTCATTAAAGTTAGTTGTTTTTTACTAATTGATGAAACAAAAAGTCAGATTTTACTAATTTAGAGAATGTCGTTTTTTACCAAAAATAAAAATATTATTGAAATCAATTTCACCAAATTTTGAAACAACCATTTGTAAATTTTTCAGAAAAAATTAGGTTTAGCTAAAATTTGTTGTCAAAGATAATTATTTAACATTTTACGTTTTTTTTTAAATCTAATGAACAACTGCAATTTTTATCCAATTTTAACTAATAGCTCATTTTTCTCTTTAAAACATTATCTACAATTTTGTTTAAAAGTTATTAAACAAATAAAGATTGTTTTTTACGTATTGCTTAAACAAAATAGTCTTTCACAAAATCTAATAAACAAAATTGCAGAGAATATTTCAACGAGAAAAATGAGCTATTATTGATCAAAATTGGATCTAAATTACAGATTTTAATTTGATTGAAACGAGAAACATAAAATGTAAATTAATCATTATTTGAGAACAAATTTTAGCTGAACCTAATTTTTTCTGAAAAATGTACAGCTGGATCTTTAAAAAACTAAAAAAAATATTCTCATTCGGGGTGAAAAACCACTTTTTAGTTTGAGGTTATGTAAATGGAGATAACCTCCTTAAAGAGTAAACAAATTAAAATTATAAAAGGCTACAATATTTTCTGTTACTAAAATAAATAAAGATAAATTTTAGTTTCAGTATTTATTTTAACTTTTGCAGCATTCTGTACTTTTCATCTCTAATTCAATGCTTCAGTGAGTTTTCTTTGAAAAAAAATATCGTCGTGAAATTCTACACGTTTATTTGAGCAAGTCGTAAAGAGAGGAGAGATAAAGAAAGAGAAAGTGAGTAATTAAGAAAATTAAATTAAAAAAAAAAAAAAAATAGAGGAAAAAATACTACATTTTGTCTCGATCCGAGTTTTTTCTTTTATACGCGCGTTCATACTCACCAAACATTTATAAAAACGTTTTTAATGAGGCAACTATCAGCGAGCACAGCTTCCGAATCATCAGGAACGGGAACCCCCTAATAAATATAAAAAAAATGGCAATAATTCGACTATCCGTTTCACGCGATTACAAAATCGAGACAATTATTTTTTGCAAAAATTTTTATCTATCTTGTTGGATCGATTTAGAAAACAGGAAAAGATGAATATTGTTTTAATATTCAATAATAATATGCTTCTTATTTTAAGTATATTCTTTTTTTTAAGAATATTATATCCTTAATCGAAGAATATTTTATTTTCTAAATAGGCGCAAAGAATAATTTTCAAATAAAGAATACCGTTTTTTAGTGTTTATATTTATTTTAATTCTATAAACAGATTAATTATAAACAAATTAATTACATGTTCGCTATAATTATCATTATTTGTATATTTAAATTAAAATCTCAATTATAAGTAAAACTTAAATGTGCTTTTCAGATTCAACCAAAACTTGCAGTTTAAAAAAAAACACATTTTATGAAAATTAAGAATTCATTTAAAACTATTTTTTCACACCAAACATGAGAAACAAAGTTAAAATTTTCTTTTCTTTTCACTGCTTTGATCTCTGAAAAAACAGTATCTTTTATTTGAGAATTATTCTTGTCACCTATTTAAGAATAAAATATTTTTTTATTAATAATATAATATTCTTATTAGAATAAGAATAAGAATAGAATAAGAATTTAAGAATAATCTTTTTTTTTTCACGAATATTATATCCTTTACAGAAAAATATTTTATTCTTAAATAGACGCCAAGAATAATTCTCAAATAAAGAATACCATTTTTTTTTCAATGGAGGTGAATTTTATTTAAAAATGTGTTATTATTCTTTAAAAATTTGTTTCTCAAAATTGCCAAATTTACGCTTGTACGCACGTTTTAATGAATTGATTAAGAGAAATATAATCTAAATTATCAAAAATTAAGGTAAATTGTTTGTAAAGGACGTGAGAATTTAAAAAAATTGACAAAATTGGTTAATTAACGTTACACGTGTAGCTTGAGCTGATTAATGAAATGTGATCTAAATTATGAGAAGATAAAGGTAAATCGTTTGTGAAGGACATGAGAATTGACATTGAGAACAAAATCCACATTTTGCATAATTACGTGCCACTGGTGAAATGTGAATGCACATAGAGAATCGTATAAATCGTATGTAATGTTCCTGTTAACAACCCTCCCACACGTAAATGACACTAATATATGTTATGTAAACATAATGAAATATAACTTCCTCATGGAAGAAGTCTAGTACTTAAGTAAGCTCCAAAAGCACACGTATTTTTAGAAAATTAATCGTTTCTTCAAGATTTTCAAGTATTAAAGTAAAGTTTATTATACTAATCGATATTCAATAATAATAAATGCGGTTAAGATGTTTTCAAACTGTGAGAAATCGTTTTAAATTTAAATTTTAATATTTTAATTTTACTATTATTATTATTTTTTTTTATTAATTATTATTATCACAGGGATCACAGGTTGTCCCCTATTTACCTTTTTTCCCCTATTTTAAAATTTTGCACCTATTTCCCCTTCTTCTAATTTTCAGTATTAAAGTTCGTAGTTATAGCCAAAATTTTTAGCAGTTCAATATAAAGCAAAAGATTTTATAAAACCCCAACCCAATTGATTTATATTAACCTGTATCAGCAATCGATAGAAAATCCCCATTAAAAATACATGGGGAAAAATAAACTTTTGAAAAAAAATTCCCAACTTTTTTAATTTATAAGCTAAAAATATTTTAGGTCATAAATTTCTTCATTTTTAGCCATATTTTAAGATATGATGTTTAAAGAAATTTAATTTTCAAAATGTCGGATATTATAAAAAATATGTAGAAATAATACATTGCAATATGTGCAATCTTTTATCACATAAATATTCAAGAAAATTCAACAAGTTTTATTTGAAGATTTTTGAGGTCGCAAATAAAGATTCCGTTGTCAAAAATTAATTTTTCAAAATTTTGGATGTACATTCAAAATTGTGACTTTTCATATTTTCGAATTAATAATCTTGAATCACGATTACCGAGGATTTTTGAGGTCTCCCAAATGATAAATCTCGTATAAAAAATTCAGTTTTCAAAAAAATTACATTGCATCATTAATTTTTCAAATACAGTCTACAAATATTTTATTTCTACATCTTTTTTCAATTATCTTTTTCATTTTTAAAGTACTTTTGTCAATTTTCAAGTATTTCTAAGATTTCGAATTTCATTTTTTCGAATATCAATTATTTTCTTCAGTCTTGTAATTCTTGTCAGGAATATTTAAATTTATTACACAAGTTTTCATTTATTTTCGTCATTTTTAAATTATTTTCTTAAAATTTCAATTATATTCTAAAATCTATAAATTATTGCCAAGAATATTTAAATTTTCTACACAAGTTTCAATTTACTTTTGTCATTTTTCAATTAGTTGCTTAAAATTTTTTATTACTTTTGTCATATTTCTTAGTATTTTCATCATTTTCCAATTAATTTCTTCATATTTTTTTTATTTTTGTCATTTTAGAATTATTTTCTACAAATTCCAATTATTATATTCAATTTTTTTTGTCATGAATTTTTAAATTTTACATTAGTTTTAATTTATTTTCTACAAATTTTAAAAATTGTCTTCATTCTTTTTATTATTGTCACGAATTTATTAATTTTCTACAACTTTTTCAATTATTTTTTACACATTTTAATTATTTTCTAGAAACTTTAATTAGTTTCTTCATATTTAAATTTTTTGACATTTTTTAATTAGTCTATTAAATTATAATTTTTTTCTTTAAACTTCAATTAGTTTCTTCAAATTTAAATTATTTTCATTAAACTTAAAATTATTGCCACAAATTTGTTAATTTATTACACAAATTTCCATTTATTTTTGTAATATATCAACTATTTTCTTAAAATTTCAATTATGTTTTTGATCCTTATTTTATTGACAGAAATATTTTAATTTTCTACACTAATTTCAATTTAGTTTTGTTGTTTTTAAATTATTTTCTTCAAATTTAAATTACTTTTGTCATTATTCAATTATTTTTGTCATTTTCTAATTATTTTCTTCATATTTTTATTATTTTTGAACTTTTAAAATTATTTTTAACAAATTTCAATTATTTTATTCAATTTTGTTTATTGTCAAGAATTTAAAAAAAATTTACACCAGTTTTAAATAAATTTCTTCAAATTTCAATCATTTTCTTCATCCTTTTTATTATTCTCATGAATTTATTAATTTTTTACAACTCTTTCAATTATTTTTTCAATTATTTCCAGAAATTTTAATTACTTTCCTTATATTAAAAATTTATGATATTCTTGAATTATTGTTTTCAAATTTCAATTTTTTTCTTCAGATTTCAATTAATTTTTTAAACTTTAAATTATTTCCCTCAAACTTCCAATTTTTTTTTCAATTATTCAATTATTGTCTACTCTCTAAATCTGAATTAGTTAAAAATAACTAATTTGAAAGCAAAACTCAGTCACTAATTCAAATAGTTAGATATCTACTAAGCATTTAGTAAAATAAAACTAATTATTAGCCAAATTCTTTTTTAGTTTATGTCAAAATGACTAATATTTTAGTAATATTCTGTTTACTAATTCAATTAGTCGAATTTTAACTATTTTTTAGTTATGTTTTTACTAAAAATTAGTCATTTTTTAACTAATAATTAGTTATTTTTAACTAAACGCTAAAACAAAAACTCAGGCACGATTTTACTAATTATTAGTTATTTTTAACTAATTCAGATTTAGAGAGTATAAATTTTTAATTTTTAAACCACCTTTCAATTATTTATCTCATTATTCAATTAGTTTCGTAATATTTCAATTGTTTCGTCAATTTTTCAAGTATTGTCTTTAAATTTATTATTTTTTACACTTTTTTAAATTATTTTCTACAAATTTCAATTCCTTTCTTCACATTGAATTTTTTTTGACATTTTTGATTTATTCTCTTTAAATTTCAATTATTTTCTTTAAACGTCAATTAATATTTTCAACTTTTAATTATTTTCCTTAAACTTCTAATATTTTTTTCAATTTTTCAATAATTATTGTCCATAAATTTTCAATTCTTTATATCAGTTTTCAATTGTTTTTGTCATTTCTCAATTATTTTTTTCAAACTATAGTTATTTTTATTTAAAATTTAAAATTTTTGTTTTCATTTCTTGATTTTTAATTAATTTTCCAATTAGTTTTCTCATTTAACAAATTTTTTTTTCAAATTTGATATTGGGGAGCCCTAATTAATTATTTGCCTGCTGGCGGGCCCCAAATTAATATCAGTAATATTTTGTTTATTATTGCAAATTATTGTTTATTCACTTTTTTCACTTAAAAATTGCCTATTTATTCACCTTTTTAATTAAAAAGTCACTTTTTTATACTATTTTCAATCTACAAGTTCGCTGGCGGCCCTGTATAATGTTTCCATATTTAAAATTTGTAAAAGAAAAAAATCTATTAATTGAAATAGTTAAAGTTTATTTTACTAAGAATTACTAAATCTCGGTTAAAATCTTTTAATTCATTTAGTAAGGTTACTATTTAAATTGATTATTTATTTATTTATTTATTAATAGTTTTTTTTAAAAATTCTAGTCAAAATTTACTAATTCTTTTAATAGGGTTACTATTTAAATAACTAATTTTTGAAGAAGAATTGGTCAAAAGTCAAAAAGCTAAATAATTCATTGAATAAAAAAAAAGGCACTATTAAATGCAAATAATTCAAAATTAGAGAGTAAATGTGTCTAAATCTGAATTAGTTAAAAATAACTAATATGAAAGTAAAAAGCTAGACACTAATTTAATAAGTATTATTTCTACTAATCATTTAAAAAAATCTAATTATTAGTTAATTAATTTTTAGATTAGGTATGCCAAAATAACTAATATTTTAAAACATTCTGTTGACTAATTTAATTAGTTAAATTTTAATTATTTTTCAGTTATTTTTTTAAATAATAATCTTTTTTTAGTAATAATTAGTTGTTTTTCAATAACTGTTGAAATAAAAAGTCAGTCACGATTTTAATAATAATTAGTTATTTTTAACTAATTTAGATTTTGAGAGTGTAAATTTTAAACTTTTTTTAATCAAATTTAAACTTTGATTGAAACGAAAATTTATAAGAATTATTCTCGTTCTCTCTAAATCTACATAGTGAAGTTTTCTACTAATTTAAATTAGTAAAATTATAAAATAATATATAATAATATTTTATTATTTAATTTAGTAATTTTTACAATTTTAAACGAAGTTTAAGTGAAAAAAGACTAGAAATTGGTACGTGCTTAAAAATCTTTTTTAATATTTCAAGTAGAAACCTACATTTCATTAATTTAGATTCAGAGAGTTGCATATTTGTACACGTAAAACTCTTAATGTATTAAAATATTGATAAATTAAATTTTGAATCAAATAAAAAATAAAAATTGTTTTTATTTATTTATATTTATGTAAAAATAATTGGCAAATTAGTTTGTCGTCAAAAATTCTGTCAATTATTGAAAAATGGAGAACAATTTAATAGTAAAAAATTCTACTAATTTGTAGTAAAAAAACTACTAGTTTAAAAGTGAAATATCTGTTAATAGAGAAAGTAAAATTTTACAGTTTTAATTAACAGATATTTTACTTTCAAATTAGTAGTCTTCTACTAAACAACGTTGTCTATAAATAAAAAGTATATTATTTAAATAGTATACTATTTAATAGTTTAACCATTTTGCTCTAATTTATTAGTAGAAAACCACTAATTCAGATTTAGAGAGAAAACTTATAGACATTTAGATTATACTTAATGCAAAAATGACGGAATTTTGTATAAATTAAAGTTTTGATTAATTGATGTTTAAATCAATTAAAATTCTATCAATTGAAGTTTCTATTTATTGAAATTTTAATCGATTGAAGTTTGAATGGTCCGAAGTTTTAATGAAGTTAAAGTTGAGGTTTATTAAACTTTGGGTCAATTGTAGTATAATTTGTTTGAAGTTTTAATAATTAATTAATTTTAATAATTTAAGTTCGAATTTTATTAAAGTTTCAATCAATTAAAGTTTAGTTTGTTTGAAGATTTAATAAGTGAAGTTGGGATTCGTTATAAAATTTAAATTAATCAAAGTTTGAATTCTTTAAAGTTTCTTTATTTCTTTGAAGTTCCATTCAGTTGAATTTTGGATTTAATAAAAAATCAATCAATTCTTTGAATTTTTAAACTTGTTTGAAGCTTCAATAAGTTGAAGATAGGTTTTATTAAAGTTTAATTTAATTGAAGTTTGAACAATTTAAGTTTGAATAATTTGAACTTTGAATTAATTAAACTTTCAATTCATTGAAGTTTAGTTTTATTAAAAATTCAATCAATTGAAGTTTGATTTTATTAAAAATTAAATCAATTGTCGTTTCTATTAAATGAAGTATCAATCAATTAAAGTTTGAATTGTTTTAAGTTTGAATAAGTTGAAGTTAAGATTTAGTATTGTCTCGATTAAAATTTTGACAAATTGCAGTTCAGATCAATTAAAAAAATAAAAAATGTTGCTAAAATTCAACTTTAACCCATCATTGTTCAATTTTTATTCAATTTGATTAATACCCGTCTTTCTCGAAATTTACATCACTAGGAATTTGAAGTGACAGTCCTTTAAATAATTTGAAGTTGAGTCTTTTCGAAACTATAGTCAATATAGAAATTTCCAATTACTGTAAAAGTTTATAAAATCAAATTGTTTAAATGCTATTCTATCAAAATTAAAAAAAAAACACATTAAAAGTAGCTAAAAAATTAATTTTTAAATAAATGTCAAAAGAGATCATTGATCGAACTTCCAATTTTCAATTTCCTGCGTTGAGAACATTTTCATTTTAATTTATAGTCAAGAACAAGACAATTTTTTCGCCAACTCGTTGAATTCAAGTTTTATTCGTTTTATATTTATATTTTTCATTTAAATCGTCGTTATTGGTTATTGGCCAAAAGTTGCATTGCAACGGGTGCAGTTATGCAGAAAATGTTGAGATCTGAGATCACTCAGCTGTGTTCCATTTCTCATTTATTTTTCATTCTAGGCTAATATTATATGCATTTTGTGCCACCTACAAAGGTTTATCACAAACATTATACAATATAGATAGTGTACTCTATAAAATAATTCAATATAGGCAATTTAATATTAAAACCTGATCAAGTTCCGGTTAAACTTGTGTATTATTTCAGGAAATCATTAAAAATAATTGGTCTCTGATTTCTTTGCCTATGGATACAATTACTAAAGCAGATAAATTTCAAATTTATGATAGTGAAAATGAAAAACTAATTAAACTAATACCTAATAAAAAAAAAATAAAAAAAAAACGAAAAACTCGTAGTTTTAAAGTTGATGCGTTGAAAGCGGTAAAATCTTGTCGACAGTTCAATTCCAAAAATTAGAAAACTAATTGTTTAATAAACACAGCCTCAGAAAAAAAATTGTGAGATGGATGAACGGACAGGCAGACAGACAGAATGTTTGTTTTATGCATATTTCAAATCCATACACCGAAAAATTATTCAGAAATTTGCAAGTTCTGAATAAAGTACAGACAATAGTATAGATTTATTTGTGTAAAGTAGAATAATAACCAGAAGTAAAAATTACCAGATTGGCTAAAATTTGTAAAATAATCTCAAAAAACATCTAAAAAACACCAATTAAATCACCAAAAATAAATTTTTTTTGCTAGGACACAACGCTAGTGTATTCCTATGTATTTTTATCCGATGAATCCGAATCTGAAGTCAGAAAAACCAAATTGGATACAATTTTTAAAAATAATCTCCAAAAAACGAAAAAAAACGCTAAAAATTTTTTTCTTTAAAGACATTGTGCTACGTATTTTTTCTACGTATTTTTCTCTGCTAAATCCGAATCCGAAGTCAAAATGATTAAATGGCTAAATTTTTTTAGATAATAAAAAAAAAAAAAAATGCTCAAAAACACGGAAAAAGTACCAAAAAATTTTTATTGTCCGGGACACTAGGATAGTCTCTTCATACGTACTTTTCTCTGCTGAATCCTTATACGAATTCAAAATTATCAGATTTGCTAACAATTGTGAGATAATATCGAAAAACTGCTCAAAAATCCGAAAAATTAATAAAAATCAATTTTTTTTTGTCTGGAACATTATGCAAGTGTATTTCTACGTATTTTCTCCGCTAAATCTGAATCTGAAGTTAAGTTAGATCGGCTAAAATTTTTGAGATTATTACAAAAAAAAAGCTCATAAATAAAAAAATTTTTTTTTTTTGTCCGGGACACAACGCTAGTGTATTTTTTATTTTCTACGTATTTTTATCCCTGAATCTTAATCCAAAGTTAGAATTGATAGATTGGCTATATTTTTTGAGCCAATTTTCAAAAAACATATTTTTTGTCAGGGACAATATGCCAGTGAATTTTTACGTTTTTTCAACGCTGAATCTGAATTTAAAGTCAAAATAAATGGCTAAAATTTTTGAGACAATTTTAAAAAACTGCCCAAAAACCCGACAAAACCTAAAAAACATTTTTTTTTGTCCGGGACAATATGCTAGTAAATTACTACGTTTCTTTTTCTGCTCAATCCAATTACAAAGTAAATTTTTACGTATTTTTGCCGATAAATCCAATTAAAAAATCAAAATAACTGGCTAAAATTTTTGAGATATATTCAAAAAACCGCTAAAAACCCCGAAAAAACCCAAAAAACATTTTTTTGACCGGGACAATATGCTAGTGAATTTTTACGTATTTTCCCCGTTGAATCCGAATCCAAAGTAAAAAAAACTGGCTAAATTTTTGAGATAATAATAAGAAACTGCTCAAAAACCAGAAAAAAAACAAAAAAACATTTTTTTTGTCCGGGACAATATGCTAGTCAATTTTTACGTATTTTTCCGCTGAATCCGATTCCAAAGTTAAAAAAAACTGGTTAAATTTTTTTAGATAATATTAAAAAACTGCTCAATAACCTGAAAAAAACCAAAAAACATATTTTTTGTCCGGGACAATATGCCAGTGAATTTTTACGTTTTTTCAACGCTGAATCTGAATTTAAAGTCAAAATAAATGGCTAAAATTTTTGAGACCATTTTAAAAAACTGCCCAAAAACCCGACAAAACCTAAAAAACATTTTTTTTTGTCCGGGACAATATGCTAGTAAATTACTACGTATATTTTTCTGCTCAATCCAATTACAAAGTAAATTTTTACGTATTTTTGCCGATAAATCCAATTCTAAAATCAAAATGACTGGCTAAAATTTTTGAGATATATTCAAAAAACCGCTAAAAACCCCGAAAAAACCCAAAAAACATTTTTTTGACCGGGACAATATGCTACTGAATTTTTACGTATTTTCCCCGTTAAATCCGAATCCAAAGTAAAAAAAACTGGCTAAATTTTTGAGATAATAATAAGAAACTGCTCAAAAACTAGAAACAAAACAAAAAAACATTTTTTTTGTCCGGGACAATATGCTAGTCAATTTTTACGTATTTTTCCGATGAATCCGATTCCAAAGTTAAAAAAAACTGGTTAAATTTTTTTAGATAATATTAAAAAACTGCTCAATAACCTGAAAAAAACCAAAAAACATATTTTTTGTCCGGGACAATATGCCAGTGAATTTTTACGTTTTTTTCAACGCTGAATCTGAATTCAAAGTCAAAATAAATGGCTAAAATTTTTGTGATAATTTTAAAAAACTGCTCAAAAACCCGACAAAACCTAAAAAACATTTTTTTTTGTCCTGGACAATATGCTAGTAAATTACTGCGTATATTTTTCTGCTCAATCCAATTATAAAGTAAATTTTTACGTATTTTTGCCGATAAATCCAATTACAAAATCAAAATAACTGGCTAAAATTTTTGAGATATATTCAAAAAACCGCTAAAAACCCCGAAAAAACCCAAAAAACATTTTTTTGACCGGGACAATATGCTAGTGAATTTTACGTATTTTCCCCGTTGAATCCGAATCCAAAGTAAAAAAAACTGGCTAAATTTTTGTGATAATAATAAGAAACTGCTCAAAAACCAGAAAAAAAACAAAAAAAATTTTTTTTTGTCCGGGACAATATGCTAGTCAATTTTTACGTATTTTTCCGCTGAATCCGATTCCAAAGTTAAAAAAAACTGGTTAAATTTTTTTAGATAATATTAAAAAACTGCTCAATAACCTGAAAAAAACCAAAAAACATATTTTTTGTCCGGGACAATATGCCAGTGAATTATTACGTTTTTTTCAACGCTGAATCTGAATTCAAAGTCAAAATAAATGGCTAAAATTTTTGTGATAATTTTAAAAAACTGCCCAAAAACCCGACAAAACCTAAAAAACATTTTTTTTTGTCCGGAACAATATGCTAGTAAATTACTACGTATATTTTTCTGCTCAATCCAATTACAAAGTAAATTTTTACGTATTTTTGCCGATAAATCCAATTCTAAAATCAAAATGACTGGCTAAAATTTTTTAGATAAACTCAAAAAATTGCTAAAAACCCCGAAAAAACCCAAAAAACATGTTTTTTGTCCGGGACATTATGTTACTGAATTTCTACGAATTTTTTTCCGATTAATCCGAATCCAAAGATAAAATAACTGGCTAAAACTTTTGAGATAAACTTAATAAACTGACCAAAAACCAAAAAAACCAAAAAAACATGTTTTTTGTCTTGGACGATATGCTAGTAAATTTCTACGTTTATTTTTTGCTGAATCAAGTCAAAGTAACTGGCTAAAATTTTTAAGATAATCTCTAAAAACTGCTCAAAAACCCGAAAAAAACCAAAAAACATGTTTTTTGTCAGAGACAATATGCAAGTAAATTTCCACGTGTTTTTTTTTCGATGAATCCGAATTTAACGATAAAATAACCAGCTCAAATTGTAGAAATAAACTCAAAAAACTGCCTAAAAACCCGAAAAAACCCAAAAAAAAATTTTTGTCCGGGACAATATGCTAGTGAATGTCTACGTATTTTTGTCTGCTGAATCTAAATCCAAAGTTAAAATAACCGGCCAAATTTTTTTTGAGATAATATTCAAAAACCGCTAAAAACCCCGAAAAAACCCAAAAAACATTTTTTTGACCGGGACAATATGCTACTGAATTTTTACGTATTTTCCCGGCTGAATCCGATTCCAAAGTTAAAAAAAACTGGTTAAATTTTTTTAGATAATATTAAAAAACTGCTCAATAACCTGAAAAAAACCAAAAAACATATTTTTTGTCCGGGACAATATGCCAGTGAATTTTTACGTTTTTTTCAACGCTGAATCTGAATTCAAAGTCAAAATAAATGGCTAAAATTTTTGTGATAATTTTTAAAAACTGCCCAAAAACCCGACAAAACCTAAAAAACATTTTTTTTGTCCGGGACAATATGCTAGTAAATTACTACGTATATTTTTCTGCTCAATCCAATTACAAAGTAAATTTTTACGTATTTTTGCCGATAAATCCAATTCTAAAATCAAAATGACTGGCTAAAATTTTTGAGATAAACTCAAAAAATTGCTAAAAACCCCGAAAAAACCCAAAAAACATGTTTTTTGTCCGGGACATTATGTTACTGAATTTCTACGAATTTTTTTCCGATTAATCCGAATCCAAAGATAAAATAACTGGCTAAAACTTTTGAGATAAACTTAATAAACTGACCAAAAACCAAAAAAACCAAAAAAACATGTTTTTTGTCTTGGACGATATGCTAGTAAATTTCTACGTTTATTTTTTGCTGAATCAAGTCAAAGTAACTGGCTAAAATTTTTAAGATAATCTCTAAAAACTGCTCAAAAACCCGAAAAAAACCAAAAAACATGTTTTTTGTCAGAGACAATATGCAAGTAAATTTCCACGTGTTTTTTTTTCGATGAATCCGAATTTAACGATAAAATAACCAGCTCAAATTGTAGAAATAAACTCAAAAAACTGCCTAAAAACCCGAAAAAACCCAAAAAAAAATTTTTGTCCGGGACAATATGCTAGTGAATGTCTACGTATTTTTGTCTGCTGAATCTAAATCCAAAGTTAAAATAACCGGCCAAATTTTTTTTGAGATAATATTCAAAAACCGCTAAAAACCCCGAAAAAACCCAAAAAACATTTTTTTGACCGGGACAATATGCTACTGAATTTTTACGTATTTTCCCGGCTGAATCCGATTCCAAAGTTAAAAAAAACTGGTTAAATTTTTTTAGATAATATTAAAAAACTGCTCAATAACCTGAAAAAAACCAAAAAACATATTTTTTGTCCGGGACAATATGCCAGTGAATTTTTACGTTTTTTTCAACGCTGAATCTGAATTCAAAGTCAAAATAAATGGCTAAAATTTTTGTGATAATTTTTAAAAACTGCCCAAAAACCCGACAAAACCTAAAAAACATTTTTTTTGTCCGGGACAATATGCTAGTAAATTACTACGTATATTTTTCTGCTCAATCCAATTACAAAGTAAATTTTTACGTATTTTTGCCGATAAATCCAATTCTAAAATCAAAATGACTGGCTAAAATTTTTGAGATAAACTCAAAAAATTGCTAAAAACCCCCAAAAAACCCAAAAAACATGTTTTTTGTCCGGGACATTATGTTACTGAATTTCTACGTATTTTTTCCCGATTAATCCGAATCCAAAGATAAAATAACTGGCTAAAACTTTTGAGATAAACTTAATAAACTGACCAAAAACCAAAAAAACATGTTTTTTGTCTTGGATGATATGCTAGTAAATTTCTACGTTTATTTTTTGCTGAATCAAGTCAAAATAACTGGCAAAAATTTTTGAGATAAACTCAAAAAACTGTTGAAAAAACCAAAAAAATATTTTTTTTGTCCGGGACAATATGCTGATTAATTTCTACGTATTTTTTCCCGACAAATTTGAATCTAAAGACAAAATAACGGGCTAAAATTTTTTAGATAATCTCTAAAAACTGCTCAAAAACCCGAAATAAATCAAAAAACATGTTGTTTGTCCGGGGCAATATGCTAGAGAATTTTTACGTATTGTTCTCTGCCAAATCCAATTACAAAGTCAAAAAAACTGGCTAAAATTTTTAAGATAATCTCTAAAGCTGCTCAAAAACCCAAAAAACATTTTTTTGTCCGGGACAATATGTAAGTAAATTTCCACGTGTTTTTTTTTTCGATGAATCCGAATTTAACGATAAAATAACTAGCTTAAATTGTAGAAATAAACTCAAAAAACTGCCTAAAAACCCGAAAAAACCCAAAAAAAAAATTTTTGTCCGGGACAATATGCTAGTGAATGTCTACGTATTTTTGTCTGTTGAATCTGATCCAAAGTCAAAATAACCGGCCAAATTTTTTTTGAGATAATATTAAAAAACTACTTAATAACCCGAAAAAAACCAAAAAACATGTTTTTTGTCTGGGGCAATATGCTAGTGAATTTCTACGTATTTTTGTCTGCTGAATCTAAATCCTAATTCAAAATAACCGGTTAAATTGTTTTGAGTTAATCTCAAAAAACTGCTCAAAAACTCGAAAAAATAAAAATTTCCGGGACAATATCCAGCGGAAAAAAATACGTAAAGTACACCAGCATAGTGTCCCGGAGAAAATTTTTTGTTTTTTTTTGGGTTTTTGTGGAGTTTTTTGAGATGATCTAAAAAAATTTAAGCATTTTACTAATTCTGATTTTGCGTTCAGATCCAGCGTAGAAAAATACATAAAAATACTCTAATGCAGTGTCTCGGACGAAAACTTGGTTTTTTTTTGTGAAGCTGTGCAATTAGTTAACTAATAGTTTGCTGTTTATGAATTTTAGTTTTTTTCTTTACTTACGTTGATGACGACCCTCTCGCAAAAGTCATGATCGTGTGGTATGGGCTCGAAGTGTGTGACGCCTGTGTATTGGGTGTGAGCGTTTGGCCCATCTTCGTCCTGGCTGCTGAGCTTTGGCAGCGATCTAAAAGAAAGAGATTTTGTTAATTTATCGATCTGTTTTAATATTCAATTTTTAGGAGAGAAGTAGGTCTAGATTGGATTTCATTGAATATTATTTTCACACAGTTTTAAGATTGTAAATCGGGAATTTTTATTTTTGGAATATTAATATCCAAACTTCCCTTATTCAATTTTTATTCTCTTATCGAAATTGACTATAATTTGGGCTGAAAACGAAAGTTTTAATTAATTTTTTAATACTAAATCTCGAATAATTAAAAACTACTAATTTCCCAATAAAAATAAACTCATTTATTAGATAAAACAGTAACTCGGCTATTAATATAATTCAGTAAAAAATACGAATTTATTCAGTCACAGTAATTTTGAGGTAATGTTAATCCAATCTAGATAAATTAGTATATTTCTTTTTACTAAACTTTATTGCCATTTTTTAATTAATTAATCAAATTTAACCTTTGATTTAGTATTATTAAATTAGTAATGTCTTGCTAAATCAGATTAAGAGAAAATCGATTTGTTTTAAGGCAAAGAATATGATTTTAAATATATATGATTCAATTTATAGATTAAAACATTCTTTTCCGGATAAAACACATTTTTCAAAAAATCAAAATCCAATAAAAATGTTTCTAATAGTTATTTTTGAAAACCCTTGTGTCTGATTCCAGATTTTAGTAGTAAAAATAACTATACAAAATTTTATTTAAATCCGTTAAAGCGTTCTCGAGTTATCGTGTTCACAAAAAAGTTCATACTCACACATAAATACATACACACACATACATCTGGACATTTGATCAATAACTCATATATAACAAATTTCTAGATAGAGGAAAATTACTTTGAAGCAATTTAAAAAAGTCAATTTGAACGAAAACAAAATATAAACTGAAGTTTTAATTTACTAAAGTTGTAATCAATTGAAATTTTTTGAGGTATAGAAAAAACTAAATTTTAGAAAAAATAAAAATGGAATATTTAAGTTTTGATTGTTTGAAACCTTAATCAGCTGACGTTTGGATTTATTAAAGCTTCAATCAATATTGAAGTTTATATTTATGGATGTTTCAATCAATAATTAAAGTTTGTTTTTATTTAGAATTCAATTAATTGAAGTTTAGATTTATAAAAGTTTCGATGCATCGAAGTTTTAACTGTTTCAAGTTTCAATAAATTATAATTTGACTTATTTAACTTTCAATTAATTGTATAGTTTGAATCGTTTGAGGTCTCGATAATTATGAAGTCTATAATTTGTTAAAGTTTTGATTGTTTGATGCTTTAATATTTTAAAGTTTGGTTTCATTAAAGTTGTAATCAATTCAAGTTTACATTGTTTGAAACTTCAGTAAGTTGCTGAAGATTGGATTTATTAAAAGTTCCAATTGAAAGAAGTTTAAATTTCATTGAGAATTCATTCGATTGAAGTTTTTTTTTATTAAAAATACAATAAACTGAAGTTTGCTTTTATTAAAAATGCAATCAAACGAAGTTTGCATTTATTGAAGTTCCAGTCATTTAAAGTCTGCGATTGTTTCGTTTGGATTATAAAAATAGGAGTTTTGTGCTGATTATTATTATTTATCTTGTTATAAATAAATAAATAAATATTTATATTATTTATCTTGAATAGAATGCTCGTTTATGATTTGACTACTAAATTTGTAATTTTTTACCAATTCAGATTTAGAGAGGGATTAATAAAAATAAAAAATATAAACATATTTTACATTCATATGTAGATAGTTTCAATTACACACTCAATTAGTGCAATTTTTATTCGTTAAGAGTCTAAAAGTATCGAATAACAAATTCGAGTTGTTTTTTTTTTTCATTATAAACTTAATTACGTCGTTTAAGCATAATTAACATGATACAAACTGACGTTTTTGACAATTTTGACTTTAATTGGGTTAAATTTACGAAAACAACAACTTTGAATGCGTTAAATGTTTTTTTTGTCGAAACAACTATTACATTTGGAATTTTTTCATTACTATTGTATCATTTCTAGTAAATGTGACGCGATATGAAGAAAGAAACCTAAGAAGAAAAAAATTTTAGATTATGTTTGTGATCTTTGGAATAAAAATACACAACTCCGTAAACCATTCCATCAAAAATATTCAATAAAGGTTTTGATTTTACACAATTAAGAAGCAACTTTTAATCAAGGTCAAACTATCATTGAACATAACCTACGATTTTTTCCTTTTTAGGTCCCCCTTTATTCATACCGCGTCACAAATCAAATTTAGAAAACAATTTAAAAATTGTCAGATAAATATATGAATGTATGTACTGAATGATAATAATAGTGGAATAGTTCCATGTGGGTCAAAAAATTCCTTAAAAACCGCATCCAATTTTCATTCGTTCCAAGTGGTTATAGCCCCTCAAAGTATCTCTAACTTAAGTTTTAAGGAGTGAATAAATTATAAAATATGACGATCTTGGCATAATTTGAAAAAAAGGAGTAAGTAAGCGAAAATCGTTTAACAGTGAATAGAGTACCCGGAGGAGGCTTTTCGATCCATTACTAATTCAGTGCCTCGTGAAAAAGTCTAGTGCTCGTACCCTAAGCTATCTGTGGCCTACTCAGAGTCTCATTGAACCACGCAATTCCTAGTTACCTGATAAAGATGCAAAGAGTCTGCAGTAACCATTTTCCTTCAAGTGTCTTTACGCTTTCATGATCACATGAGCTTGGGTCAACGTTCTAAAGTCTCAAAAATAGATTCTCTGACGTAGATTCGTCCCAAATTATGTACCAAAAACTGAATGATTAAACATGTCGCATTCAATCTTGACGCGAAAATAGAAATGGGACCCTTGAGAGTGTGACGGAAAATTCTCTGTCACGTGACGGTCACAATGGTAAAACTTTGACAGATTGTCAATATTTACAGTGACTAAAGATAGAAATAAAAAAATAAAATATTTAATGATGTTAAGGGATACAAACAAATAGTATTACGATGAAACTTATTGTTTAACATTTCTTATTTCAATGAATTTGTTTCCAAGATACATCTATATAGGGCAGTAACCAATGTCGTAGATAATAACAAAATTTTTTACTTTTTAGTTATAATTCCGTATTTTCATCTAGATAAGAATGTTAACTAATAATTGTAATGTAAGGAAGAAAAAGTAGAGTTAAATTAAAAAACAAAAGATTTAATTTCATTTTCCTATCTCTTGGCGCGCTTGAAAGAATGAAAATTTTCTCCTCAAAGAGATTTTAAATGGAAAGCTTGAACCTAAATTTCGAGAAGTTGTGAGTAATTGCTCTTTGCTTGATGCCAGGCCAGATTAAAATATTTCGACAATGGAAAATTCATCCCTATAGAAAATAGTTCGCCGGCGGCCAGACGACCGTGAACTTGACGAAATCGCTGCCAAGAATCTTCTCGCTCGTTGACTTGATCCTCTCTGATAAATAATCAGAAAATTAGCACCTCTCATTGTGAAGCTGTTCAAACTTAGTTTTAAGATAATCATTGAAAATCCTATTACAAAAATTATAAAATTTAAATTTCATAATTTTATGCTTTTTTTATTTTACGCTCAATAACAATTGATCATTCATTTTTTTTTTATTTTATAAAATAATTGAAATTTGCAAAACTTAGTTGGAAATTTCCACTCCTGGAAGTATTTTATTACTAAAAATTAGAAAAGTACTTTTAAAAAAAATTGTTTCCGGAAACGGATGATTTCCGTCAAAATTATTGAAGAATATTTATTTAAAGAGTAAAAAGACATTTTTAAAAATTATTTTAGTATTAAATTTAAACCTGGTGATTGTATAAATAATTATGATAAAGATTAATAAGGAATATTGATGAATATTTCATTAAATTATTTTAAGGGGAGGCTTGTTTTTTTTTTAAAAAAATTTTACATCTAAAATTATAATACTTACACTGAGAAAAATGGATGTTTACCCTTAACATCTGGATGTTAACGCTTAACATATTTATCACTTAACATAGGGACAGCTATCTAGATGTTCAGGGTTAACATCTACATATTAAACTTTAATATCTAGATGTTAAAATTTAATATCTTAGATGTTAACCTTTAATATTTAGAGGTTAAGCGTTACTATCTTGTTTTAAACATCTAATTCTAAACATCCATTTTTCTCAGTGTAGATCATCAAAAATTAGGAAAAAAATATTTGACCATTGTAAAATGTTTGAAATGTTTTCTTTCTTTTAAAAATTAAAATTTTGGAAAATTCATGCTAGATACTCAAAAGAATCATTAAAAAAGAGTGTAAACATTTTTCGATAAAAAGTACTAAAAATTAAAAGAGAAGTTCAATTTTCAAAAATTTTATTTTTTACGACTTTTAATTCTATATTGGTTAAAAGTTCAGATTTCATCATTTTGACCTTATTCTTATATGTTTTTAAAACCCAATTAATGCAAACAAAAATTTATACCCTACTAAGGTTGTGAAAATTGAAGGAGTTCAAAATAAGGGGTGCCTTTCCTTAAAATAAAATCATTATAATTATTAACATTAATAATAAAAAAATAAATAAATAATTACTTTAATATGACTTATTTAATTTAATTTTAATACCTGCAATATTATGTTTTATTTTTAAATAATTATTGAAATAATCATAAAAGTATTTTAAACAATTTAATAAAATTATAAAGGAAATAAAAATGGTTTTTATTTATTTAAAATTAAATTAGAAGTTTAGTTTATAAGTTTATTTTATTAAAATTTTGAATAGATTAAAAGATATTTATATATTTAAGTCGGAATTAAACTTTAATTTTGAGATTTATTCAAAAATAAATTTTGTATTAAATAATTTTTAAATGCAATTTAAATAATATTAGTATTTAACTATGATTTTATTTTAACCAATTTAAAGATCCTTCTATTCATTCATAAAACAACCCAAAAATTAAAATTAATATACTAATAATAAATTAGCATTTTTTGTTTGTAAAAATTTGTGTATAGTAAATATAAATTAAAGAAATTTCAATATCAAAAATGAAAAAAATAGTTCTAAATTTCTAATTAAGAAAAATTGAATTGAAAATTGTTTTGTGGATATTGGGTCAACTCCACATTAAAATGGGGTTAATTTATTACGATTGAATTTATTTTTTTTTTAAATAATTATGTTAATAATAATAATTATTATTAATAAACTTAACAAAATTGTGATAAGTACTATAAATTAATAATCTTGATTGTAATTAAGGAATTCGAAATTAATAAATTAAATAATTCCTGTATTCAAATAATTTAGTTTTTTTATTAAAATAAATTCAATATATAAATATACTATATAATATAAATAAAATAAACAATAATTATTTAAAATTTAATAATTTCATCAACAAATTAATGCAAATATATATAATTCAAATAATATCAAACAAAGTAAAAAGTAAATAATAATCTAATTAAATAGAGTTAAAAATATTTAAAATTGAATAATGAGTTCATGTAATAGTTATTCCTAAATATAATAAAATAATTGTATTAATTATGAGAATTTGACATGGATTCAATTGTTTAATGTTTAATGTTGGTCAAGTTATTATTTCAATACCAATATTAGGGGAAAGAGGTGACTTTAAAAATGTTGAATAAATATTAAAAATATTAAATAAATTTAAACTTGGGGCTCATTTATTAAATTTTCAAGAATAGAAATTAGAATTAACCAAAATCTGGATCATTTAAAATTTGGATTACTTGAAATTTAAAATCGATTAAAGATTTGATAAATTGTATTTTGGGACTGATGAAATTTATTATCCATTGAAAGTAAAATCAGATTCAAAATTTGAATGAAAGTAATTTAGAATTGATTGAAATTTCCACCGTTGAAATAAATTAGATAATTAATTAAATTAAAAATTGGAAAGGATTTAATTACAGAATTACTAAAATTAAAATAATTGCAAATTTATATCTTTTTAACTTTTAACGCGAATAAAAGAAGTAGAAAACATAAAAAATTGAACAAATTGTAATTCAGGGCTGATTAAATTTATTACGAATTAAAATTAGTTTAATTTCAAAGAATTAAATTAAAAATCGATTGAAATTGTCACGAATAGACACTGAAATTGATCAAAATTTAGATGTAATTGAAATATAAATTATTGATTAAAATTTAAATAAATTGTCATTTAAATTGACTCAATTTGATATTGATGAAATAAAATATATAAAACAAAGCGATATTTAGATTATTTTTTTTTTAAATAATAAATGTCGATGGTTTAAAATCTAGTTAAAATAAACTGTAGGAATGGATAAGACTCCAATAATCTAAATGTAGAAACGATAACATTTTTCTCATAAAAATGTTAGAAATTACTGAAATTTCATGTCCCTGAAATTCTCAACGTTCATTTCAACGAAATTTTTTTTCTTGAAAATATTTTCCAAAATAACTTTTGCAACACAAAATATAAAATAGAAATTTAGTTTTTAAAATATCGAAATTAAATTTTTTTGTTAGGCAGAACATTATTTTTTGTGAAATTTGAATTAGGAAAATGTTAAAATAATAATTTCGTTTATTTGAAAGCTCAGAACTTTAAGTTCATGAAATTTGAAGCAATTGAAATTTGGATTAACTGAAACTTAAAATCGATTAAAATTTGAATCGCTTCACCCAGAGAAATAATATATTTGTCTCACAGTCAAGTAACTTTTTATTTGTTTCCAATAAATTTTTATTTGAACCAAATAAATTTTTATTTGTGTCAAATATAATTTTATTTGATTCAAATAAATTTTTTTATTTGAAACAAATAAAAAAGTTACTAGGCTGTGAGACAAATATATTTTTATTTGGCACAAATAACATATCTTTGAGTCAAATATATCACTTCTCTGGGTGTTGAATTTGAGATTGATGAAAAAAAAAATAAACCTAAAGTTAGATCTTTTAAAATTTGAATAAAATGAATTTCGACTTAATTTAGAATTACATTAAATCATTTGAATTGATAAAATTTTTGATGAGTCAGTTTTCAAACTTACCGATCCTGATCCATATTAAATTAAGTTTTCCAATTTTTATTCACAGAATTAGATTTTTTATCTCGTAGATAATCTAAGAAAAATAATATTTGACGCAAGGGGATTCGAACACCAAAAATGATCGAACGATCAAAATTCGACAGTTCTAACCACGCGACTGCTCATTAACAATGATTCTGTTCAAGTGCATGCCATCCTTCACGGAAATAAAAATTTAGCTTTTTCAGTTTCAAGTTTTTCCCTCTCTTTTTAGTAGATCCCACTCCTATTAGAGCAAATATTTTAATTGCTAATCGTCAGTCAAAAAGAACATGTTTTTTTACTCCGATTGTAAAAAGGGGAGTTTACTATAAAGGTGGGGATGAACTCTAAACTGAAAAAGCTAAATTTTTCGTTCCGTGTGACATTGCCACTTTTCATTATCAGTAATATAGCTACTGTAATTAAAATATATAGTAACGATTCACTCGAGCGATATTGAGCAATATTCAAGCGATAATCAAGAATCTTGAAAAAAATTAATTTAAAACAAATGAATGTAATGTTTTCATCTCTTTTCTTTTTTGAGAGGAAATATTCTTCAACTTTATCACTAATACGAATCTATCACGAAAAGAAAACAAATTAGATATTTTACTAAAATGTTTTACAATTTAGGAAAAAATTGTATAGCAATTTTAGTTTGCTTGATATCTCTACTTAAAATGTTGATTTTTATTTATACTAAAAATTGAATTAATTATATTATTGTTTAATAATATAAATTTGTTTGTGAGTAAATTTGAAAATTTTTCCACAATTTTAATCAAAATTATTTTGGATTCTTTCACATAAAAAAATAGGATTTTTTAACACAATAAAAAGTTGGTTGCAAAGGGTTGAAAGTACAGTTAGAATTGTGCACGACTTCCTTAATGAAGCCTGCAATTATGATACATAATTACTGCAGAAAATTACCTACTACAGAGTAACAATGATAATCCTTTTCTTCTTATCGTTAATCCAACTAATTATGAAGGCTAATTATCATAAATCTTTTGCTTTTTGGAAATTAGCAGGTCCATTAATTCAAAATAATGCCACTAATTCATTAATCGAATTTGATTAAATGGTAAAAAAAAAATTAAATAATTTTATTTACTAATAAAATACCTCTCTTAATTAGCAACTATTCAAGGCAAATATGATTAATTTTTTTGCAATTTTTAATAAAGTTTGTTTTAAGGTTTACTTTGTTAGAAGTTTAAAAAATATTACATTAAAATTACATTTAATTAAACAAATTAAGGGTGTACTTTCAAAAAATGCATACCTCTGATCATGCTTTGAAACCTTATTTGCTTATTGGCGCAAATTTAATTAATGAAAACGAAGAAAAATTTATAAAATTTATGGTTTTATTGCGTTTAACTAGTAAAAAACGCAAAATTTAAAAAAATATTCTAAATTAAAATTGTAGATCTTATTAAAATACAAATTTTATATTGCACACAATTTTTCATAAAAACGAATATTTTTCGAGAAAAATGCTACGACATGTAGGGAAGTTAAAAATATAAAATCTCATCTTCTAACCGGTTATGAATTTATATTCTTAAAAAATTAGAATTTTTGAATATTGAACTTCTCTCACAAATTTTAGTATATTTCATTGTCAATTTTTTTTTTGCTCTTTTTAAATAACTGTTTCGAATCTCTTCCATGAATTTTCAAAAAGTTTAATTTTCAAAGAAGTAAACAGTAAAAAAAATTCTAAAATGTCCAAATAATTTGTTTCTTAATTTTTTATGACATACCACAATTTTAGATGAAAAATTATGTAAAAAAAATTGGCACCCCTGAAAAATCAGTTGGTATTTCGTGGATCTTCTTTTTTAAATATTGAATTTCTTTACAATTTTCACGACTTTTCATTGACAATTTTTTTCACATGCTTTTGTAGTGATTTTTTCAAATTTCTCGCATGAAATTAAACAAATTTTAATGTTTTCGAAAGAAAAAAAAATTCTTAAAAATTGTCAAAAATTATGATTTTTTATCGACTTGCATGTTTTTAGGACTACACTGCAAAAACAGGTGTCTTAAATTGTTCAAAAATGTCTTAAAGTAAGACAATATAAATTCTTAAATTTACAAATAAATTCTTCAAATAAGACATTTTTCGTGTCTTAGTCACCAAGAGTATCTTAATTTAAGACATTTTTGGCCAATTCAAGACACCATTTTTTTTTGCAGTGTATAGTAGGGTGTCCCAAAAACTAAAAATATATTTTTTTCTTTGTGTAAACCAAATGTAAGTGAGAATTATTTTTAAAATTATATAAATTAGAACAAAATAATATAAATTAATTGCTAAAACACATAAACTTGCCTTTTTTTTTAAAGTATCAACTATATTGATAAATTATTGTTTAAAAAAGATGTGATGACTTTTTAAACAAAAATTTATTAAATAACAGTTGATACTTAATGAAAATGAAATTTAATTTGATTCAGCTGTTAATTTATAGTATTTTATCCTAATTTTTATTATTTTTAAGTCTTTGGCACGTACATTTTGTTTACATTTGAGAAAACTGAATTTTAAACGTTTTAATGATACATAGACCCTGGATCAAGGGTCAAAATTAAAATTAATTTTTTTTTACATACAGTACACTTATTTTGACCTAAAATGAAAGCTTTTGTGGAGGTGAGACGAAAGAAAAAAAAAATTTATTTTTGGGACACACTAGTGTATAGTCTCCTGATGACTTTAAAATTTAGAAATTTTTGGGGTCGCTGATTAAGAATCCGGAGTGAGATTTAAAATATTTTCAAAATTCAAAATGGCGGATCTAATATGACGGACGCGATTATAAAAATTTATTGAAATCGTTTGGAACTTGTTATTGGGGGTTTTTTTGGAGTCGCTGATTACGTATTTGATCCCAGAAATTCTTTGGGTGCCTTATTACAAATCTGAAGTCAGCTTTGAAAATTGTAAATTGGCGTATTTAATATGATGAACGTGAAAATATAAAAATTAATTATTCTTAATTCCGTGTCAGCCATTTTGAATTTTAAAATCCGACTTCAGATTTGTGATCAGCGACCTCTGAAAAACACTAGAAATCATATAACAAGGAATTGTAAAATTTACGTTTTTTTTTCAAAATTAATATTTTTTGCCAATTGTAACCTATTTTGGTTAAAATGTCACTTTTAAGGGCATGTGATGGATTATGACGTCACTGGTATAGGCAAAATTTGTCCGTAACTTTTCTCTTAAAATATTGAATATTTTGTCATGAAACTTGGTAGAATTACTTAAAATGTCATTAGAAAGGTCTCTCAGACCCGAGTTTATTTGAATTTTGGCTCAAAATTGATTTTTAAAAAATATTGCATTTTTTCTAAAAGTTTCCAAAATTAATTTTGAGCCAAAATTCAAACAAACTTGGGTCTGAGAGACCTTCCTAATGTCATTTTTAGTAATTCTACCAAGTTTTATGACAAAATATTTAATATTTTAAGAAAAAAAGTTACAGACAAATTTTGCCTATACCAGTGATGTCATAATCCATCACATGCCCTTAACTGTTATCCTAATACACAGTATGTATAAATAAAATTTCCCTTTTATTATTGATTTTTTCAATTTCCGTCTCAGTATTAATTTCAAATTCAATGTGTTCCATTTCAAGTCGAAAAAAGCGAGAATTGCGGTCACAAACGGCTTTTATATCTCGCTTTTATAATGATTGACTTTATGGTCCACGTCCATTTATGGTGGACTTTTGCACGAAAAAAAAAAAATGTTTCCGAGTGCGAAAATCGAATCCAATTAACACTCTACTAGTACTTTTGGTATAAGAGAGAGAGAGAGAGAGAGAGTTTCCATTTCGACTCGAGCGATTCGGAAATTGAGTTACGGATTTGGTTCAGGTGGGTCAGGCCACTTTGAACTTGGATTTCCATTTCCGGGCGAAGCGCAAGGTTCGTGGTTCGCCACAGCATTGACCTTTGGATTCGTGCGCTAATTAAAATCCAATTTAAATGGTCTCGACATTGTCATAATATAGAGTATGGGCAACAACAAAAAATCGGTATCTGTATACTTTGGTTGAGCGTGAATTGATTGTATTGGGAATGACGAGTGCCTAATTCGAGGTGATGTTCGATGTGGGAAAGAGGTGCAGTATAACGATGTGATATAGCGCAGGGTTAGTAGTCGGCAGCAACTGCGGCACTACGGCGTTGGCTACATGCCATGGACACACCCTCTCTCAGTTTTCCTATATTCTGTTGCCCCTCCAGAGCCTATTTTCCTCTCTTTTGCTCACCCTCCTGTCTCTCTCTCTCTCACTCTCTGCAACCCCTCTCAACCACTTCATCACCCACTTTCGAGAGTCAGAGTAAGAGGACCTTTGAATTGCCTACTTGAAGGGTGACCTCTGTGAATTTAAGCAATCTCTCATTCTCACAAAGAAATGTTTTTCATCCCCCGCACGATATTTTACAGAGGACAAAAACTTGAGTGTTATGCAGAAATGTAGCGTTTCAGTAAAAGTGAATTCCGGGAGCAGAGAAGCTTGCAAGCTTCGTTAGCTCGAGAAGGCTATTTTCACGCTCTGTAAATTTCAATTTGTTAAGGAATATACTGATGAAATGACCAACTTTTGTTTATGTTTTTTTAAGCTTGAGGAAAATTTTTGCACGAGTTGAGAGAGTTTTTGGATTTTTTTTTTCTTTTTAATAAAGAGCAAAGAGAAGATGGCTAATATTGAATTTTAGAATAATACGTGAGATGGTATGTATAGAATAGAAAGAGGAGATATAGTACAAAATTCTTTAGGTGACCCTATACTCAAATCTCAAAAACAATTAAATTTCGAAAAGAAACGAAATTGGGTTTATTAATCTGAAAATAATGTAACCAACGATACCTACTTTTATTTTTTATGAATAATAGTATCTCAAATAATGTAAACTGACACTTAAGTTTATCTTGTTTTTTTCCGTCGCTAATTACCTTGATGTAGATGCAACGTTTAACTTTAAATAAAAAAAAATGATAAAATAATCAAACAAAATGTGTAGAAAGGAAAAGTAGCTATAAAAGATAAAGAAACAGCCGAGAATTAGTTGAATTCATGAAAATTTTGCTTTCACGCCGTCAAAAAGATCTGCTTCTTCATGGAGGAAGCAATAAGTTAATTTAGAAAAAAATTTAAAATTTCAGTTCTAGTAAAATTTGAAAATTGCGAATTATTCTCAGTGGCGTAACTGAGAGGGCAAGGGCCCTGGGGCAAAAAGAAAAATAGGGCCCCAATTATATACAATACTTCACTGCAAAAAACTGCTGTCTTCTAAGTGTCTTATTTTAAGACACAAGACATTAAGAAAGTGTCTTACGGTTATTTCAAGCTATTTCATTGGTTAATAATTGTGAAAGATGCTTTCTCATTGGTGTAAAATTAAGACACCCTAAAACGTCTTAAAAGTGAGGACAAAAATGTCTTAAAATAAGACAGTTGTTTTTACAGTGTTTAAATAGATGTTTTTTTAAAAAAAATTTTAAATCATATTGCACCTGTTTAAAATGTTCTCAAAATTTAAAATTATAGCAATTTTAATTTCTTCAAATTTTAGTTAATGAGAACTTGCATTGATTAAAAGTTCAATTAAACCACGTCTTAAACATACTAAATTTGAGTTTTGAACTATTTTTATCATTTTTTAATTATTTTCTGCAATTTTTAATTCTTTTAATTATCTTTAAATTGTTTCCCAAAATCTTAAATTTACCTTCCTCAAATTTTAAAAATTTTATTTAGTTCTATCATACACTTTTTCAGTTTTAATTATTTTTCTTAATCATTTTCATAATTTATGAATTAATTTCCTGAACTTTCAATTATTTCAAATAATTATTTTGTTCAATTTTCATTTCTTTTTATTATTTTGTAATGATTTTCTCCATCTTTTAATGTTTACATTAATTTTTAATTAATTTCTTACATTTGCAGTTATTTTCACAAATTTTGATTATTATCATCAATTTTCTATATTTTAAACGATTTTTCAATTATTTTCTTTTGCTTAAAAATAAGTTTTGCAATTGTTCTATTATTTTCTTCAATTTCTAAATATTTCTATTATTTGGCAAAACTTTCAAAAATTGCAATTATTTATCTGGAATTTCAATTACTTTCATCAATTTTCCATTATTTTGGTGATTTTTTTAATACTTCTATTTAATTAACATTTTTTAAGTCATTTTGTAATTATTTTCTTTTTTTAAACATGTATTCTAGGATTTTTTCAACTATTTCCCTCAAATTTTATTTATTGTTTTCAATTTATCATATTTAAATTATTTTTATCATATTTCAATTATTTTTTTCAATTTTGAATTAATTTTATCATTTTTCAATTATTTTACGTGATTGATAATTATTATTCTTATTTTCTAAAATTATTTTTCAAGATTTTTAAGTATTTTTCTAAAAATTCAATTATTTTCTTCAATTTTTAATTATTTTTATTTATTTTCTTAATTTCTATATTTTTTATTAATTATCGTCAATTTCAATTATTTTAGTTCTCTTCAATTCTTTTGTCCAGTTTTTATTTATTCCCATTTTTTTCAATTATTTTTTAACATCTTCATGTATTTTTTTCAAATTTCAATTACTTTTTTTTATTTAAAAACATTTTCATAATTTTTTTAATTATTTCTCTCAAATGTCATTATTTTTTACAACTTATCATTGCTTATACCATTTTTCAAATATTTTTTGCAATTTTTTTATTATTTTCTTCAATTTCTAAATATTTCTATTATTTTGGAAAAACTTTCAAAAATTGCAATTATTTATCTGAAATTGCAATTACTTTATTCAATTTTCCATTATTTAGGCTATTTCTTTAATACTTCTATTTAATTAAAATTTTTTAAGTAATTTTGTAATTATTCAATTTTATTTAATATATATTTTATGATTTTTTCGATTATTTCCCTCAAATTTTATTTACTGTTAACAATTTTCAATATTTTAATTATTTTCATTATTTTACAATTTTTTTCTCAATCTTAAGTTATTTTCAGTAAATTTCAATTATTTTTTTACAATTTTGAATTATTTTTCTGGATTGTTAATTATTATTATCTTTTTATAAAATTTATTATTTTCTAAGAATTTTAAGTATTTTTCTAAGTATTCAATTATTTTAATCAATTTTCGATTATTTCTGCAATTTTATAATTATTCTCTTTAATTAAAATATTTTAAGTCATTTCGTAATCATTTTCTTTTTTTAAACATAATATATTCTAGGATTTTTTCACCTATTTTTCTTAAATTTTATTTATTGTTTTCAATTTATCATATTTTAATTATTTTTAACATATTTCAATTTTTTTTCTTAATCTTAAATTACTTCCAGCATATTTCAATTATTTTTTTAAATTTTGAATTAATTTTATTATTTTTCAATTATTTTTCTTTAATGATTAATTATTATTCTTATTTTCTAAAATTATTTTTCAAGATTTATAAGTATTTTTCTAAAAATTCAATTATTTTCTTCAATTTTTTAATTATTTTTATTTATTTTCTTAATTTCTATATTTTTTATTAATTATCGTCAATTTCAATTATTTTAGTTCTCTTCAATTCTTTTGTCCAATTTTTATTTATTCCCATTTTTTTCAATTATTTTTTAACATCTTCATGTATTTTTTTCAAATTTCAATTATTTTTTTTATTTAAAAAAATGTTCGTAATTTTTTCAATTATTTCTCTCAAATGTCATTATTTTTCACAACTTATCATTGTTTTTATCATTTTTCAAATATTTTTTGCAAGTTTCAAATTTTAAAATTATTTTGCAATTAGTTTTAAGTTTATTTTCAAAATATTTCTATGATTTTTTAAATTACTTTCCTCAATTTTTAATTGATTTCATTTTTTTTCAATTAATTTGCAAAATTTTGAATTATTTTGTTTATTTTCAATTATTTTTTGTAATTACTTTTAGTTCTAAAATTTTATAAATTATTGTCCTGAATAATTATTTATTTTATTCTATTTGTTTATATAAATTTATTTTTAAATATCATATTTAAAATATTTATAATTGTTGATAACACAAGGTGTAAAAACCAGAGCTGGGTAAGTATTTGAAATGAATCTATTTCAAATACGTATTTGAAATGCAAAATGCCATTTTCCATTTTCCATTTCAAATAGGAATCAGAAAACCATTTTCCATTTTCCATTTCAAATAGATTTGCAACCTATTTTGCATTTGAAATTCCATTTTCCATTTTAAGCGCATTTTTGAAGTATAATAATGTACAATACACAAACATTTCGACCTAAACAACGTTTATTTATTTATTTATTTATTTAACACGTATTTGCCTCCTACAATAGTGACTACAAAGGAGTTTCGCTAATCAAATTGTTGTAAACAAGATAATAAAATTTTGACTCTGTGAAACGGATCCCCCCCCCCTTCTGCCCAAAAAGGGTTTAAACATAAATGACCGTTCTTTTTAAAAAATTGTAGCTTGGGATATGTTGTTACTTTAGCCGTAAGGCTTTTTTTTAATTAATAATTTTTTAAAGACAATAATATATTGTTATGAATAAAAAAAAGTTAACTAACAAAATAAATGGATGGTTTCAAAATTTTTAAATTCGATCAGATTCGCTTTAAATTTGTTACTCGGGGGTTTTTGGGGTCGCTGATTACGAATCTAAAGCAACTTTTTGAAAATTTAATATGGTGGATCCAAATCTAGGGTGAGTTTTAAAAGTTGATTGGCTCAGGTTATCACTTAATATCAAGGTCACTCGACCACCAAATAATTTCTTATTCATTAGAAACCCTTAAAAAATACAATACCCCCGCGTAACAAGTATGAAGCCAATCTAATCAAAATTTAAAAATGGTGTCCGCCATTTTGGATCCGCCATTTTTAATTTCTAAAAAGTGACTTCAGATTTGTAATCAGCATCCCCAAAAACCCCCAAGTAACAAATTTAAAGCGAATCAGATCAAAATTAAAAATTTTGAAACAATCCATTTATTTTGTTAGTTAACTTTTTTATTTATAACAATATTGTCTTAAAAAAATATTAACTAAAAAAAGCCATATGGCTAAAGTAACTACATATCCTAAGTTGCAATTTTTTAAAAAGAACGGTCATTTATTTTTAAACCTTTTTTGGGTAAAGGGGGAGGGGTCTGTTTTACAGAGAATGACCCATTTATTTTACTTAAAAGCACGTGGAAGGCTTGACGTTAGATAATTCGTATTTTGTAATTTACTCATTAAACAGTTATTGAAATTAATTTGTTAATTGTTCTTTTATTCTTGTCGGGTGCAAAAAATTAATTTTAATTATTATTTAAGGGCATGTGATGGATTATGACGTCACTCGTATAGGCAAAATTTGTCCGCAACTTTTCTCTTAAAGTATTAAATATTTTTTCATGAAACTAGATAGAATTACTTAAAATGTCATTAGGAAGGTCTCTCAGACCCGAGTTTGTTTGAATTTTGGCTCAAAATTGATTTTTTAAAAATGTTGCATTTTTTAGAAAAGTTCCCAAAATTTATTTTTGGTCAAAAATTCAAACAAACTTGGGTCTGAGAGACCTTCCTAATGTCATTTTTAGTAATTCTACTAAGTTTCATGAAAAAATATTTAAAACTTTAAGAGAAAAGTTACGGACAAATTTTGCCTATACTAGTGACGTCATACTCTATCACATGCCCTTAATGAGTAAATTGGAAAACCATTTTGCATTTTATGTAAACCTATTTCAAATATACATTTTCCATTTTCCATTTCAAATAGAAAATAGAAAACCATTTTCCATTTTGCATTTTAAATGGTTTTTTCAAAACCATTTTACATTTTATATTTCAAATAGATTTGTAAAACCATTTTACCCAGCTCTGGTAAAAACTAATCGCGTATAAGCGCACGTTGTTTAATTTAGTCAAACTTTAAATTACTACAATTAGTAAAGTTTTTGGAATTTTTTTAAAAGCCTATTATCGTTGATTAAGGGTCCCCTGTTTATTTAAACAAAAATATTAATATTATAATAGAAGAAATAAGTTCTAAATAATTGTTTACAAAAGTAGTTAGAAGAAACTAAATAAGTAGTTAGTAAACATTATTTTGTACTTGTTTAAAAAATTTAACTATATAATTTAGTAAAGTGAACTACTAATTTTTGACTACATAAAAATCAGTAAAGTTAACTACACAAAAAGGACAAAATTAACTAAAAAAATTGTAACGACTCTTCACTTAATTACCTAATGGTGGTTGAATTTTTTTCGGTTACATTCTTTTTTGTCAGTAAAGATCGAATTCAGAAACCAAAAAAAAACAAACAAATAATCAGAATAAAAGGCACAGAAATGTTATGACGTTAATAAATAAATAAACAAACAACCAACAATAAAGGAACAAAAGACAAAAGGGTTTAATAATAAAAAGATAAAGAACAATAATAAAAAATTAAATAAGAATAAACAAAAAATAATTTTGATAACTAAAATGAACGAGGGTAAAAATCGACAAACATAAATATTCAACAACTAAAAATTTTCTGAAAAAAGTCTCAATTTAATAAAAATGTTTTTAAAGGTTATTTTTAAAAACCCTTGTGTCTGATTTTAGATTTTAGTAGTAAAAATGACAAAACCAAATTTGATATAAATTCTTTAAACCGTTTTCGAGTTATCGTCTTCACGAGAAAAAGTACACACATACATACACTTGCAAACATACATATATACATATGCCACTTGTTCAGGAACTTATATATCACGTTTCTAGATAGAGGAAAATTTATTTGAAGCATTTTAAAAGATTTCTAAATTTCAAGGAATAAAAAGCTTCCTTCAGGACATGCGATGAATTATGACGTCACTAGTGTAGACAAAATTTGTCCATAAACTTTCTCCTAAAATAATAAATATTTTGACACCAAACTTTGGAGAATTACTTAAAATATGATTTAAAAATATATGATTAAAATGTGATTAATTTATGCCTTAAAAAAGGCCTAAATTTGTTTGAATTTTGCCTAAAAATTATGTTTTTAAATTTTCGAAAAAATTACTAAATTAAAAAAAAATTAATTTTAAGTCAAAATTCAAACAAATTTAGAGTAGACAGACCTTTTTAATAATATTTTAAGTAATTTTACCAAGTTTTGTGTCAAAATATTTATTATTTTAAGGGATAGTTTCCGGACAAATTTTGCCTGTACGAGTGACGTCATAATCCATCACATGACCTTAATAAGGAATCAAAAAAAAACCATTCAAAAAGGCAACAAAATTAAAGAAGAAATAATAACAAGAAAGGCATCAATAAAAAAAAGAATAACCATCAAAAAGTCAACAATAAAGAAACATGAAGAACAACAACAAAAGCAAAGATTAAAATATAAATATATTCTTAATTCAAAAATATATTCTTAAATAAGCGCCAAGAATAATTTTTAAAAGAAGAATACCGTTTTTTGAGTGAAAACAAACAAAAAAGCAAAAATTAATGTTCATCTAATGGCGAATTTTTTTTTCGGATTCGAGATAAACTTTTGTTTTTTATGTGAATGAACAACAAGAAACTGACAATTTAGTGCCAAAAAAACTAACAACAATAAGAGATAAAAAAAACTCCCAAATATTAATTAAACTAAGAAACCAGAGAACGAGAAAACAACTCAAAGTAAAACCGGGTAAATTGCCTATGAAAAATTTTTGGGGAAAAAATAAAATATTGAAATAAAAAAGTTATTTGAATAGGAGTTATTTAAAAAAACAGAATAAACTTTTATTCAAAGTATTGAAGGTAGAAGTAGCCTATTTGACTGAATTATAAGGGTAAGTTGACACATAGAAAAAGTACGATTTATTATTGTAGCAAATATTTTGTTTACATTCACAATTTATCAAAATGAAATATCAAGAAATCTCTGAATCATTATTCTTGTCAACTTCATTTCTTTTGGAATCTTGAAAAGAACACAATTAAGTTCATTCTAGCATTTAGGTCATTGTATTTTTTTTGGCTGATTGAAAGTTATATAATTTTTATTTAATAACTTTTTTAATATTAAAATTACAAAAAATTACCCTAAAATAGAATTATTCCTTATATTTTCTTAAGCATTTTAAAAAACAGAAAACCTTGATACAACTGTTAGAACCGAAGATATAGCTATTTCAAATATGTTTTCCTCAATTCTCGTAAACTAATTAATATTTTGACATAAATATTTATGTAAAACATTAGTCATACTAAATATAATAAAATTCTAGAGTTTCTAACGTAAATTTCACTTGGAGTCGCACTATTTTCAAAACAATAATTTTCCTTAAAAATATAAATATCCGATCGTTATTCGGTGAAAAATGAAATTTAATCCTTCTGATAATAAGTGAAACACAAAATTTTACCGTGTTTTTACAACAATAGACGAATATGAGGCTTAAAAGGCATTCGCACTGCCAACAAAACGAGAACAGTCTACAAAGCGGAATAGCCAGCAGCTCTACTCGACCAGTCAACACTCGATAGATCGCTCTTGAGACTAGGGTATACACTATACAATGTACAATGTACATGTATAAGCCATTCAATGAGAAGTCAAGTGTGTTTTGAAATAAAGAAGCCTTCGAATTCTCGTTGCTCAACAAGAGTGAATAACCATCGGAATCAGAAAAAATACAAAAATAAAGTAAAAAAATAAAATAAAATAACAAAAAATCTAACAGAAGAAGAAAGAGCGGAACAAATAAATTGATTGGTTTTAATTTATAGGTCTCGTGTACGATAAAATTGTTTATTCTACATTGTGATTGTAGAATGATTACATGTCAGATACATACTGTGAAGATATATAATGCTTCCATTCTTTCCAATAGTTCTCTTTTTTTTTTATCTCACTCGGGTAAAAATGTCAATACACAGTAGTTTTGACATTTAAGCCGAGAAGGTCTCAACATTTGTTAACTAAAATGTCTCTCTGTTTTTAGGCGGTAATTATTAAATAGGTCAGTTAATTACGTGACATTAAATTTACATATTATGGGTGATTCATTATATATATATGTATACATATGTAGCCAGTAAGCTAATATGTACAAAAAGCAATTATTTGATACAAAAGCAATTATACGCAAAAGGGAAAATTAAAAAAGAGTTTTCGCGCAAAAAACAGATTTTATATTTAAATAATAGTAGACATATACTGGAGGAAAATTGAGATTGAGAAAACAAATTAAACATGGAAATGTAATTACACGCCAAATTCATACATTGAAGGATATTAATAAACAATTATTAAATTTTATATGTAAATTAGCAGTAAGATGGAGTACTAATTTTTTTCTGCGAGAAAAGGGGGCGGCCAAAATAGCAACAACTTTCTATGTATTTAATTGTCTACTTTCGGCCGAACCTGTAAACCATTTTTTTATAATTTCCAATTTTTATAAAAATTGTATAATAAATAAACTTCTTTAAATATAGGTAGAAAATAATGCTACATCTGTCGAAAAAGTGAGTTAAAAAAAATTTAAATAAACAAAAATTTTAAAAACCTTATTAACAAAATAAATAGATAAAATGTGCAATAAATTTTGGTATAAAAAGAACATAATGTTTATACACTGTTTATACGTTGAAAACTTTCTTTTAAATTAACAAAATGTCTGATTTTGAAGTGTTACTAATGTAATCTTTTTTCTAAAAGAATATTTTATTTTAAATTAATTATATATTGCAGTTTCTTACTTGTTATAGTAATTTAAAGAATATTATTATTATATATTAATTTTTAAAACTTGCGAAAAATGCTGTAAAATTTTATCATAAAAATAAATTTGTTAGATAGAATATAAAATCCAAAATTGTCCGAAAACGTTCACTCTACCTTCAAATTTCAACGGTTTGAATATTTTTCGGTAGAATATTATTTTCAGAATTGTAAATTTGAAAATTTATGACACTTTCTTTCAATTTATATAAAGATGACATTTTCAAATAGAGAACAAATATCCTAATTTTTTTTTTTTTTTTTTTGAAATTGATGAATGTGTTCAGGATTTTCATCACACACAATCGCTCATTTTTCATGGTTTATGAGGAGAACAATACACCATGTCCTGGGTGAACACATATGAAAGGACAAGGCTGCAAGAGAAAAGTGAAATGAATGAACAAAAGAATAGTTGATGCATTGCTGAGATTATTGTGGTTTTTCTAGCACTTTTTGCCTCGAATCGATGTTAAATGCAAGAAAAAATTTAACTAGTGATAAGGGAGGATTAAAAAAAAAAGTAGTATTTAATCATTTTATTATCCTATTCACATTAATTTCAATTTTTATGACTTTCTCCGAAAAATTAAAATATTTCAATTTCATTATTACCTAGAATTCAATTCTATAAATAAAAAAAAATTATCGCATAAGTTTTTAACATTATCAATTTCAAAATTAGTTTACAAATTTAATTAGTTCAAGAAATTAAAATGATTATTTCATTGAATTGAAATTTTAAGTAAATGTATATTGTACATCTTAAGTAAATGTGGATTAATAATGTAGGTAATAATGAATAAGTGTAACTTTATATTCAGTTGGTAATGAAGGTAAACCGATTAATCATAAGAAGCTCCTAAAGTGACATAATTCACATAATGAAAATAAATATAAACAAAGGGGGAACGCTCGAGATTGGACCCGAGCTACTTTAATTTACCTAAAAGGGCGTTAGAATTCTCATTTGCATAACATTAAGTCATAAAATATCACGCACACTTAAAAAGATTTATTCATTTTCAGGTTTAAGCGCAAGGCGTAAATTTTTATCACCTTTAAAATTATGTATTAAACAATTCTACGGAGCGGCACATTCTCTTAAAATGTCAATCAACTCACATTTTTAACAACCATCGTGTTTATCAGTTTTCAGAATAATTCAAATAAATATTTATCAAATGTTTCTACAATAGATAATTATATTTGTTCATCAAAACTAAATTCGTAATTTGCAAGGATAACAGTTTATCCCCTATTCACCTTCTTTCCCCTATTTTCACTTTTTATAATTTTCAGTATTAAAGTTCATAGTTATAGCCAAAATTTTGAGCAGTTCAATATAAAGAAAAAAATTTTATAAAATCCCAGCCCAATTGATTTATATAAACCTGTATCAGCAGTCGATAGAAAATCCCCATTAAAAATACATGGGAAAAATAAACTTTTAAAAACTTTTCGGGGACTCCCAAATGACAAATCTCGTGTAAAAAATTCAGATTTCAAAAAAATATTTAATTTCTACATCTCTTTTCAATTATCTTTTTCATTTTTAAAGTACTTTTGTCAATTTTCAAGTATTTCTAAGATTTTGAATTTTATTTTTTCGAATATCAATTATTTTCTTCAGTCTTGTAATTCTTGTCAGGAATATTTAAATTTATTACACAAATTTTAATTTATTTTTGTAATATTTTAAGTATTTTTTTAAAATTTCAATTATGTTTTTAATCCTTTTTTTATTGTCAAAAATATTTAAATTTTCTAAACAAATTTCTATTTAGTTTTGTTATTTTTAAATTATTTTCTTCAAATTTCAATTACTTTTGTCATTATTCAATTATTTTTGTCATTTTCCAATTATTTTCTTCATACTTTTATTATTTTTGACATTTTAAAATTATTTTTAACAAATTTCAATTATTTTATTCAATTTTGTTTATTGTCAAGAAATTAAAAAAATTTTACACCAGTTTTAAATCAATTTCTTCAAATTATAATCATTTTCTTCATCCTTTTTATTATTCTCATGAATTTATTAATTTTTTACAACTTTTTCAATTATTTTTTCAATTAATTCCACAAATTTTAATTACTTTCCTTATATTAAAATTTTATAATATTTTTGAATTATTGTCTTCAAATTTCAATTTTTTTCTTCAGACTTCAATTAATTTCTTAAACTTTCAATTATTTCCCTCAAACTTCCAATATTTTTTTCAATTATTCAATTATTGTCTACTCTCTAAATCTGAATTAGTTAAAAATAACTAATTTGAAAGCAAAAACTCAGTCACTAATTCAAATAGTTATATATCTAATAACTATTTAATAAAAAAAACTAATTATTAGTCAAATTCATTTTTAGGTTATGTCAAAATGACTAATATTTTAGTAAAATTCTGTTTACTAATTCAATTAGTCGAATTTTAACTATTTTCTAGTTATGTTTTTACTAAAAATTAGTCATTTTTTAACTAATAATTAGTTATTTTTAACTAAATGCTGAAATAAAAACTCAGGCACGATTTTACTAATTATTAGTTATTTTTAGCTAATTCAGATTTAGAGAGTATAAATTTTTAATTTTTAAACCACCTTTCAATTATTTATCTCATTATTCAATTAGTTTCTTAATATTTTAATTGTTTCGTCAATTTTTCAAGTATTGACTTCAAATTTATAATTTTTTACACTTTTTTAAATTGTTTTCTACAAATTTCAATTCCTTTCTTCATATTGAATTTTTTTTTGACATCTTTGAATTATTCTCTTTAAATTTCAATTATTGTCTTCAAACGTCAATTAATATCTTCAACTTTTAATTATTTTCCTCAAACTTCTAATATTTTTTTCAATTTTTCAATAATTATTGTCTATAAATTTTTAATTCCTTACGTCAGTTATCAATAATTTTTGTCATTTCTCAATTATTTTTTTCAAACTACAGTTTTTTTTGTCATTATTCAAATATTTTTGACACTTTTGAATTATTTTCTTTTAATGTCATTTTCTTCAATCTTTTTATTATTGCTGTCTATAAATATTTAATTTTTACACTAGCTTTCAATTATTTATGACATTATTTAATTAGTTTGTTTACGTTTCAATTATGTCCTTAATTTTTCAATTAATGTAATACATTTTTTATTTTTTACTTCATTTTTTGAATTATATTTCTCATTAATTTTTTTTCCAAATTTCAGTTTTTTTGTTTGTAATTTTTTAACTGTGTTCTACATATTTTCTACATATTTCAATTTTTTTCATTCTTTAAATTATTTTCTTTTAAGTTTGAATCATTATTTTTCGTCAAATTTTACTTATTTTTGTCATTCTTTAATTATTTTCTTAATTATAAGTATTCTTTAAATTTTTCAATTATTTCCATCAATTTTTTATTTTCTTTCTTTTTGCATAATTTTCAAAAATTCCAATTATTTATCTAAAATTTTAATTATTTTTATGACATTTCAATTAATATTAAAAGTTTTAAATTATTTTCATCCTATTTCAATTATTTTTTTCATTTTTAAATTATTTTTATCATTTTTTAATTATTTCCCTAAATTCTTAAGTATTATTCTCATTTTGTAAAATTATTTTTTAAGATTTTTAAGTATTTTTCTCAAATTTCAATTATTTCCTTCAATTTTTAATTATTTTCATTTGTTTTCAGAATTTACAAAAATTTTTATTAATTATCTTAAATTTCAATTATTTTTAGCCTTCCTCAATTCTTTTCTTCAATTTTCAAATTTTCAAATTATTTTTTAGTTATTTTTCCTAATTTTCAATTATTCCTATTTTTTTATTGATTCTGAAATTTTTAAATATTTTTCTTAAAATTACCATTATTTTTTTCCATTTTTAATAATTTTCAATTGTTTTTATAATTTTCAAATTTTAAATTATTTTCTTATATTTCAATTATTTAATTGAATTTTATGTAGGTACTTATATTCTGTATTTTTTGCAATTATTTCTCTTAAATTAAAAATTGTTCTTTTCAATTTTAAATCATGTTTATCTTTTTTCATTTAATTTCTCTCAATTTTAATTATTTTCTTCTTTTTTTCAATGCACTTTTAAAAGTTTTAAGTATTTTTTGAAATATTCTTTATTTTTTCTTTATTTAAAATATATTATGACATTTTTTCAAAATTAAATAATTTAAATTATTTATATTTTTATTTTCATTATTTTCTTAAAATTTTAATTATTTTCATAATTTCTGAATTAATTCTCTAAAATTTTAATTTTTCATCTCAATTTGAATCAGTATTTAAATTTTATTTCTAAGATTTTGAAGTATTTTTGCCAAATTTAAATTATTTTCTTCTATTTTAAAAGCTTTTGAATGATCTATACAAAATTTAATTTTGCTAATTTCCAACAAGGTTATCAACATTTAAAGACGTTCATCTTTTTAATACGATTTTTGTAAGTGGTCCCACAATTTTGGCCGGTAGTGAATATAATCTCTCTAAATCTGAATTAGTGGTTTTCTACTAATGAATTAGCGAAAAGTGAGCTACTATTAAATTAGTAAGAATTTTACTAATTTTTAGTAGAAAACTACTAATTTTGTAGTAGAAAACTACTAATTAAATTAGTAAAAAACTACTAATTAAATTAGTAAAAAAATCTACTTTTTTTAAAAGTAAAGTTTCACTATTTCAATTAGTAGTTTTCTACTAAGAATTAGTAGTTTTCTACTATATGAATTAGAGAAAAATGAGCCATGAATTTGACTAATTCATAGTAGAAAACTACTAATTCTTAGTAGAAAACTACTAATTCTTAGTAGAAAACTACTAATTCAGATTTAGAGAGATGAGAATAATTTGAGGGAATGATCAATAAGATATTTCTTTCCCTAAAATGAATGAAATGCAGGTCCAATAAATAGAGATATTTTCTACAGAGGAAAATTGGTAAAACACAGGTTTCTGTGTAGAATGGAAAATTAAAAAGGGTTATTTTTAATTCCTAAGCCATGTAAAGGCATTTCCAGTTATTTTTAACAAGAGCAGAAGTGAAAAAGTCGAAGCTCGTTCATTCAACATCACCTGAATAAACCTCAAAGTGGGGAATATCGACCTCTTGCACTGCGCCTAATTTTGCCGCTACATTCATCGTTGCCACGTTAAGATCTTTTACATACTCTCATAACATGCCTAACTTAAAACATTCCGGAAGAAAATAAATTACAACAGAAAACGTTCGCTTATCCTCTTCAAATATAATATTTACATATGAATGTTTTTAATACTTCCACATTTCAAGGTTTATAAATGGTAAATTATTAAAATTTGAATACTTCCAAATTCTAATCAATCTTAATTTAGAGGCTTCCAAAATGTAATGCAACCAAATTTGAACGCTTGTAAATTTTAATAAATCCAAATTCTAATACTTTCGAAATGTATCCAAATTTGAATGCTTCCATAATATGTAATTATTAGGGTGTTCCAAAAATGTGCAGATTTTTTTTTTAAATACTTTATTCCTACTCCACAAAAAATTACAAACACAAAAATCACCAAAAATTTCAAATCAGCAAATCTCATCTTGAAATATCCTTAAAAAAGGATTTTTTTATTTTTTTTTATTTTTTTAATATAACTTCTCGAATTGTCATTTTTAAGAAATGATTCCTTTGTAAAATATGTTTCACAATGAAAAACGAATTTAGGTTCTTCTATGAGGAAGCAAATATTTTGCTTACGTGGAAGCGAAGCGTTCAAGAACGAACATAATTTTCACCTAGTTACTGAATATGTTATTGTTTGTAAAAAAAAAAAAAAATAAAAGGATCAGAAAAAACTTTAACTAGATTTATTTGCATAATAGTTATAAATTAACAATAATAAATTGTTTAAACAAATAAAAAGAACATAAAAATATCTGTGAACATTCATAAATTTACATTAACCCTATAAAAAATAGTTAATATTAACAATTTTGTAAATAAATTATGAAATATTGTTTTTAAATACTTTTCAAGATGTGATGTCCTGTATTAAAATTTTGAGTTATTTTTGTCGATTTTCTAGCGAATTTACGAAAAAATTCGTTTTTCCAATGTAAAATCAATGGGAAGTTTCAAGAGGTTTGAGCCACCCCTAAATATTGTCCGATTTTAAAAACAAAAAATAGGGGTATTTTTCAATTTTGAAACTTTTTGAACTGCTATCTTAAATTCGTTTTTATAGACCACCCTAATTATATACGTATTGAATAAAAATATATACATTAATCTAAAAAAATACCCTTTTCAACCAAATTTCCACAAACTCATCAAACTGTTACAATTGGCCGACCGTCAATTGATTAAACTGAAACTTTTGTTGATACTGAAAAACTAAAAAACGAGTTTCACTGGATTTATTTCACATTAACCCTTATCCATCATTCCTGTCAGTATCACGATGCGGAACAGTTCCTTTTCAAATGTCATCTTTTAACTGCAAATTCGCAAACAATTTTCAATTTTTCACAATTTAATTGACCCGTTCACAAAAATCAAGTGACACTAATTGATAAAAAAAAAAGTACAAGCTATCGTCTCTATAAAAAATAATTGCAACCGACTAAAAAACTTCTTCACAACCCAACAATCATGTTTGATAAAAAATGTAAGGATTTATATAAAATTGCCGAGAAAATTATTAAAGTGTCCTACTTCTTTTCTCAAGAGAGAAACTCTCAGGTATTGAGCGTCACACGAACCTTTTTAGAAAAATGTGTCTCTTTTGAAGGAAAGTCAGTTCCAGTGAGAAGCAGTCCTTCTGAGTTTAAACTTTGAAAAGAAAAAATCAAATAACAGTTCTTTCTGTGGAAACATGTCACAATAGAGAGTTGGCAAACTAAAACAAAAAAAAAAAAAAGTGTTTGTTTTGAAGCGACAAGAAACGCTGTCATTTAAAACACTTGTTTTTCAAAATAAAATGATCAATCTCTTAGCAGTTGCTCGGGGTTAACAAAACATCAACAAAAATGCGTGAAATGTTATTCTGTTTGGACATCTGCAGACAAACTACTTTTACTGATATGACGGTCGCTCTAAATTTCCTCTATTCTTGTTAAACAATACCAACTGCATAAAACAGTATATCTCCTCAAACTTGCTATACCGTCAGTTTCTAAAAATAAAATAAGTATAATAAAGATATTTATACCAGTCAAGATACTATTTTATAATTTTAACTCAAACAATCCCTTTATCGATTTTTTAAACTTAAAGATCAGTAAACATTTCCTGAATTGTTTATTAAAACAATGAAATTAATTTTTTAAAACGAAAAGTAAATTTTTAATATCATACACTTTATCAGAAAGTGTTGAAAAGATGTTTGAAAAATTGTTAATAAAGATTGCGAAAATGACTATTAAAAAGAGTAAGTTGAACTTGCCCTAGAAATGGGGTTAAAGTGCATTGATATTTATTATTAAAAGCTTATTAATAAATCGAGGACGGCCTTTTTCCTCGTAAAAGATGCAATATATAGCAATGACACGTGGGTTTCTCTATTTTTAATACCACCCACAGAAAACGTGAACTAGCTGGGAGCAGCTAGCAAATATCTTACGTGTCTTGTTTTTCAAAAATAGAATAATTATCAAAAGAAGAAAGAAAAAGAGACGAGAGAAAAGTAAAAGAGAAAGAAAAAAACTGTGCTGTGCTTGTAAAGGAAAAAAATACCAAATACTAAAGTACTGCAAATGTCAACTATCGCAATCCTAAGTAGGTATTAAGTAAAGTGGCTAAGTACTACTTCAAACAAGTGCTCTAGGTGTTCAGAAAACGCAGTAATTTTTTTATGATGCTAAATTACTTAATTTACAGTAACTATTTTTTTTGCTTTCTTTTTTTCCACGTTAATCATTACTTGTGCTTTGGGAAAAATAAATATGAGAGAGAGGAAAAGAAATTGAAAGGAGAATAGAAGTTAGAAATGAGATAAAATAAATAATTAAAGAATAGAGAAGAAATAAAAAAAAAAAGGAAAAAGAGAAAAACTTTAAAAGAGAAGAATTGGGAAATGTGTGAAAAAAGAAGAGGGAGAGAAGTAAAAGAGAAAAAAATAGATAAAAAATTAAAAAAGAGAAGATGAAAAAGAAAATGGGAAAAAGAGAAAAAGGAAAAACGGTAAAAAAAAACAGTATTAAAGATGATAACAAGAAAAAAGAAAGAAAGGATAAAACCAAAAAAATTTGAAAATCCTTGGGAAAATGAGGATAAAAACATAAATAATAAAGGTAATAATATGGGAAAATTAAAAATGAGACAGGGAGAAAGAGAGAGAGAGAGAGAAAGATAATTGAAAAGTGAATTGGAGTTTGAAATGAGATAAGAAAAGAGATAATTGCAGAATAGAGAAGAGATAAAAAAGAGGGAATTAGGGAAAAAATGAAAAAAAAAGGGAATTGGGAAACGTGTGAAAAAAAGGAGCGGAAAAAAAGTAAAAGAGAAGAAAGAATAAAGAAAGAAGATGAAAAAGAGAAGAATGGAAATAGAAAGAAAGGAATGATGAAAAAGAAAATGGGAGAAAGAGAGGAAAAAAAAAGAAAATATAGAGGAAAATATGACCATTAATAAAGGGGATAAACAGAAAAAAAATAAACAAGAAATAAAGGAAAGTGGAAAATATTGGGAAATCCTTGAGAAAATGAGGATAAAAACGTAAATAATAAATTGTGAAGATGAGAGAGAGAGAGAGAGAGAGAGAGGGAAATATTAAAAAAGAAAAAGAAATTGAAAGGCGAATAGAAGTTAGAAATGAGATAAGAAAAAATATAATTGGTGAATAGAGAAGAGATAAAAAGGAGGAAAAGAGAACAAAAAATATAAAAAGAGAAGAATTGGGAAATGTGTAAAAAGAAGGAACGGGAAAGAAGTAAAAGAGAAGAAAAAAGAAGATAAAAAAATTAAAAAAACATGATGAAAAAGAAGATTGAAAAAAATGGGAAAACGGGAAAACAGAGGAAAAAATAAACAGGGATAAAAAAGGAAGATAGGAATGGAAAAAAAATTGGGAAATCCTTGGAAAAATGAGAATAAAAATATGGATAATAAAGATGAGAGAGAGAGAGAGAGAGAGAGAGAGAGAGAGAGAGAGAGAGAGAGAGAGAGAGAGGAAAATAAAAATTAATTGAAAAAAGATTAGGAGTTTGAAATGACATAAGAAAAATGATAATTGGATAATAGAGAAGAAATAAAAGAGGAGATAAAAAGAGATAAAATTTAATAAGAGAGGAATTGGTAAACAAAGCGGACAAAGGGGAAGAAAGAAAAAGAAAGCAAAAGAAAGGAAGGTGAAAGAGAAAAGAATGGATAAAAAATAAACAAAAGATATAATGAAAAAGAAAATGGGACAAAGAGAGAGAAAAGGGAAAATGGATACAAACATAAATAATAAAGGTGATAATATGGGAAAAATAAAGATGAGAAATGAGAAAAGAAAAGGAAATTGAAAGGACAATTAGAGTTAGAAATGAGATAAGAAAAAAGATAATTGGTAAACAGAGAAGAGATAAAAAGGAGGGAAAGAGATAATAAATTTAAAAAGAAAAGAATTGGGAAATGTGCAAAAAAAGGATCGGAAAAGAAGTAAAAAAGAAGAAAGAAGAAGAATAAATGTATAAAATATATAAAAAGACATGAAGAAAAAGAAAATGGAAAAAAAAGAGAAAGTGTGAAAACGGGGTAAAAAATAAACAGTATTAAAGGTGATAATATCAAAAATGTAAAAAAAGAAAGAAAGGGGAGGGGAAAAATTTGGAAGTTAATAGGGAATTAAGGATAAAAACATAAATAATATGGTGATAATATGAGAAAAGTAAAAAAGGAAGAAAGGAAGGGGAAAAAAATTGGGAAATCCTTGGGAACATGAGAATACAAACAAAAATAAAAAAGGTGATAATATGGGTAAATTAAAGATGAGAGAGAGAGAGAGAGAATATAATTGAAAAGTGAATTGGAGTTAGAAATGAGATAAGAAAAAAGATAATTGGAGAATAGAAAAAAGATTAAAAAAGAGGGAAAAAATTAAAAAAGATAGAAATTGGGAAACGTGTGAAAAAAGAGCGGAAAAAGGGAAGAAAGAAGAAGAAAGAAGGGAAAAAGAAGGTGAAAGAGAAAAGAATGGATAAAAAATAAAAAAAGATGTAATGAAAAAGGAAATGGGAAAAAGAGAGAGAAAATAGAAAATGGATAAAAACATAAATAATAAAGGTGATAATATGGGAAAAATAAAGATGAGAGAGAGGAAAATAAAAGGAATAAGAGTAATGAGATAAGAAAAAAAGTGATTGGAGAGTAGAGAAGAAATAAAAATGGAGGAAAAGAGAGAAACAAATAAAATACTGAGGAATTGGAAAATGTGTGTAAAAAAGAAACTGGAAAGAAGTATAAGAGAAGAAAGAAGAAAAAAAAGAAAGATGGCGAAAGAGAAAAGAATGGGTAAGAAAATAAAAAGAGAGATGATGAAAAAAAATAGTAAAAAGAGAGGGAAAAGTAGATAAACAAAAAAAAAAAAAAGAGAGTCTAATTTCTCGAGTTAAAAGAGTTGGATACTTTTGCCATAACCATAAATTAAAAAGCAGCGAAATAAAATTTTCAACAAATATTTTGATTTCTACAGGTTTTAAACAAATTTATAATATTTAAATATCAAACAAATAACTGGAAAGAAGTATAAGAGAAGAAAGAAGAAAAAAAAGAAAGATGGCGAAAGAGAAAAGAATGGGTAAGAAAATAAAAAGAGAGATGATGAAAAAAAATAGTAAAAAGAGAGGGAAAAGTAGATAAACAAAAAAAAAAAAAGAAGAGAGTCTAATTTCTCGAGTTAAAAGAGTTGGATACTTTTGCCATAACCATAAATTAAAAAGCAGCGAAATAAAATTTTCAACAAATATTTTGATTTCTACAGGTTTTAAACAAATTTATAATATTTAAATATCAAACAAATAACACTATTGTATTTCAATTCAATTTAAAAAATTTCACTTCATCGTTGAGTGAAAAAGTTTATTAATTTTAAAGGAATTAGAGATTATATTAAAAAGTGAAATTTAATAAATCATACAATCATTCAGCTGAAACATTCTCTCAATTAACTAAAAGTTCTTAACGCATTCGCAAATAGTTGATTAATAAAAAAAGTTTACTGAAAAGTAATTAGTGAAATATGTGTTTGATAAAACTGCTTCTGTTATTTATTGATTCAGGTGTGAATATAGAAAATCAATTTCGAAAGAACGTGTTATATAATTCATTATTTAACCGTTAAAAATTAATTTAAACAACATTCACATTATTTTTTCAATTATTGTCCATTATCTCAATATTTTTCAATTATTATTTAATTATTTAAAAGTTCATCATTTGTTACTGACCATCACATTCATTGGTATTCCACTATTCATCCATTACATAAAATAATTCACCTATTTTTAACAAATTTAGATCTTTCCACCCAGCTGGAAAACGATCGGGCATAATCTATCACTTTATGAATTTTCCTAATTAAAAAAAAAAAGACTCCTCCATTAATTCAACATTGACACAAATAACATTTAATCAACGCTTCGAAATTAAAAACGAGCGGAAAGTCAGCGTGGAATGAGAAATTTACTTCTTCCATAAAAGTCATTCAATTACGAAATTAAAAAGCTCTAGACATAGAATAATGCTGTAAACATTGTAATTTCTCATCACAATATTTACTCATCGATTAGGTAGTCATCTAAAGCGTGCAAAACCATTAAACTATAAGTTTAATCGTTCGGATGTTATCGACAACCATTTTCTACCCACGAAACTGCAGGTATTAAAATTCAAGTGCAAATCTCCTCAATTGAGTGCATTAATCTAATTTCGATTAAGGCTTCACCAAGAAACTTATACATTCTCACTAGTGACTCCCAAAAAAGATAATATTAATAAAAGAATGAATCAACACAAAAAATATAATAGGTAATAAAATTATCCTAAATTTTACTACGAGAAGAATGGCAAATTGCCAAAAACTAATTTAATATGCAATTTCAATTACGACTGTTAAATGTGATGAATTGTCTTTCTTTTTGAATTTTCTCCAGTTTTCTGCCAATTTTTCGGGAAAACTAATATTCTAGATAATTAAATGAATACAGTCTGTCGACAGTTAATTTTTTTTGTAACCTAAATACACCGAGGGAATGATTTACTTGCTTTGAACACATGCCTACAAATGTTTTTCAATAAGAATTCAAACTAATGAGAAATATTATTTAATAACAATAGTATGGTAATAAATATTATTACCATACTATTGTTAAAAAAGTAGTATTAAAAAGCAAGTATTTTAAAGGAATAAAAATAGTAACAAAATGCCAACGACTTTAACTCTTTAACCCAATTAGAAAAAAAATGATTTAAACTAAATTCCAATAATTAAAAGTTGGTTTAATTCGGAAGCAGAACCCGTTTGATTGGAATAAAAATTTAACGAGTAGGAGAAAAATTCTTTGACCCAGTTTCAGAAAATCAAATAAATCCTTTCCCTCGGTGTATTGGCTCCATTACGTATGCTGTTCGCGACTACATCATTAATATAGAGACTAATCATACCCATCACAATCCGACTCTTTTCGCGAACACATATCCAAAACACTCCATTAACATTTCGCACACCATTTCCCAGCACAAAACTTAATTCCTCTCAGTTGTTCTGAGCATGAGGCATAGCTTGTTGTTGGCCTTGGCTACAACCGTATCAGTGAACAGATGGAATATCACTGCTACTCATCCGGTCTTCATACCAAGCAAATCAAATCATATTGGCTTGTAGAAAGCAATTTTTTTCAGTTTCTCGTGCCAAGTGGTACTTGATCCGCAACATATGTATATGTACAAGTGGAAAAGGGCAGAAGGAGGTGAAAGGGGACAAGAAGATGCAAGAAATTCTGCGGACAAGGAGTCTGTAGATGTAAACAATTGATAGGTGAAGAAATGTCGAGAAGGGAAAAAAATTGGAAAGAGAAATTGTTGAGAATTGAGAGGTAAAGGATTAGGAAGTGGATAATTGACAAGTTTAAAGAATGAAGAAATAAAGGTAGAAGAAATAAAGAATAAAGAATGAAGGATGAAGAAGTAAAGTGTGGAGAAATGGAGGAGGAAAAAAAAGTAAAGCAGATGCTAAAGAGGATGAAGAAATAAAGGATAAGGTAGTAAAAGATGAGGAAATAAAAGGAGAAATATGAAAAATTAAAGAATAAGAAATTAAGTAAATTATGCAAAAGTCAAGAATAAAGGATATAGAAGTAAAGCAAGAAGAATAAAGGATAAAGAAGTAAAGTATGCAGAAGTAGAAGATGGAGAAATTGAGAAAGAAATGATGGAGAGAGAAATAGAAGATACAGATATAAAGAATGAGGAAATAAAGGATAAAGAAGTAAAGGATGAGGAAGTAAAGAATAAAGGACGAGAAGTAAAATGTAGAGAAATTGAGAAGGAAAAAAAAGTAAAGCAGATGCTAAAGAGGATGAAGAAATAAAGGATAAGGTAGTAAAAGATGAGGAAATAAAAGGAGAAATATGAAAAATTAAAGAATAAGAAATTAAGTAAATTATGCAAAAGTCAAGAGTAAAGGATATAGAAGTAAAGCATGAGGAATAAAGGATAAAGAAGTAAAGTATGCAGAAATTGAGAAGGAAGAAAAAGTAAATAGATAGTGGATAAAGAAATAAAGAATAAAGTAGTAAAAAATGACGAAATAAAATAAGAAGAATGAAAAAATAAAGGAGGATAAATTAGGAAAATTATGCAAAAGTAGAGAATTAGAAATTGAAGATCAAGAAGTGGAAGATGGAAAAATTGAGGAAGAAATAATGGAGAGAGAAATGGAAGATACAGATATAAAGAATGAGGAAATAAAGGATAAAGAAGTAAATGATGAAGAACTAAAGAATAAAGAATAAAGGACGGAGAAGTAAAGTGTAGAGAAATTGAGAAGGAAGAAAAAGTAAAGAAGATCCTAAAGAGGATGAAGAAATAATGGATAAGGTAGTAAAAGATGACGAAATAAAAGAAATATGAAAAATTAAAGAATGAGAAATTAAGTAAATTATGCAAAAGTAAAGAATTAAAATATAAAAGATCAAGGAGTAAAAGATGGCGAAATTGAAAAAGAAATAATGGAGGGAGGAATAGAATGTGAAGATATAAAGAATGAGAAAATAAAAGATAAAGAAGTAAAGGATAAGGAAGTAAACAATAAAGAATAAGGAAGTAAAGCATGAAGAATAAAGGAAGAAGACGTAAAGTATGCAGAAATTGAGTAGAAAGAAAAAGTATATAGTCAATGGATGAAGAAATAAAGGTTAAAGTAGTAAAAGATGACAAAATAACACAAGAAGAATGAAAAAATAAAGGATGAAAAATTAGGTAATGATAAAAGAGTAGAGAATTAAGAAATTAAAGATCAAGGAGAAAAAGATGGCAAAATATACAAAAAAATAATAGAGGAAGAAAGAGAAGATGAAGATATAAAGAATAAGGAAATATAGAATGAAGAAGTAAACAATAAGGAAGTAAAGAATAAAATAAATAATATAGAAGTAAAGATTGGAGAAATTGAGGAAGAAAAAGTAAAGGTGCAATAGACAATGGATGAAGAAAAAAAGGATAAAGTAGTGATGACGAAATAAAATAAGAATATGAAAAAATAAAGAAGGATAAATTAAGGGGCCATTAAAAAAATACGTAACGCTTACAGGGGGGAGGAGGGTGGGTAAAAAAAAATGAACTTTTGCATGAAACATTCCATTACGAAGGGGGAAGGGAGGGGGCTCAAAATAGATTTAAAAAAGATTTATGTATTTTTTGAACGGTTCCTAAGTAAATGATGTTAAAGTAAAGAATGAAGAAACTAAAAATCATGGTGTAAAAGATGGCGAAATTAAAGGAGAAATAATGAAGGAAGAAATAGAAGATTCAGATATAAAGAGTGAAGAAATAAACGTAGAAGAAGTAAAGGATGAAGAAGTAAAAAATAAAGGATATTGAAGTAAAGCATGAAGAATAAAGGATGAAGAAGTAAAGTATGCAAAAATTGAGAAGGAAGAAAAAGTAAATTGACAGTGGATAAAGAAATAAAGAATAAAGTACTAAAAAAATGACGAAATAAAATAAGAATAATGAAAAAATAAAGGTTTAAAAATTAAGTAATGATAAAAGAGTAGAGAATTAAGAAATTAAAGATAAAGGAGTAAAAGATGTCGAAATTTACGAAAAAATAACGGAGGAAGAAATAGAAGTTGAAGATTTAAAGAATAAGGAAATAAAGAATAAAGAGGTAAAGGATAAGGATGTAAAGAATGAAAGAAATAAAGGATGATAAAGTAAAGAATAAAACATAAAGGATGAAGAAGTAAAAATAATGGAGAAATTGAGGAAGAAAAAGTAAAAGTGCAGTAGATAATGGATGAAGAAATAAAAGATGAAGTAGTAGTGGCGAAATAAAAAAAGATGTATGAAAAATAAAGAAGGATAAATTAAGTAAATGATGTAATAGTAGAGAATGAAGAAATTAAAGATCAAGGAGTAAAAGATGGCGAAATTGAAGAAGAAATAATGAAGGAAAAAATAGAAGATGAAGATATAAAGAGTGAGGAAATAAAGGATGAAGAAATAAAGAATGGAGAAATTGAGGAGGAAGAGAAAGTAAATAGGCAAGGGATCAAGGAGTGAAAGATAGCGAAATTGAAGAAGAAATAATGGAAGGAGAAATAGAAGTTGAAGATTTATTAAATGGAGAAATAAAGAATGAGGAAGTAAAGAATGAAGAATAAAGGATGAAGTAGTAAAGTGTGGAAAAATTGAGAAGGAAGAGAAATTAAAGGTTGTATTGGCAATGAATGAAGAAATAAAGGATAAAGTATTCAAAGATGCAGAAACAAAACAAGCAGTGTAAAAAAAGGATGAGTAATTAAGAAATGATGAAAAATTAGAGAATTAAGAAATTAAAAGATCAAGGTGTGATAGATGGCGAAATTAAAGAAAAAGGAATGGAGGGAGAAATAGAAGATGAAGATATGAAGAATGAAGAAATAAAGGATGAAAAAGTAAAGGATGGAAAAATTGAGGAGGAAGAAAAAGTAAAGGTCCAATTCGCAATGGATGAAGAAATAAAGGATAATGTTGTAAGAAATGAAGAAATAAAACCAGAAGTATGAAAAAATAAAGGATAAAAATTATGTAAATGATGCAAAAGTAGAGTATGAAGAAATTAAAGGATCAAGGAGCGAAAGATAGCGAAATTGAAGAATAAGTAATGAAGAGGGAAGTAGAAGATGAAGATATAAAGAATTAGGATATGAAAATGATATTAAAAAATGAAGAAAAAAGGTAGAAAGAAGTAGAAGATAAAAATAAAACGAATATGAAGAAAACGGAAGATAACAAATGAAATAGTTAATTGAAAGTAACTTGGAAAAAAAATTTGTTTTGTTTATATTTATTAGTAATAAATTAAAAATAAAAAAATAAATTTAACAACAAATTGAAAATGATGAAAACAAATTACAGATTTAAATTTCAGAAAGTAATTTCTTTTTCTAAAAAAAATTGTTCAAATTTGTGAGAAAAAATAAAAGACAGAGTGAAAGTAAAGAACATACAAAAAATTTTAAAAATACGCGAAATTGAAAAATATAGATAAAAATAGAAAGGTAAAATGCAAAAATGCAATTTTTTTCTGTTTTATGTAACTCAAGAAGACGTAAAAAGTTGAGAAAACAAAAAGACCAAAATGTGTTCTAAAAAAATGTAAAATGTGTTTGTCTGTTTTACGAGATCAGAAAACAAACGAAAGTAGAAATAAGTTTGAATACGAGGAATAATTTAAAAATAAAAGAAAAATCAGAAGTATGAATCAAAGAGATAATTTTTAAAATTAAAAAAAAAGGTATTTTCGTATGGATTGAATTAAAATAAAATAAAAAAGTTTTAGTTAAAAAGTCTAGTTAATAATGATTGATTAATAATTATCAAAAAACGATTAATTGATTATGAAATGAAAATAATCAATGATAAATTTAAATCTAAAAATAATATCGTAGAACAAAAATTGTTATAAAAACAAATCGGGATTAGAAACTAAAACAAACAAAAAAAAAGAAAAAAAAAGTATGAAGTTAAGCCGAAACGTTGACGTTATTTTTTTAACTTTATAATCATATTTATGACTGAAAATCCCTTCTAAACCTTATTTAATATTAATAAAACCGTCACAATTAATTGTAATAAATGTATAATATTTATAAAAAGAAGACAGATAAATTAAAATATAAATAGAAATTGATAGTTTTTCTGTTTATGAAATAGAAATAGATGAAAAAAAGTAGGAGTTGAAGTATAAAAAATAAAAGATAAAAAAAGTAAAACATGAAAAAATCAGCAGAAGTTAAAAAAACAGCACAAGGGTAAAAGTAGAAAATGAAAAAAAAATAAGTAGAAGGAAAAATCAAGCAGGAAGCAAAGAAACTAATAAAAAATTTACAGATCAGTAAATAATTGAAGGGACTCGTAAAACAGAAGAAAAAGGAATTTTTGATTATTATGAACATTTAAAAAAGTTAAATTATCAACAATATGAACAAATTTTGTCCAAAAAATAATAGCAATTTGTTTACAAAGAAAAATAAATGTTAAAATGGAAGAAAGTTGTAGAATATGAAAGAGCGACTGAATAAAATATTCAAAAATGGAAGAATTAAAATGGTAAAGCTAAAATATAATAACGATGATTGCAGTACTAAAATGTAAAAATCAAGGAACAAAAACAAAAGAAATATATAAATAACGACAGAACAACAAATTACAATGTTTGAAAGATAAAAAATCAGTTAAAAAAGAAAAACCTACAGAACTTGAAAAAAAAAAACGAAGAAATTTGTAGGAACGAAGAAGACCAAAGAAGAGACTAAAAAATGTCAAATACAGTTGAATATAATAAAATGCCTGGAGAAACTATAAAATGCGAAAAATTGGTATAGGCAACTCTGGCAATTGTTTTTTCTTGTATTCAAATTTCAAACTTGTCTGAAGTACGCCATTTAATATTAAAATGGAAGTCAGTAAAAATATTCTCCTTTTGTGGGTCAAACTCGTGAATACCAAATCGAAAAAAGAAAAAGTACAACATACAAGAATAAATAAAAATGCCAAAAAATTCGGGAATAAGAAGAAAAAGTGAGAGGAAATGTTTCATATTCAGGTTTAGGAAGTGAAGGAATAAGTAGAAAGATGCAAAGGATAAGTATTAAGTATAAACAAACCTATTCAATCAGTTAAATTTGACAATTTTTCCACTTATTTTTTACAGTTAATCAGTAATTTTTTGATTAATAATTTTTCACTGATTGATGAAGCAAAAAGTCTGCCAAGATTTAACTGACTATCAGTTTATATTTAACTGATTCAAATTAACCGAGATAATTAATAGGTAAAGTAACAAAATTAAAAAATAAAAAGAAAAAGTAGAGGATCAAGTATGAAAGTACAAGGGACAAGTGAAAAGGTAAAGGAACAATTATAATAAGGGTGAAAATCAAAAAATCGTTAAAATCCTGTCCTGAATAAATAACAGTTTTTGTGCTTAAAATCCATAATTTTAAACATAAACATCTTAAAGAGCACGCATTTTTCTACAATATGCCATAATTTAATTTATATTTCTTTAAAGCAGGAATAAATTATTTAAAATGCCCAAAAATGTCCCTTTGTCCCCATTTACATTTTGAGAAATTAAAAAATGTTTGCTTCAATTTTTTGAAAATAATATTATAATTTTTCAGTATGTATGTGTTCCCGATTGTCCAAAGTGTATGTAGAAAATTACAACAAATTCTTTAAAAAATTATTGTTTAAAAATGTCTTTAAATTTTTTGTTGTTGTAATAATCTACACTATATGAAAATATTGTTTAAAAATGTAAAATAGTCAACAATAGAAGTCAACAATGAACATAAAAATGACAATATAGACTTACACGCATTTGCAACGAAAATGTGTTGCAAAATTAATCCAACAAATATTAATAACATTGATTTTGCACAAAAAACACAACTTTGTTTCCTTTTTAAAACATATTCTTTTACAAATTTAATATTTTTAATATTGCGTGAACTGTATGAAGACAAAATTTAATATATTTACAATTATCACTAATGACTAACAAAAACATACTGACTAATTTAATTACAAATCACACCTCAATTGTTAATTGAAAATCCTGAAGGCCAATTAGAAATCAGAAACTCAAAACCAGATTTTATCTTATTAAAAATTTGTTTATTTATAGTGTATCAATAATATCAAAATATACCTACTGCTGATAAATTATGAACAACAGTCCTAAAAATTATTGAATTTTTATTCTTTGATATATAATACATTTGCAAAAAATTTCTTTCTCTATAGTAACATGCGCTATCTAGAATTGGAACTTTCTTTTTATGAAAATTAAAAGTGTGGTTTAAATCAGTATAGAGTAGGCGCACACAAAGCTGTGTGGCTTTTTTCTTAGTTTTTGAATATTTATGTTGATAGATTCTTGTTTTGAGTTCCTGTATCGTTTGACCTATATAAACGCCATTGCAATCGTTACAAAATATTTTATAAATCACGTCGGCTTTTTTAAACTTTGGTACTCTATCTTGAAGGGATGGGATTATTGTATTTTGATTTTTATTAGGTGTTGAAAGAATAGAAATTTGTAGTTTTTTTTACATAAAGTGAAAATAGCTTTCAATAAGTCGGAGGTATATAGCAAAACCAGTGATCTTAATGGGTCAAAAGATTTCTCACTTGAGAAAAGAAAAAAAGGAAACAAAGAGTCTTGTTGTATTCTTTGTGCGAAATCAATATTATTAATATTCGTTGGATTATTTTTGTAACACATCGTTGTTGCAAATGCGTGTAAGTCTTTTATTGTCATTTTTATGTTCATTGTTGACTATTTTATATTTTTAAAAAATACTTTTATGAACTGATTCCGAAATAATAATTATTATTTTTTATTTGTACACTCTAAAAACAATTGTTTTGAAAGTGTTTTAAACCAAGACATTTTGATGTCTTTATTGTATCTAAGACGCAGTAAGTATCTTACAATGCGACATTTTTTGCGTCTCAGATATAAAAAAGACAGCAAAATGTCTTAAAATAAGACATTTAGAAAACAGGAGTTTTTGCAGTGTGGTTCTGATGACCTGTGTTCGTAGCAAAAATGCATTTGAACAATAACAGCACCTTAATTTAAACGTTTCGTTTTAATTATTACAACTACGGATCAAAGGCCACAAGTGATTTTCACAACTGTTTATCTTATATAATGGTAAATATTGATTGTTGTTAAATTCGATTGTTGGACTAATAACAAAATGTCTTTCTTTAAATAAATAGCCTCAAGAGGTCGGCAAACCTATCCGACGAAACGTCATGACTAGATAAAAATTGTCTTTCTATACAATTTTTCATTTATAATCAACAACCTTTCTTTAAATGTTTACTCTCTAAATTTGAATAAGTGAAAATTCACTTATGTCAAAAGTCTTCCACTCTTTTAATAAATGTATATGTTCTTATAATAAGTGAAAATTTCTCTTATATAGAGTGAAATGTTACTTATTGTAAGTGCACTGAGAAAACTGGAGTGTTAAATTTTCATAGTTAAAAATTTGTTTAATTAATCAGACATTACACGTAATACCACTTACACTCTACTATATTTTTCCTTTTGTAAACATTACACATAATTTAATATTGCTTTTACACTCCGGAGATTTAAACTGATGAGTCGGATGTTCAATTGTATAATATTCAAGTGTAACCAAATTTTTAAGAATAAATGAATCGCGATAATTACAATTTGTCAGTTTGATGGGTTAACATTTTTTCTTTATGTGGTAATTAATAAATAAACAAAAAAATTGGTTATTATTAACCTCATAGTTGCTTAAATGTTTAACTGTTTTAATTTGGTATTCAATTTTATTTATACAATTCCAAAATTATAAACCTAAGTCTTAATGATTTCAGTGATCCTAATGTTTTTAATTCCTTCTAAACTTTCTTTTCATCAATTTATAAAAACTGTATAATTTAAATTTTAATATTTTCAGTACTTCAAATTAACTCCTACAAAATAATAATTTTCAAAAAAGTGTATTTTATTTTTAGATTTATAAAAACGTATTTCAGGTACTGGAATACTTGTAGGGTTATAGAAAATTTATAGAATTTGTGAAGGTTTCGTTTATATTCAAAATTAATTTTTCTAATTAATAGACAATTAGTGTGTCTTTAATATTTGGATTTGGACGTTAAATTTGTTTGAATAGACTATTGGTTTTTAAACTAAGTACCATTTCGCAACGTAAATTAAATATTTTTGAATGTTTGAATTATTATTCTGTATCAAAAATACTTTATTTTTAATAGTTTTGGCAGAGATAGTAGAAATTTTGTTCAACTTTTCTTATTAATTGAAGAATTGATACAAGAATTAAAACTGTCTTGAGTACCCGAGTCGAAATTTTGAGGCTACTTTAACGCTACATAGTCCAAAATTTTTAGGAAATAGAGGTTTAAAGTAGAAGCAAATTCAATACAATTTAGCTTCTACTTTGGTGCTATTATTGGAAGAAATTTCCTGTTTCCGCGATGAGAGCGTTAAAGTAGAAGCTAATATTCAACTATATTAAGGCCTCTTTTAACGCTCAAGACCCCCTTTTTATTGATCTTCTAAAGTCTAAACAAAGAAAGAATCTGTTTTTGCGAATAAAACTGAAATTAATATGAATGAAATTATAAAAAAAAATATAAAATAAATATTCAAAATTCATGCGCTTTTAGAATTCGTCACACTTAATACACACAAGCTGGAAATAGTCTAAACTTACTAAATAAATTATTATAACGCAAGTGAGGATTCGAACCCACGACATAACGACCTACGCACTTATAATCTAACGCACTAACCACTACGCTACCGACGCTTATGAACTTAATATTTAATTTTCACAGTGTCCTTATGATACAAATTATGAATAGTTTTTTTAGGACTTTTCAACAAAATTGTTACATATCGCCAATTTCTGAATGTTTACGGAGATTTTTATGTATTTTTCATTTGTTTAAACAATTTATTATTGTCAAGTTACAGGCTGATATTGATTTAAATCATTGAAGCATTTGCATTAAAATCATGATTTAAATAAAAAAAAAACTTTACAATTCTCCGGATGTCTAATACTGCATGTAAAAAATCACAAACCATAAAAAAACCACAAATTTGTGGATAAATCTTTAAAATTTCAATTTTAATATTTTAATCTTTATAAAATTTAAATAATTGGGCTAATATAGATAATCAAAATACCTACGATTTACAAATTTTTGGTATGAAGATAGCAAAAAATAATATTAAATCTTTATATCTTTAGGTCATTATAATTTAAATAAATTCCAAACGTCAATAAACTCATATTCCAATTTTTTCAAACTTTTAAATGTCAATTAATTCAAATTTAAAGACACATTAGTTAATGCAAAATAATTAAATAATATTAAATTTTTTTCATATTCACAATAATCCTTTTTTTAAGTCTTACAATATTTGTAATTCTTCTTTAGTTTCTAATTCAGTTTCTTTTTCGAAACTGTTTAAATTTTATCTTATAATTTCTTATTTTTATAAAATTTAAAGATTTTTTCTCCTTTTACTAATGATATTTTTTGTTGTTGTATTTGTCATTTTATTTTATTGATAAATAAATTATAAATAATAAATAATAATTATTATTTATTATTATTTCGTTGAGTTTCATAAGTTTTTTCATATTTTTAAAAATAAATACGCTTATTTTTTTATTAATGCACCTAATCAATTTGTTTTTAAATCTTGGATAGTTTTTGCGAGGTTTTTTGCAAACTTAGTACTTATTCTTTTATAGAATTTTTAGATTTTCTTTATTTTTCTAAATTTATTGTTGGACTTGCTTTCAGTGTAATATTATAAAAATGTTTTTGGTTTAATTTGCCCAAACTTTTTTTTTCTGAAGGATTTTTACTTTTCTTTTCTGGACTTTTTATATACATTATTTTAATTTTATTTTCATCAATTTTAATTTTTTAAACAAATTATTGCTAGTAATTACTAATTCTTCACAAATACACCTAGGAAGATACAAATTTTTCCTAATTTTACAAATAAATTACTGGGCTCTGGTTAGAAAAATAAAAATTATTGACCATAAATTATTATTTTTATATTTTAAAACAATTTATTATTGTTAATTTATAACATTTAAAAACACCTAGCAAGTAGTAGTTTTTTAATTTGTTTACTTTTTATATTGAAAAAATAAGATATTTATCAAAATTAACGACAAGCACCACTCAAAATTGTTTAAACAAATTATTGTTAATAATTGTTATTTTTTTACAAGTGCATCTAGAAAGATACACATTTTCCCTAATTTTACAAATTATTGGGTTTTGGTTATAGATTAAAATTTTTTCCTCTTAAGGGCTAATCAGAGGAACAATAATTGAAGAAAAAGTTAGTTTAACTCCCGTTTTTCTTATATGTTAAATAAAAAAGTATATTTCAATGGAAAAAATGACTGAGTTTCACTTGCAGGTTTAAAGTAGAATAAAAATTTTCATTTCTTTATAACTGGGAATGTGGAGCTTTAAAAGAGCTGCTAATTTTAATGATTGGAAAAATGAAACATGTGTATAGACGTAAAGTAGAAGGAAATATTATTATTAGAAGTAAAGAAGAGGCTAAAAATTGAGAAGTCGTTAAGTAGAAGCTAAAGTTCCTCATGAGCTTCAAAGTAGCTTCAAAATTTCGACTCGGGTAAATTATTTGAAAACATAAAAATTTCTTGAGATTTAATATTTTCATCTCACAATTAAAATATTTACAATTTTTTTAATTAATTCACTTAAAAACGTGAAGTTGAACCTCTAGGATTGTAAAACAGATCTGACACTCTAAAGATAATAACCTACATATAATAGAGTGTTGTCCTATAGTTGACACCGAAAAATTGTTACGTTTGACACTCTGCGAGGTAATTTTTATTATTCCTTTTTCTCAGTGATGCATATGCACTTATTGAAAGAGTGGAAGACTTTTTGACACCTAATAAGTGAATTTTCACTTAGTCAACATTAGGCAGTACTTTTAACACACGTTATACCAAGAATTTGAGAAAATAATATTCAGCACATATTGACGATTTTTTGAATCTGACCCATAGAAGGTAGAGGAACGAGTATATAGAAAATGCAGGATACAAAACTCCAATACAACAAGTATTGATGGACCAAGTGTACAAAATTTGCAGTTATGAAAAAACGCAAAACGACAGGTATGAGTGTGCAGATGACTAAAGTCGAGAATGATGGACTGAGGACGATGATGAAGGGATGAAGTAAACTGAGCGGTTGAAAGATAAAAAAAAAAGAGAGAAGTAAAGGGAAGATACCTCGTGTCTTCCGCACCATTCCTGAGGGGGCGTAGGTCCTGCCTCGGCTTGAGGACAGGGGTCAGCCCCCATTTCTCGATGAGCTCGATGCGGGAAATCTTGGCGCTTCGCGGCGGTTACGAGAGGGGGTTGCTCCCCCCCTCGAGCCCCATTGCCCCCGAGCGCCTCACCCCCACAGACTAGGTTGATTCTCCCCTGTTGGCCCACCCACCCACCCCCCCGAACGCCCTTGGCGCAAGCGAGAGAAGCCACCAAAATGGCTGCTGCTGCTTCTTCTTCCAGATCGCTTTTTATCTCGAGACACGCTGCCACCCGCGCCCGCCCGGACCTCAGCGCACCGCCGGATCGAGCGGGATCATCCCTAGGTTAGGGAACGAGACTGGCCGCCGTCGCCGCTCCGTGCGGCCGCCAATCGATGCCACTACGTCGCGAGATCGTGAGAGGAGAAACAACACACGCTGCCCTTTATCGGCACACACTCTGCTTCTCGCAACGCCACCTTCAAACGGCACACGCACTTTTTAGGCACTGCAACAACACTGACCCAACACTGCTCCGAGCGTTGGGAGTGTCACCCGCGGCTGCTCGCCGACAATGACCGCGAATACGTCACAATCGAGATCCTCATCACCGGCCGAATCGGTAGGCACACTCCTCGCGTCATTTCCTTGTATCTGACCTGGACCTTTCTTTCTTTCTTTTTTCTTTTATCACCAGCTGACTCTTCCCGATTCGGCGGACACTCGCGAGCGAATATCTCCACGAGAGAGAACCAGCGGATACAGCGGGGCGTACTGAGCTTGTAAGCTCTAAGCTTCCGAGGTAGCAAGGCTGCGGTGCGCTGCCTGCCAGCCTGCTTGAGCTATGCGCGCTCCCTACCGCGCTTGTGGCATCCATACACCCCCCTCGAGAGCTTGTGCTTTCCTCCCACCATTGGGTGTCTCACTCATACGGAGAGAGAGAGAGAGATGGTCATGCTCTGTCTCTTTATCCGAGAGAGACAGATTTCGTTCAAGCTGTGTCTCTCCTTCTTTCTGGTTTCTTTCCATCTCGGGGATGGAGAGAAGCGTCGTCCTCGTTCCCTCAGGTGTGTTGCCTTCTCCGTCAAGTGGAAAGGGCGGAGTGGTGTTTCTTTGTCTCGCAGGTGGAAAAAGGATCGTTGTCTTTGTGCTGCAAGGATAGAGGATGGTTCTAGCTTTGTCTTGAAAGGATAGAGGATCGTGGTATCTTTGTCTCTCGGGTGGAAAGGAGGATCGACCTCTTTCTGTCTCTCGGTTGAAGAGGAGAATTGTCTTCTTTGTCTCTCAGGTGGAGAGGAGGATTGACCCTCTCTGTCTGTCAGATAAAGAGAAGGATGACCCTCTCTGTCTGTTAGATAAAGAGAAGGATGGTCCTCTCTATCTGATAGATACAGAGCAGGATGAGTATCTCTGTCTAATAGATAAAGAGAGAGATGACTATCTCTGTCTAACAGGTAAAGTGAAGGACGACTATCTCAGTCTGAAGGATGATTCTGTGTCTCTCTCTCTCTGTAGCGCCTTTTCTCTATGTCTCAGGTAGAGACAACCACCATCCTCTCTATCATTCAGGTAGAAAGGATCAATCTCTCTCTGTTTCTCTGCAGAAAAGAAGAAATGCTTTGTAGGTGAGAGAGAGAAGGATTGTCCGGTCAGTCAGAGAGAGAAGGATTGTTCAGTCACGCAGAGATCACAGGACCTAATGCTATTGAAAAAGGTGAATAGGTGCGAATTTTTTCAAAAATAGGGGACAAAAAGGGTACAGAAAATTTGCTTCAACTTATGTAGGGGAAAGTGGGGCAAAACCGCTATGCGGGGCAAAGACGTTTTTCAAAATATCTCCCTTATTTCTAGACCGTTTCAACTTATGTTTAAAGTTTATCATAATTATAACTGGAACTATTGTTTAGAAAAAAAAAAAAAACTGGAAAATATAAAATGTATTAAGAAATATATGGAAAAAATCGATTTTACAAGTCTGAGATGAAATTTATACTGATCAAAACTATTAAATTTTGGATGTAAATTGTGAGCATTTAAAATTGAAATTTTTACGTTCTAGTAGAGTAATGATTTATCTACACCGAAAAGAGGTTAGGAAATATGTCAAACTTAGTTCCTTACAGCAGAAGCATTATAACCTCCAAATAACAGCAAATCCACTTTGGTGTTGCTCCTGCATTATTTTGGTACAAATATTGTACCAAACATGTTCCCCAGGACGTAAGATAACTGCTGCTCTAAACTTTGGTACGGCTCCCGTACCAAACTGAGACAGCTCTGTTACCAAATTGTAATCATCTATCTATTTTAGTCATTTCGAACGTATCGTGTACTAAACTTTTTTCGGTGTACACAATCTCTTTGAAATCCTGGTTTAATTTTCAATCTAAATATATAAAATTTTTAATTAAAAAAAGGTTTGTCGTTTCGGGCAAAGACGCTTGAAAAATATTTCATAAAAAACAATTGAATATTAAAAACTGCATTATCATGTTATTTCAAATGATGGAAACTTCATGTTAATCAACTGTCAACCTGCATTTTTTCATCAAAACAAATAAGTATTTTTCTCTTTCAAATTTATTGTTATAATTATTATTATTTAATTTTTAAATTGTTTATTAGCATTTACTACTAATTTAAAAAAAAATTAAGCCTTTGAAATATTAAATAAGCATTATTATTTAATCATATTTTCGCGCGGTTATTTAAATAACACTCTATTTTTGTAGAGTTGATAAAGTAGATTTTGAAACAAAATAAAAAACAATTAAATTGAAAATATGAGGTTAAAAATACAAGTCGTCATTATTTTTAATAAAATGGATTTAATCTCTTTAAAAATCTGTAAAATGTTTATGTTTTATAATTATTGCATCAATAAATGTTATTTAGTATATATTTTAGACCATTTATTATATTTGAAATAATAATATTAGCAAAAACGTCTTTGCCCCAACAATTTGGGCAAAGCAGCTAGTTTGAATCTTTTCAAAAAACAACAAATAATGTAATTGTGATTATGATAAATGTAACAACAACTATTAAAATCTGTTATTGGTTAGTTTCAGCAGTGTAACAAACAAAAATTACTCCAATTAAACGTATAGTTAAAATTTTGTGCATCAATAAATATAAACCTAGCGGTTTTGCCCCACTCTCCCCTACTTGAAGATTTTTTAGGACTTTTTTATTTACAAATTTTAAATATGGAAACATTATACAGGGCTGCCAGCGGACTTGTAGATTGAAAATAGTACAAAAAAGTGAATAAATAGAGAGTTTTTAAGTGAAAACAGAGAATAAACAATAATTTGCAATAATAAACAAAATATTACAGATATTAATTTGGGGCCCGCCAGCAGGCAAATAATTAATCTGGGCTCCCCAATATCAAATTTCAAACAAAATTTGTTAAATGAGAAAACTAATTGGAAAATTAATTAAAAATCAAGAAATGAAGACAAAAATTTGAAATTTAAAACAAAATAATAGAAATATAAAGAAAATAATTAAAAAATGTAAGGAATACTTGTAATTACAAAATAATAAAAGAATGACAAAAATAAGTAAAATTGAACGAAAAATAATGATTCAAAATTAAAAGAAAATAATTTAAAAAATGATAAAAAAAATTTACATATGTAGAAAACAGTTGAAAAATTATAAAAAAACTGAAATTTGGAAAAAAATTAATGAGAAATATAATTCGAAAAATGAAGTAAAAAATAAAAAATGTATTACATTAATTAAAAAATTAAGGACATAATTGAAACGTGAAGAAACTAATTGAATACTGTCATAAAGAATTGAATGTTAGTGTAAAAATTAAAAATTTATAGACAACAATAATAAAAAGATTGAAGAAAATGACATTTAAAGAAAATTATTCCAAAATGTCAAAAATATTTTAATAATGACAAAAAAGAAACTGTAGTTTGAAAAAAATAATTGAGAAATGACAAAAATTATTGATAACTGATGTAAGGAATTGAAAATTTATAGTCAATAATTATTGAAAAATTGAAAAAAATATTAGAAGTTTGAGGAAAATAATTTAAAGTTGAAGAAATTAATTGACGTTTGAAGAAAATAATTGAAATTTAAAGAGAATAATTAAAAAATGACAAGAAAAAATTAAATATGAGGAAAGGAATTGAAATTTGTAGAAAATAATTGAAAAAAGTGTAAAAAATTATAAATTTGAAGAGAATACTTGAAAAATTGACGAAACAATTGAAATATTAAGAACCTAATTAAATAATGAGATAAATAATTGAAAGCTGGTTTAAAAACTAAAAATTTATAGACAATAATTAAACAATTGAACAAAATATTGAAAGTTTAAGAAATTAATTGAAGTCTAAAGAAAAAAATTGATATTTGAAGACAATAATTCAAAAATGTTATAAAATTTTAATATAAGGAAAATAATTGAAATTTGTAGAAATAATTGAAAGAGTTGTAAAAAATTAATAAATTCATAAGAATAATAAAAAGAATGAAGAAAATAATTGAAATTTGAAGAAATTTATTTAAAACTGGTGTAAAATTTTTTTAATTTCTTGACAATAAACTAATTATTAGTTAAAAAATGACTAATTTTTAGTAAAAACATAACTAGAAAATAGTTAAAATTCGACTAATTGAATTAGTAAACAGAATTTTACTAAAATATTAGTCATTTTGACATAACCTAAAAATGAATTTGACTAATAATTAGTTTTTTTTATTAAATAGTTATTAGATATATAACTATTTGAATTAGTGACTGAGTTTTTGCTTTCAAATTAGTTATTTTTAACTAATTCAGATTTAGAGAGTAGACAATAATTGAATAATTGAAAAAAATATTGGAAGTTTGAGGGAAATAATTGAAAGTTTAAGAAATTAATTGAAGTCTGAAGAAAAAAATTGAAATTTGAAGACAATAATTCAAAAATATTATAAAATTTTAATATAAGGAAAGTAATTAAAATTTGTGGAATTAATTGAAAAAATAATTGAAAAAGTTGTAAAAAATTAATAAATTCATGAGAATAATAAAAAGGATGAAGAAAATGATTATAATTTGAAGAAATTGATTTAAAACTGGTGTAAAATTTTTTTAATTTCTTGACAATAAACAAAATTGAATAAAATAATTAAAATTTGTTAAAAATAATTTTAAAATGTCATAAATGATAACAATATGAAGAAAATAATTGAAAAATGACAAAAATAATTTAATAATGACAAAAGTAATTGAAATTTGCAGAAAATAATTAAAAAATAACAATACTAAATTGAAATTTGTTTAGAAAATTTAAATATTTCTGACAATAAAAAAAGGATTAAAAACATAATTGAAATTTTAAGAAAATACTTAAAATATTACAAAAATAAATTAAAATTTGTGTAATAAATTAAAAAATTTATGGCAATAATTTTAAGTTTGAAGAAAATAATTTAAATTTGAAGAAAGTTATTGAAGTTTAAAGAAAATAATTGTAATTTAATAGACTAATTGAAAAATGTCAAAGAATTTAAATGTGAAGAACGTAATTAAAGTTTCTAGAAAATAATTGAAATGTGTAGGAAAGGAAATAATTGAAAAAGTTGTAGAAAATTAATAAATTCGTGACAATAATAAAAAGAAGGAAGACAATTTTTAAAATTTGAAGAAAATAAATTAAAACTGATGTAAAATTTAAAAATTCATGACAAAAAAAATTGAATATAATAATTGAAATTTTTAAAAAATAATTCTAATATGACCAAAAATAATAGAAATATGAAGAAATTAATTGGAAAATGACGAAAATACTAAAAAATATGACAAAAGTAATTAAAATTTTTAAACAACTATTTGAAAAATGGCAAAAGTAAATTAAAACTTGTTTAGAAAATTTAAATAGGTATTCTTGGCAATAATTTATAGATTTTAGAATATAATTGAAATTTTAAGAAAATAATTTAAAAATGACAAAAATAAATAAAAACTTGTGTAATTAATTTAAATATTCCTGACAAGAATTACAAGACTGAAGAAAATAATTGATATTCGAAAAAATGAAATTCAAAATCTTAGAAATACTTGAAAATTGACAAAAGTACTTTAAAAATGAAAAGATAATTGAAAAGAGATGTAGAAATTGAATATTTTTTTGAAAACCGAATTTTTTACACGACATTTGTCATTTGTCATTTACCTAAAAAATCTCCAAATAAGACTTGTTGAATTTTCTTGAATGTTTATGGGATAAAAGATTCCACATATTGCAATGTATTATTTCTACATATTTTTTATAACATCCGACATTTTGAAAATTTAATTTCTTTACATCATATCTTAAAATATGGCTAAAAATGAAGAAATTTATGACCTACAATATTTTTAGTTTATAAATTAAAAAAGTTGGGAATTTTTTTTAAAAGTTTATTTTTCCCCATGTATTTTTAATGGGGATTTTCTATCGATTGCTGCTACAGGTTAATAAAAATCAATTGGGCTGGGGTTTTATAAAAAATTTTTCTTTATATTGAACTGCTAAAAAGTTTGGCTATAACTATGAACTTTAATACTAAAAATTAGAAAAATGGGAAATAGGGGACAATTCTTTAAAATAGGGGAAATAGGTGCAAAATTTTATAATAGGGGAAAAAGGTGAATAGGGGCCAACCTGTGTTCCCTGTAAGTAGTAAAAGAAACAACAACATCAAACAACTGTTTATTTTTTATTAATTTTTTTGTTTTAAGTCAAAAACAAATTTACTTTTTAAAATAATTATGTCGTTTAAAATTCCTTGTAATCCTTTTTGGTATAATAGTAATAATAATAATAATAATAATAATAATCATTTTTAAAATAAAGCCTTATAGTAAATGACAACTAGTTTTGCTAAAATAATAATAAATAAACTAAAGTTCCTTTACAGAATTTAGTCGATGAATTAAGTAGAAGGGAATGGAAACAGTTCTGATGAGTGGGGTCTGTTTGACTCCACATGATCATTACATTATTATTTGTATGTGTGACCTTTACGGGTTAAACCCCTTTCTTAAAAAGAGAAAAAGAATTATTTTTTTAAAATAACAAAAGATACCCTATTTCCAAAATGAAAAAAGAAGTGATCCTGTCGAAAAAATTCTTTTCTTGAAAGAGAAACAATACCCCTTTTAAGAGATAGAAAAAATAACGCTTTAACTTTATCAAAAAGAGAAAAAGAAAAACATTTTCTCAAAAAGAGGAAGAGAAGTATCCTCTTTCCAGAGAGGGAAATAAACACTTCTTTTTCCAAAAAGGGAACAATAAAACATCCTTCTCAAAAAGAAAAAAAGAACTACCTCTTTTCCAAAATGAAAAAAAGTAACCCTCCCTCAGGAACAATAGTATTCTGTTCTTGAAAGAGAAAAAATACCCCTTTTAAAAGATAAAAAAGATCATTATTTATCAAAAAGTAAAAAAAAAATACACCTAAAAATAAGGAAAATACACAGTTGGAAATTTCGTGTTAAATTTAACACCTTTTAGAAAAAAATACCTTTCTCTTTTTAAGGAAGAGATACTTCTTTTGTTGTTATAAATAGGGGAACCTCCTTTTTCTTCTTGGGAAGGAGTATAATTTAATTCTTTTGAGAGAGGAGAGTCTTCTTTTTTTATAAAAAAAGGGTTATTATAAAAGGGTCATTTTAAAGAGAAGTTTTTTTTACAAGCATACATTTATTACTTTTTTTCAGAAATGGGTATCTTTCTCTTTTTTAAAAAGATATACTTTTTTCTCGTTTTAAGTAGGGGTAGCTATTTTTCTCTTATTCAGAAGGAGTATATATATATATATATATATATATTTTTTTTGGAAAGAATGAGTATATTTTTCTCTTTTTTAAGAAACTAGATCTTATCTTTTTTTAAAAAAAGGGTTATCTTTTTCCATTTTTGAAAAAATGTTACTTTTGTCTCTTTTCAACAGAGGATACTTCCTTTTTCTCTTCTTAAAAAGGAGAATTTCTTTTTCATAAAAAAAGAGGAGAATTTTCTTCTTTTATTGAGAAAGGGGTATATTTATATCTTTTTGAAAAATATTATAATTATACAATCTCTCAGAGAAGGGGATATTTTTCTCTTTTTTAAAAAGGGGTATCTTTTTCTATTTTGAACAAATTGATGTGTTTTCGTTTTTTGAGAAACGGTGTGGTTCTCCTAATTCTCTTTTACAGAAAAGGGCACTTTTCACTTTTGAAGAAACAGATATATCTATATTTTCTGACTTTGAGAAGAGGTATAGTTTTATTTTATTTTTTTAGAAAAAAAAATGTTTCCCCTACTTTTTTCAAAAAAGGTATCTTTCTTTTTTTAAACAAAAGAAATTATCTTTTTTTCTTTTTGAGAAAGAATACTACTTCATTTATTCTTGAAATATGCAAGTATCATACTTTTTTTTTTCTTTAAATGGATCGTCCTTTTCATTTTAAATGAAAAATTGATACTTTTTCTGTTTTTGAAAAAAGGGAAATGCTCATTTTTTAAAAAAAGGTACATTTGGTTATTTTAGAAACCGAAATTTTCCTCTTTTTGAGAAGGAGCATTTCTTTTTCTCTTTTTTTGGACAAAGGAATACTTATTTTCTTTTTAGAAAGAAACTTTTTTTCTCGTTTTGAGAAGAAAAATGTTTTCAAAGTTTTAGAAAAAGGAGTATTTTATGTTTTTGTTCAGAAAATTGGTTATTTTTACTCTTTTTGTGGAAAGTACTCTATTTTTAAAAACTAGAATAAACTTTTTCCTTTTTTGAAAAAATTGACATTTTATTTCTTTTTAAAAAGGGGTATAATTTTGTCTGTTTTAAAAAGGGGTATTTTTTAAAAAAGGAATATTTTCTCTTTTTGAAAAAGGGCTATTTTTCCAAAAAGGAATATTTCCTCTTTTTGAAAAAGGGGTATTTTTTAAAAATAAAAATAGTTTCCTTTCAAATTTAACTAAATAAAAAGATTCAGTTGATCTTGGGAAGGTCAATAAATACAAATTATACATTTTTAATTTTTGCAACGTTTCGTCGTAGCCAAGTTTGCCAACCTCATCAGGCTAATTTTTCAAACCATAATAACTTTTAAATACTTCAAAATTTTAAAATATTATAAATAATCATTGTCAATTATTCTTATAAAGACACCATATTTTACAAAATGTGTTAAGCCATCGATGGCTAAGTCATTTTTTTTCTCTTTTAGAAAGAGATTATTGAAAGGTATGTATATTTTTTATTTTTGAAAAAGGGTATTATTTTCTGCTATTGAAAACGGGTATATATATATTATATATATTTTATTTTAATGTGAATCTTTTTCTCTTTTTGAGAAAGGGGTATATGTGCGTCTTTCATAAAGTGTTATTTGTCAAAAAAAAAAAAAAGAAAAATCAAATTATCAGAAAGAGGAAGAGAAATACCCCCTTTTCAGAGAGTGAATATACCACTTTTACAGATAGAGAAAAAGATAGTCCCCTCTTAACGAGAGAAGAGGATAGACAAAGAGATAGTATTCTCTCTCTTTTGCTCGCAAGCTCTACCTTCTCGTGAGTGAAGCACCCGCTTCATCTTTCTCGCGAGCTTTCCTCCCATTTCCTCTCATCCTGCATCCTTCTTTTTCTCCTCTTTGTTTTTACTCTCTTTCTCTTTCTCTCCCTTTTGCTTCTTCTTGTCTCTTCTGCCATGCCGACTCACTTACCTTACCTACTTAAATCCCCTTAGGCGTTTCCCTCTTTCTTTGACTCCCTCAAGGAGACCTTTCGCTTTTCCTTTTCTCCTTCTCACTCACTGTGTCTTCGTTTCTACTTCTTTCATGGTATTTCACGGAATGTGCCCTCTGTGCTCTTTAGGCACGAAAAAGTTATCGGCAAAATGATCAAAAATAAACGTGTAAATTCTCTGAATAAAATTGTGAGATGGTTGGCAAAAATTTCACCAGAATATTCTAATAAAGAGTTAAGCCATCATTTTTGCAAATAATCCAGGAAGAATGAAAAACTAGATTCAATTTATAATAACAGAAGCATTTACTTTTTTTTTATTCAGTTTAATTTTTCGAATTAGTTCATTTTTAAACTTTTTACTTTATATTTATCTCGCATTGAATTTAGTTTGAAAAAAAAGAAGAAAATAATGAAATTTGTAAAAGCACACTGAGAGAAATGGATAATCAAACTTACTATCCTTGATATTAAAAAATAATTATTTTAACATCTGGATATTAAGTTTGAATATCTAAATACTATGTTTTAATATATGGATGTTAAATTTTAATATCCATAATTTCCATTTTTCTCAGTGCAGTAAAAATCAGAATGAACGTGAATAACTTTCATTTTCAAGTGAAATGGCTTATAAAATGTTACCTCACGAATCATATGTTAAGGAAGTCGCTCACGACTACATCAGAAATGAAATTTATGGACCTGTCAGAAGTCGAGGGTGACTTGGCGGAAATCTTTGAAATGAGTTGGTAAGTTCAGGGAAGAATAGGTGAAATTTGTGTAATAGGATGAAAGAAAAATCGATGCTTGGGAAAAGGGCAATGAACCATTTTATTTCTTGTGATTGGCAAAAAAAAAAAAAAAAAAAATCCAGCCGAGTTATCTCTTCGAAAGGGTTCAATGAAATTAACACCAACTGTTTCTTAATAAATTAAATAAAAATTATTATTTAACTCTGCGCGTGAAAATTGATTTTAATCAAATTAAAATCACTATTTCTAGTTAAACAAAAATTAATAAAAAATAATCAAATAACAATTATTATTTAAATAACATTAAACAAACTTGCGCAAACAAAAATATTCTAGACTCTGTTTCTTTTATTCCCACAATTTTTTCCCATTTAGATTCACACTTTGTTTTTCCAGTATCGGGAACTAAAATGTCCCTCTGGTACGTTGCCACAGTAAATATTTCTGCAATACTCTTTGAGGTTTTCGTGTTTTGCAAGACTATTGTTCCAGAAACAATTGTAGAAGTTCTGGGATTAAAATAAAAGTATAGAAGAGGAAGAAAGAAAGAAAGAAAAAAAAATTAAAAGAAAACAAGTATAAAACTTGGAAAACGCGCTTTCTTTTACAATAAATTCTAAAGATAGAGTATTTTTAATGACTTATTGGATTTTTCTCCCCCTTACAATTTTAACGCACAGTCATGTTTTATCTCGTGAAAAATGATCCAGAGAAGTTTATGACAAAATTTAATAAATTTATCATCTAAAAGTAAACTGTTGCTTCCGAATTGGCAAAAAGTGCTTAAGAAACTACACTAAAGTTCAAGGCGAAAATGAATAAATGTCACTTTTTCTTTCCAAAGAGGGAAAGAGAGAGATTAGTCAAATTTTGGATCGTGTCCAAAAATTTCAGTTTTCCTGAATGTAGCGGTATATTTACCCAAAAAAATGCAAAAACTGTTAATTAATTTTGGTCCAAATTATCATTCATTTGATTATAATGAGGCGCATGATTATTTTCCAAGTAATGAGAATAGTAATAATAAATATTCTCTCGATGTTATAATTCGAATAATAATTGGACCTAATTTGTAAATAATAATTTTTTGACATCATTTTTATTTTGCAAAAATATAATTTATCATGAATTTTTTCGTAATTTTTCATAATTACTGTTTTTCCGAGAAACCAGATATACTAAAGTTTATTTGTACTAAACGTAAATACTCATAATTTCTATCTTTCTGAATCTGAAATTAGCGAAAAATAACTAATTATTAGTCAAATCGTGGCTGAGTTCTGGTTTCAGAAATTAGTGAAAAAGAACTAATTATTAGTCAAGTATGACTAATTACTAGTCAAAAAATAACTAAAAAATATTAAAAATTTGACTAATTGAATTAGTAAACAAAATTTTACTAAAATATTAGTTATTTTGACATTAACTAATTAAAATAGTTATATTTCTACTAATAATTTAGTAAAAAATAACTAATTATTAGTTAAATTCATTTTTAGATTATTTCAAAATAACTATTTCCTTCTCAACCTTTATTTACTAATATTTTTGTAAAATTTTGTTTACTAATTCAATTAGTTAAATTCAAACTATTTTTTAATTATATTTTATGCAATATAATTATTCATGCTCTCTAAATCTGAAATTAGTTAAAAATAACTAATTATTAGTAAAATCGTGGCTGAGCTTTTGTTTAAAAAATTAGTGAAAAATAACTAATTATTAGTCAAAAAAATAACTAAAATTGTAAACTTTATATAAGTCAATCGATTCGTTTTGAGATAAGGGTTATGATTTTTGAATTTATTAAGTAGTATTTTTAGCATGGATAAAAAGTTTGTCAAAAAACGATTTTTTTCGATAAAAAAAGGTGCGACAAAAAAGCTATACACACACACACATACATCTAGACATTAGCTGAAAAAAAACTTAATTGAGAAATAATTAAAGTAATTAAAATTTGGGTAAAATAACTGAAAAATTGTAGAAGTATTTTAAAGTTGAAGAAAATAATTGAAATTTGAGAAAAATTCTTGAAAAGCTTAAAAATTAATTGAAGAAAATGAGAATAATATAAAATTGAGGAAAATAATTAAAAAACTATCAAAATAATAAAAAAGTTGAAGAAAATAATTGCTACTTGAAAAAAATAACAAAATTGAAAAAATTACAGACGATATATTAAATAGAAGAAAATACATAATAGCAAATTGATAAAAACAATAATGAATTGAAAAAAATTGAAATCTCGATTGAAATTTAAGTTAAATGATTAAAAATTTGGAAATTTAATAGAAAAATGGTGAAAATAATTAATAACTGAGAAAAATCATTTAAAAATGATAAACATAATGCTGAATAGGAAAAAGAAAGTGAAACTTAATTTAAATAATTGAAAATTTAGAAAATTAATTTAAAAATAATAAAAATAATTAAAAATTGGGTGAAATAATTAAAAATTATAGAAATATATTTTAAAGTTGAAGACAATAATTGAAATTTGTGAAAAATACTGGAAAATTTCAAAAATTATTTAAAGAAAAAGGAGAATAATTTAAAATTGAGGAAAATAATTGAAAAATGTTCAAAATAATCGAAAAATGAAAAAAGTAATTGAAACCTGAGAATTGAGATTGAAATCTAAGTTAAATAATTGAAAATTTGGAAATTTAATAGGAAAATGGTGAAAATAATTAATAACTGAGAAAAATCATTACAAATGATAAACATAATACTAAATTGGAAAAAGAAAGTGAAACTTAATTTAAATAATTAAAATTTTAGAAAATTAAGTAAAAAATATTAAAAATAATAAAAAAATTGGGTGAAATCATTAAAAATTATAGAAATATATTTTAAAGTTGAAGACAATAATTGAAATTTGTGAAAAAAACTGGAAAATTTAAAAAATTATTTAAAGAAAGAGGAGAATAATTTAAAATTGGGGAAAATAATTGAAAAATGTTCAAAATAATCGAAAAATCAAAAAATTAATTGAAACTTGAGAAAAATAATTGGAAATATAAAAGAATACATATTAAGTAGAAGAAATTAATTGCTAATTCATAAAAACAGTAATACATTGAAGAAAATAATTAAAATTTAAGTTAAATAATTGAAAATTTAGGAAATTAATTGAAAAATAGTGAAAATAATCAATAATTGGGTAAAATCATTTAAAAATTATAAATATAACGCTAAATTGAAAAAAGAAAGAAAAACCTTATTTAAATAATTGAAAATTTTGAAAATTAATTAAAAAATAATAATAATAATAAAAGATTGGAGTAAAAAAATTACAAAGTGATGAAAACCATTAAAAATTGGAGAAAATAATTAAAATATGAGAAAAGTGATTAAAAAATTTACAAAATATATTTCAAATAAATAAAAATAATTGAAATTCGATTTATGAAACTTAAAATCGAAAAAATAATTCAAAAATCATCGAAATAATTGATAACTGAATAAAATAATTAAAATTATGAAAAAGAATGAAAATAATTGAAAAAGGATAAAAATAATTGTAAATTTTAAACTAGGTGAAAATGATTTAGCTTCCAAGTAAGCAAAGTAATCTGCTTCTTCATAAAGGAAGCAAAAAATTAGTAATATAAAAGTTAATTAAAGAATTAATTAAAAACAAAAGAATTATAAATGCAAAAAAAAGAGAAAAAACATGAATTATTTTACGAATTTTTCATCAATTATAAAAGTTATATAAGTCAATCGATTCCTTTTGAAATAAGTAATATGATTTTTGTATTTTCTAAGTTATATTTTTAGCATGGGAAAAAATTTTGTCAAAAAAAGGTTTTTTTTATGAAAAAAGGTGCTCAAAAAATGTTGATTGAGTATTTTCAAAAATTCCTGTGTCCAAATTTAGATACCCTTGAGCTTAACAAGCCATCCAAATTTTATTGAAATCTGTTAAATCATTCTCGAGATATCCTAGCAACAAAAAAATATATCTACACATACATACATCTGGACATTTGCTTAAAAATGAAAATTTACTCTTTTTAGATGAAAATAAGTCGATTTAGGCTATTTTTGGAAAATCGAAAATCTTAACGATCACAAAGCTTCCTCTATGATGAAGCAAAATAGTTATAATTTGACTAATTGAATTAGTAAACAGAATTTTTTTAAAATATTAGTTATTTTGACATAACCTAAAAATGAATTTGACTGAGTTTTTGCTTTCAAATTAGTTATTTTTATCTAATTCAGATTTAGAGATATATTTTTCTCCATTTATCGCTACTTTGATAACCTCAATTTCAAACCTCAATTTATACAAAAAGCTGAAATTGAAGGCAATAAACATTTAATACGAGATTAAATCAGAAATAAAGTGCGTATTAGAAGTCAAGTTAAAATCGGGAAGAAAGTATTAGAAAGTTTTATCGTGTCCCAAGCGATGTAATCCCCTTAAAAGGAGTTTCCTTTACAAGCGGCTTTTGACCCTCGGTCGTTTTTACTGGGTTCAAACGCAACGATGCGTAGTAAAGCGAGAAGGAAGGAGATGAGAAAATGTAGAAAACTGGGGGGTACGAAACTTAAAAAAAATAAATAAAAAAAAAATTCAAAGCTACAATGAAACTCTCTTCACTTATACAGCATGGGTAACAATAGAAGAGGAAAATGGCATAGGTCTCGATGTTATATAGAAGTGAATTCAATGGGCTTTGTCATCGACAATCACACACTCAACACTGTTTCATATCTCTAATTGCTTACCATACTTAACTCGAGGATAACTTTTTGAATGAGTAAATCGAATCCTCTTTAGGAACAATGAAACATTCAAACTTAATCCGCAACGACAAGAAGTCTCAAAAGTGTTCAAATAAACCGTTTCTTTGGCCAAGGAGATATAAACTATGAGAAATCGGTTAAATTAGACGGGAAATTGTTAAATTAAAGTTTGGGTTTTCGAAAACAATTCAAATGTTGATAAATTGAACTTGAAATGGTTTTATAATTGTGACGCGATTTGAAGAAAGGAATCTAAAAAGGAGAAAATTTTAGGTTATGTTTGTGATTTTTGGAATAAAAATTCACAACACCAATTCTTGGAGCCACTGATTACGAATCTAAAGTCCGATTTTTGAAATTCAAAATGGCGGACCCAATATGGCGGACGACATTTTAGAAATTCATTGAATCCGCCATTTTTGATTTTTAAAATCGGAATTTAGATTCATAAACAGCTACTCCAAAAACCTCTAAGTGACAAGTTTCAAACGAATTCAATACATTTTAAACAATTCGTCCGCCACTTTGAATCTGCCATTTTGAATTTTGAAAATCGTCATTTAGATACGTAATCAGTGACCCCCAAAACATTACAATACGTAATAATCCAATTTTATTTTTTTAAAGAAATCGTTCTGATTTTCTTAACTTTACGGAAAAGCGAGGTTAGGTTTTATATATTTAATTTTATTTTTCAAGTATCACGAAAATTAGTCAAAATATCTACTCTATTTAGTTCTTATTACTCAATTTCTATTCTTTTTTATTAACTATTTTAATTAAATTATTGTAAATATGAAGAAAGGGACCTAAGAAGGAGAAGATTTTAGGTTATGTTCAGTGATAGTTTTACCTTAATTAAAAGTTCCTTTTTAATTATGTAAAATGAAAACTAGTTTTTATTGAATATTTTGTTAAGATTCAATTAGCAAAATTTGGTGAATAAATTGTAAGTCAGTGGTGTATCTGGAAGAGCAAGGGCCCTGGGGCAAAAAGGAAAATGGGGCCCCACTTATGTATACATATAAATTTACAAAATTAATTCATTAATTCATTCATACTGTCAACGCCTGAAATTTATTACTAGATGTTTTTTTCTTTTAAAATCTTAAATCAAATTTCACATTTTTAAAATGTTCTCAAATTTTTAATTTACAGCAATTTCAATTGCTTTTCAAATTTCAGTTAATGTGAACTTACATTTATTAAAAGTTTAATTAATCCACGTTTCAAAAACACTAAATTTTAAATAAAATAAAAATTTCTTCAATTTTTAATAATTCTTTTCTATTATGATTTCAATTACTTAAAATACAATTTTGTACTATTTTTTATCATTTTTCAACTATTTTCTACAATTCTTAATTATTTTAATTGTTTTTGTGCAACACCTGTAAGAAAAGTACCATTTATCTTGCCTGAAAAATAGACGCAAAATAGGTAATTGCTGCACATAGCAACAATGTATACTTTGCTGCATACTGTGCAGAAAAGTGCACTTTTCTGCACACTTTTTCGTCTGGTAGGTACCCGCGCAATTATTAATTAGTGCTTTACCTGAACAGGTGTTGCACAAAATAGCGTGTAGACCTCGAGCGAAAGAAGATTTTCCGTCTTCGTGCAAATTGCTGCGCTCGCTTCGCTCGGGCAGCAAATTTCGCACTCGTCGGAAAACACCTCCTTTCTGCTCTTGGTGCACAATATACTATTAAATTGCTTCCCTAAATCTTAAATTTACCTTCCTCAAAATTCAATTATTTTGTTCAGTTTTCTCAGTCACTTTTTCAATTTTAATTATTTTTGCCTTGTCATTAAATCAATTTAATTATTTATTCCTAAATTTTATATTATTTATCCCAAATTTAAATTAGTTTCTTTTAATTTACCATTATTTTTGGCAGTTTGCAATTATTCTGTAATTTTATTTTATTTTCTCCGATTTTTAATTATTTTCATTCTTTTGGCATAAATTTCAAAAATTTCAATTATTTATCTGAAATTTAAATTTTTATTTTCATCAATTTTCGATTATTTCTGCGATTTTTTAATTATTCTCTTCAATTAAAATTTTTAAGTAATTTTGTAATTATTTTCTTTTTTTAAACATATATTCTATGATTTTTTAAACTATTTCTCTCAAATTTTATTTACTGTTTTCAATATTTCATATTTAAATTATTTCCAGCATATTTTAATTATTTTTCTCAATCTTAAATTATTTTCAGCACATTTAAATTATTTTTTCAATTTTTAATTAATTTTATCATTTTTCAATTATTTTCTTCGATTGTTAAATACTATTCTAATTTTCTAAAATTTTTAAATATTTTTCTAAAATTTCAATTATTTTCTTAAATTTTTAATTACTTTCATTTGTTTTCCCAATTTCCAAATTTTTGTTATTAATTATCGTAAATTTAATTTATTTTTAGCTTTCTTCAATTCTTTTCTCCAATTTTTAGTTATTATCATTTTTTTTCAATTGATTTCTAAGATCTTCATGTATTCTCAAATTTCAATTTTTTTTATTTAAAAAAAAACTGTAATTTTTTCCATTATTTCACTCAAATGTGATTTATTTTTTACAACTTATCATTGTTTGTATCATATTTCAACTATTTTCTTCAAGTCTCAAATTGTAAAATCATCTCTCAATTATTTTCTAAAATTCATGTCCTTCAATTTTCAATTTTTTCATTTCTTTTCTAATTTCAAAAAATTTAAACTATTTATCTGAGATTTCAATTATTTATATGATTTTTTATATTATTTTTTTTCAATTTTCAATTACTTTCGTTGTTTTTCGTAATTTCCAAAAAGTTTTTAATTATTTCTGTTCAATTAAAAATTATTCTCTTCAACTTTAAATTATGTTTATCTTGTTTCATTTATTTTCTCTAATTTTTAATTATTTTCTTTTTCTTTCCAATGAACTTTTGAAAGTTTTAAGTATTTATCTGAAATTTTCTTTAACTTTCCTTTATTTAAAATATATTACGTAATTTTTTTCAATTATTTTCTCAATTTTTAAATATTTTTTCTATTTTTATATTATTTATCTCAATTTTTAACTATTTTCCCTAATTTTTCATTATTCAATTTTTTTCAATTTATTTTTAAGATTTTCATGTAATATTCTAAATCTTAAGTTATTTTTTTTATATTTAAAACATTTCTATGATTTTTTAAATCACTTTTCCCTATTTTTAAAAGATTTCATTCTTCTTTTTCAATTAATTTCCAAATTTTGCAATTATTTTGTTTAACTTTATATATTTTTTGAAATTTTTTTTAATTCTAAAATTTTATAAATTTGTCAAAAGAAAATAAAGGTTTATTAGGGTTGAATGAGAGCCCCCTGAGCTCAAGGGCCCTTAATAGTTACGCCACTGGACAAAGTTTCTAAACGTCAATTTTTTTTTAATTTTCAGCAAATTGGAATTTTAGATCACTCAGTTTGTGAAAAATAAAATTGTTCACACTTCCACTGACAAATATTACATTAAAATATGAATTTTCTATTTAAAAAATCAAAATAATGCATCTGGACTAACTTTTTTTCAGACTGTACGTACCATTCCTCGTTAAAGTTTGACGAGTAGTTTTAACCGAAGGTAGTGTAGCAGTAGTATAGAATGACGTTAAGTCAGCCATAAAAAATGAAACGTCTTTAGCCTCAGTGCTTTAATATTTTGCTATTTACAAAGTGCATTTAATTTATAAGACTATAGAATTTATATAGAATTTTGTAATTTATGAAATAATCATAACGTTTACAATGTTTTGTTAAGGGATATAATACTTTAAGAGGTAAATAAAGCTTAAAATGTAACATCAAGGATATAAATTCAACGTTATGTAACATTTGCATAAATATAACTAAAATTATTTGCAAAATTATTTATAAAATGTTTATTTATAAAATCATTTCTAAATTCATTTATAAACATATTTATAAAATTATTTAAAGAATCATTATCTGAAGTTTGAACGAAATTTTTTGTCCATAGAAATATTTTTTAAAATAACTTTTGCGACACAAAATTTAGAAAAGGAATTCAATTTTTAAAATATCCAAATAAATTTTTTGGTACACGGGCTATTTTTGTTCGAATTTGAATATGAAAAATATTAAATAACAATTTCGCTAATTTAAACGCTCAGAACTTTAAATTAATATAAAATTAATTATTATTAACTATAAACTTATTCATAACATTATTTAGGAACATATTTAGAAACTTGCTTGAAACTACTTATTTACAAATTTATTTATAGACTTGTTTATATAAATCCTACCTGTAAACTTAAAATAGTAATTAAAATAATTAAATTAGTCATAACCATATTTATGGAGCAGTAAAATAATTCATTAAATAACATTACTTAAAATACACTACACATGTCGGTTAAAATTTACGTCCTTAAATAATGTTCAAGTCAATATTTAATGCGAGCGATCATCAAATGCAGTAATTAAAGTAGTCATAATGCTAACATTAACAAAAATATACTCACTGACATTTCGATTCTATTAATTTTCACGTATATTTTAATAATTGATCGTCATTTTTCCATTTAATAAAAATCAGAACTAGAGAAAAAGATAGAAGCTACGATTAAAAATTAGCACCATTTAATAAACAACAACTCGAGAAAGTTCACGTTATTTTAATTTATTGAAAAACCGCTATTTTAAATTGTTAATTCAGTTTATAAATTTTAAGGGGAACATCACCCCTTTACATTTTTATGACCTATATTTTTTTTTGTGCACCTTTTGAGTCCTAAAAACATGTAGATTGATCAAATATAATAATATCTTAATTTTTGCTAATTTTAGGATTTGTATTCATTGAAAAAATTTAAGTTCTTTACATTCTAGGAGATAGATTTGAAAGAATAATTAAAAAAGGGTATAAAAATTGTCATTGAAAAATACTAAAAATTAAAAAAGAAGTTGAATATTTAAGGAGAGAGAAATATCAACATATTTTTCAGAGATGCCAATTTTTTTTGACATAATTTTACATCTAATATTATAGTGTATCATCAAAAACAAAGAAAATATATATATGACCATTTTAATTTTTGAAAATTTTTTATTTTCTTAAAATTAAAATTTTGGTAAATTCATGTTAGAGATTGAAAAGAATCATTAAAAAAGCGTGTAAAAAATTGGCGTTTAAAAATAGTAAAAATTGAAAGAGAAGTTAAATTTTCAAAAATGTTTTTTTTTTTAGACTTTAAATTCTATAAAAGAAAATTCAGATTTTGTATTTTTTACCTCCTTGTATGTTTTGGATTAATGCCAGAAAAATATAAATACAAATTTTGTAAATTTAAATTAAAACACTAAAATTGGAATAATTTCGATTTAAATCTTAAAATTGTGATTTTATTTTATTTCTGTAATCATTATTATTATTCAATTCTCAAAGTTTGAACAGATTCTGCTCATTTTAAAAATGGGGTCAACCATCCTTAAAACATTAAAATGGTAGCACTATCAATTTAAATAACTAGATGAAAAAAAAAGAAAATAATCTAAATTTAAATTTGAGTTTAACAAAGTCAGTCCCTTGAGTGACTTAACTTGCATTAAAGGTTCTTCCTCTATTTCCAGGCACTTTTTTTTTGGGTGGGGGGGGGGGAGGGGGAAATTGGTGTCATTTCGAATGTAGTGAATCGATTTGGGGAAAAGCTCTAATGATAGAAATTTCCTAGGTTGCAAAATCCACTTGAGTGACCCCTGTGAGGCAAGGTCCAAATAAAACGAGGTCAGAGAGTGAAGAGTGTCACAATAAATTTTTCGCGACGATGGACATATCCCCTATGAAAGCCAATGCCGGACAGAAGGGATGAAATCGAGGATTTTCGTGAGAGTTCGTTGCGATACGAGTGAAATCCGTGCTTCGTGAGGGACATTAGCAAATTGATAGAGATCGGATTAGAGGCCGAAAGTAATGAAGGGAAAAAGAGACACCTTCAGGGAGACGAAACGAGAAAAATGATTCTCTGTTGAAAAGAGGAAAAAAAAAAATAGAGACCCGGAGACCGAAATTATATCGTCAATTCTTATCATCTCGGCTTATCTTTCAGAAATATTCTCCTAGGAATATAATAGAGTGAATAAAAGAAAAAAAAATTTTAATTCAAGGGGTGTGCTTTTCCGATTATTTTGTATAGTTAATTTGATAGATGGAATGAATTTGAATTGTGGGATAATTAATCAAATTAGGATTGAATTGGATTTAATAATAAGAAAAAAAGGAGAAATGTGATTATAATTAGTAAAAGTTACTAACATCGTGATAAAAATTATAGTAGGAGTGAAATATTTTTGATGAATAATACGTAGAGGTTGGTAAAAAATACTAATAAGTGTGGTAAAAAATAACTAGTTATGAGGAAAATGACTAATTTTGAGTGAAAATTACCACACTGTTAAAAAATGTGTGTAAAGAACTGTCCACACATTCCTTGTGTTAAATTTAACACAAAGATTGTGTTCATTTAACACGAAGATTGTGTTAATTTAACATAAAGATTGTTAAATTAACATATAGTTTGTGTTATTTTAACACAAATTTTGAGTGGACCGTTTCGGACATTTAATTTGTGTTAAATTTATACAAAATTTTTAACTGTGTAAAATTAAAAAAAACTAGGTGTGAATTCTGTCCATTTCATGGACACTTCGCTTCCAAGTAAGCAAAATAATTTGCTTCCTCATAGAGGAAGCAAGAAATTAATAATATATAAGTTAATTGGGGAAGTTGTTAAAAAAAAATTTTAATGCAAAAAAATGTCAAAATATGAATTATTTTACGAATTCTTGATCAATTATAAAAGTTATATAGGTCAATCGATTCGTTTTGAGATAAGGAATATGACTTTTGTATTCATTAAGTTGTATTTTAGCATAAAAAAATTTTTTGGCAAAAAACGATTTTTTTCGATGAAAAAAGGTGCTCAAAAAAATTTGGTTGTGTATTTTCAAAAATCCTTGTGTCCAAATTTAGATATTCATGAGCTTAATAAGTCATCCAAATTTTATTGGAATCCGTTAAAGCGTTCTCAAGATATCTTGTACACAAAAAATGCTATACACACACACACACACACACACATACACACACACACACACACACACATACATCTGGACATTTGCTTAGGAATGAAAATTTTCGCTTTTTAGATGAAAATGAGTCGATTTAGACAATTTTTGGAAAATCGAAAATTTTAACGATCACAAAGCTTCCTCTATGAGGAAGCAATATTTAGGATTTGAGAAAATAATTGACAAAATTACATAATATATTTTAATTGAAGGAAAGTTAAAGAAAATTTCAGAAAAATAATTAGAAATTTCAGAAGTTTATTGAAAAAAAAAAGAAAATAATTAAAAATTAAAGAAAATAAATGAAACAAGATAAACATAATTTAAAATTGAAGAGAATGATTTTTAATTAAACAGAAATAATTATAAACTTTTTGGAAATTATGAAAAAGAACGAAAGTAACTAAAAATTAAAGAAAATAATATAAAAAATCATATAAATAATTGAAAATTGAATGAAATAATTGAAATCTCAGATAAATAGTTTGAAATTTTGGAAATAATAAAAGAAATAAAAAAAATTGAAAATTGAAGAATATAAATTTTGTAAAATAATTGAAAAATATTTTTACAATTTGAAACTTGATGACAATAATTGAAATATGATACAAACATTGATAAGTTGTAAAAAATAAATCACATTTGAGTGAAATAATTTTTCTTTCTAAAATCTAACTAGACTCTCTAAATCTCAATTAGCGATTTTCTACTAATGAATTATCGAAAAATTGGTTACTATTAAATAGTGGGAATTTCCACTATTTTTTAGTAGAAAACTAATAATTTAAAAGTAAAATATCTACAAATTAAAAAAGTAAACTTTCACTATTTCAATCGATAGACATTTTACTTCAAATTAGTAGTTTTCTTCTAATTGTAAGAAATAGTGGAAAATTCCACTATCTAATTCTCTAAATCTTAATTAGTTAAAAATATTTTTTACTCATTTAGTAAAAAAAACTAATTATTAGTTAAATTCATTTTTAAGGTTATGTCAAAATAACTAATATTTTAGTAAAATTCTGTTTACTAATTCAATTAGGAACGTTTTAACTATTCTTTAGTTATTTTTTTTTACTAATAATTAGTTATTTTAAACTAATTCAAATTTAATTACTAATTCAGAGTAATCATTAATAAAAAATAATACTTAGAAATTAGTTCAAAATAAATTTCTCAAAAAAAGATTAGTAAATAGTGACTAGATATTAGTAAAAAAGTAATTAATTAGTTGTAAAAAATATGTAGATAAAATTAAATACCTAAATTTAATCAATTTTAGTAGGAAAAATTTAGATAATATTAAATAAATCTATCTATAAATCTAAATTAGTAAAAAGTGAGCTACTAATTCAATTAGTGAAAATTTCTTCCAATTTTTAGGAATTTATTGCTAAAATTTTATTCAAAACTACTATTACAATTAGTAGCTTGATAATATTTCATTTAATAAAAAACTACTTATTTTTAATAGAAAACTAGTATTTTTATAAGTAGTTTTCTACTATTTCAATAAGTAGTTTTCTACTATTTCAATAATTTAAACAGTAGTTTTCTATTAAAAATTAGTAGTTTTCTACTAATAAATTAGTAAAATTTTTACTATTGAATAGTAGATCACTTTTAGCTAACTCATTAGTAGAAAACCACTAATTCAGATTTAGAGAATATATTACAATTGAACAAATAATATCACTTTAAAAAGCAGAGTAATTTTAGGTTTCAATAATTCCATTTTTGAAGTATGTTTTTATCAATCTGCTGTAAAAGTTATATTGTTTATTTATAAATAAAAAAACAGGAATTTACAATTATTGAATTAGTCATTTGGAAATAACTGTTATTTTAATTAGTTAAAATACAATAAGCTACTCTTTCATTTAGTGAAGTACTGAACAACTAATAAAATTGCTCACAACTCTACTGTTTTCTGGAATTTGCGAGTATCGCTCTCCAAATCTGAAGTAGTGATTTTCCACTAATAAATTTAGAGAAAAATCGGGTTCAATTAAATAGTTAATATTTTACTAATATTTATTAGAAAACTACTTTTAACTACTTTTTCAAAGTCATTATAACTTTTTAAATTCGGTTGAAGACCTATTGAATTACTTCGGGTAGTTAAAAAGTAGTCAAATCTATTTTATTAGGTTAAGAAAACTGCTAATTTGAAAGTGAAATACCTACACTGAAAGACTTTAGTAAATTATTTTTACAATCGGGTTTGTAATCTTGAATAATCGTGTAAAACAAAAATTGTCGGGAAGCCACGGAAATTTTTTGTCGTGTAGGTATTAAATTTCTTGCAGAAAGATGATTTAAAAATAGCTATAAAACAGGTATTTTACTTTAAAATCACTTTTCTTAGCGTTTAATTAACAATTTTCTTAGTGTTCGGTGATACCCGACACTTTTTTTTTCATAACCATTTTTAGCGTAAAATAGTTTTCTTATTCTCTTATTCCCTGTGTGGTTATTTTTGAATTTGTTTCTTAAAGGTAATTAATAATGATACCATAACTATAAAAAACAACAAACATTAAAATTAAGATCATTATTTTACAATTTATGATTAAAGAAGTTTAAGTGTCAGGGGCTACCCGACTCTCCCCTATTCCTATTCTGGATTGAAACTTTACTATCTTCGTTATAAAAATTTTCTTTTTGCACGATTATTCCAGATTATTAGTTTTTATATAGTAAAAAATTAATGGATAAACTACGATACTTAATGTTTAAAGTCTTTGAGTGTACAAATTGAAACAGTGAAATTCTCTTTTTTAGTTAGTAGATACAGTAGAACCTCGATAACTCGAATTTCAAGGGGAATGCTAAAAACTTCGAGTTAACGAGTTTTCAACTTAACGAGGATTTCGAGATATAAAGGTTTTATTGATCACAACTTCGACTTACAGAGGCATAATTATAATGTACATTTTTCGACTTGTGGAGTAATATAAAATATAAATTCGACTTAAATATCCTAAAGTAATAATTATAAGATACAAAAAGTTAATAATAATTTAAGTTAGAAGAATAAACTTAATAAGAATATAATAATAAGAGAACAAATTTCAAAAAAATCTTTTATTTTTTTTGCGACAGAGAATAAAGAAATTCTTTATTAATAACTTTTTCTATTTCAAACAATGAACCGAATGTACGATTTTAAATATTAGAACATTTTTCTAAAATATTTGCTAAATATTATTTAATTTATCACAATTAAACATCTGCGTTAATTTTGAATTCAAAACACAAACAAAAATAAGATTTGTGTATTACGTGCTTACAATTAGAAAGTCTAATTAATACTAATTATTGCTTTGAGTTTGAAGAATTAAAATTTCCACGTTCTTATACAGAAAATTCGACTTACTGAGTCTGCTTTTCGAACTTCGAGTTATATCACGGAAAAAAAATAATCACAAAACTTGAAATGAGTTGAATTCTTAATTGCAGAGAATTAAATATGTATCTAAATTAAGCATTATAATCAAACTTTTTATAATAAGTTATGCCTTATTTTGCTAAACTTTATATCAGAAAATGCCATTTTATGAAATCTCTAATTTAGAGATATGTTCATTCAACAACCTATTTGTCGAATACTTCTAAACAAAACGTTTTACTGTTTCCTTTAAATTTTAAAACACATATATACATTCTAAGTAATCCGTTTGCTATAAATTTCAATACTAACATAAATTTTATTCGTAATGAGCTATGTATAAAATGAGGAATTATACAATGTATCACATTAAATTACTTTATTTCTTATTCTAATAATAATACTAAAATTTTTTACCAAAGAATTGAAAAAAATAGAAAAAAAGCATAATAATTGTGAATGTTGCTGCGATGCATTGGCTGGATCAGTCATTTGCTTTTTTTATTGTGTATTTTCTATATATCACAGAATTAGAGATTTCTAATATTGTTTTTGACCGAATTCATTTCAAATCAGGCAGGCTAGACCTGTTCGGGACTAAAAGTAATTTTTGCCTTTAAAATGTCGTTTTATAAAGAATTTTAGACGACACGTATTTTTTTATTTTGCTGAAAAAATTTTTTTTTTGAAGTTATAAGGATTTTAAGTTTAATAGTCGGAAACTTCGTTTCTACAAAATTTAGGGGGAAAAATCTTTAAAGTGTTGGAACTTTATAAGTAATTAGGATAATTTATTTTTTCTTCTTGCATCTGAAAGGACTTTTGTTCGTCTTTCCAAATCCATTGGAAAAATTAAAAAATATTAAAAAATAACAAAATAGCAGTAATTTTACTAAAAAACTTAAAATTGAATTTACTCAAAAACCCCACCTTTTTTTTGCTCAAAATTTTTTTGGGAATTGTGGTCATAGGGAGGAATATTTTCCATGAGAATTTAACTTGTGCCCGATTATGGTACAAGAGAAAAAAAATTTTTTTTTAAACAAAAATAATGATGACATTTCCATGCAAAAATCATGTAACTATTACCTTTGGTTTTTTCAAAAATAATATATCTCATTAACGTCTCAATATTTATACTCGCTATTACTTTATTGAACACAAAAATTGTCAACAATTGTAACTTTAGTGATATATTGTAATATTATGAATTTATTTCCATAATATTATGAATTTATCACTCAGTTAATAATTATTGAAAAGATATTATCGATTTCACTGAGTCAAATAAAACGAAAAAATCTTCACTTTTTAACGTTTCAACAGCTATGCTGCCCTCATCAGAAACGTAAAAAATTAACAATAAATAAATTAAATATAAAGACGATGACAAATTTTTGACAACCTAGTGATATATGTTATATGTTATATGTTATATGTTATATGTTACTGTGGAAAAAAAAATTTTTAAATCAAAAAAATATTTATACCGACATTAAAGACGCAACAAATGTGAGCGTTTAATCAATTTTTTTCATAATTAACTGAAAAAACGCAAAATAGAGAAAAATGACAGAAGACATTATTTTAGATTTTTTAAAGACAAACAACTTTTATTTAAGAAATTTTTTCATATCTAGTGTATTTCTTGAGAAAAATGATGTTTCGCTTTAAAAAACTAAAAAAAATTTTTTTCTCTTGTACCATAATCGGGCACAAGTTAAATTCTCATGGAAAATATTCCTCCCTATGACCACAATTCCCAAAAAAATTTTGAGCAAAAAAAAAGGTGGGGTTTTTAAGTAAATTCAATTTTAAGTTTTTTAGTAAAATGACCGACATTTTGTTATTTTTTAATATTTTTTAATTTTTCTAATGGATTTGGAAAGACGAACAAAAGTCCTTTCAGATGCAAGAAGAAAAAATAAATTATCCTAATTACTTATAAAGTTCCAACACTTTAAAGATTTTTCCCCCTAAATTTTGTAGAAACGAAGTTTCCGACTATTAAACTTAAAATCCTTATAACTTCAAAAAAAAATTTTTTTCAGCAAAATAAAAAAATACGTGTCGTCTAAAATTCTTTATAAAACGACATTTTAAAGACAAAAATTACTTTTAGTCCCGAACAGGTCTAGCCTGCCTGATTTGAAATGAATTCGGTCTTTTAGACATATAAGAATATGTGTTTTTTGCATTACTAATATTTTAATCTGATATAAATCCATATTTTAATTTTAAACATTTTATTACATCTTACTTTTGTTTTTTAAGATAATTTATGCTTGAATCTTATATTAAATGTCAAATTTGGATATTAATTTTTTTCCGTGTAGAATATAAAAATGCACTATAAGTACCTCAAGAGGAATAATATTTTCTTCGAGTTAAAAATTGTAAATAATTTGAAATATTGAGTATTTAAGACTTCAACAGTCTGGGTAATGCTATTTTTTCGACTTAACGAGTTCCGAGTTATCGAGGTTCTACTGTATTTCGCTTTTAAATTAGTAGTCTCTAATTCATTAGCGGAAAATCCCTAATTCAGATATAGACAGCCCAGATAAATAAAAAAAAACATAGTTTCTATTCATCTATTAAAAATTGTATTAAAAAAAAACAGCTAAAAAAATCAGTTCTTGTATTAAAGAGAATATTTCCTGGATTCATCGTCATTTTCTTTTATTTATTCTTTCTTTTTGTATCTTTTTCTTTTAATGTAAAGGATAAGAATCCACGAGTAGTTAACCTTTCCGAGAGGGAAATGCATCTCCGGAATACGAGTCGGAGGAAGAAGGTCGCTGGCTCGTGCAGACAATCTGACACCAAGATGCAGTGACGGCATTGATCTTAGCAGTGTCTATAGTGCATAATATACATATACAAGTGCATATAAATACACCTGACACCGTAGGCATGCATTTGAACAGAGTTAGCTCGCGGACGGCAAAACTTGAATAACGGAAGAGAGTACGGTTGGTGAGGAAGAGAGGAAGGAAGGAAGTACAGTACGAGATAGAGGAGGGTACGCTACGCGAAGCGGACAGAGACAAGGTCACAGAGTTGATGCTCATCTCTCTCTCTCTCTCTCTCTCATCTATCTCTTTCTCTTTCGGCCTATTTCTCTCTCCTTCTCTCCTTCTCGACAACCGCGCGCAATCAATACACCCCCCTCTACTATTCCCACCTTCCCCACTACACTGACAACCTACACCCCACCAACAACCTTCCACCCGCAACTTCTATAACGTGCGCACCACCTGGTTGCCCCCCTTATGACCCCGCACCCCCTGACAACATGAACCGAAAACCCTATCACACCCCCTACGGCGCAGCACTTCATTTCTCTCTCCACGTCTCTCCTCTTTTCAACCCTCACCTTCTCGACAGTCTCTACACGTTTATGGGCTTGATGCAATCCACCATGATCGAATCAGCTGATTCAGAAAATGCGCGCGCCCAGTCGTTTATCGTAATTACGAGGCTGCATTCTTTAATATTTGCCTTTTTTTTAAGGTTCCAGGCACAAATATAGCGAATTACACTGCACTGTTAAAAAAATGGTATATGCGCTTACAACTTTACACCGGTGTTAAGAAATCGGTGCGATTTTGGCCGTGCACTACACCGGCCGAATGTAAACTTAAAACAAATTGGCATTTACAACCAAGCGGTGTAAACGGACTATCAAATCGCACCAAAAAGTGCGATTGTCAGTTTCTTTGTCTAACTGTCCCTCTCTTCGCCCCCTTTGTCAACATCTGAGAATAGCCATTTTTACGTTTTCTTCTAATTTTCGTTTTCACTGAATCCACTAGCAGACAACTATATATATATGACATGACTAGAAGATTCCGATGCGCGAACGCGGGACATGTTTTTCCCACGTTCAAAATTGAAACAGCCCATTACTAGTAAACTAAATGATTACTAAATATTTAAATATGATAAATCCAGTTTATCAAAAACATAATATACCTAATGTAACTTAATATATAAAGTGAAAAACAATAAAACACAGAAGTAAATAAAAACAAAAAAAGATTACTCGACGACATAACCTAAACAAAGTATTGAAAATAATGTCATATCAATTTATTCAATTCTCTAGTCTATTCTATGTGGCATATAAATTTCCCGAATATTATTTCAGCTTCTTTAAGATATTTTAAATTCAGAATTGTATTTAAAAACAATTGGAATTTATTTTTATAATTTAGAAAAACAGGAACAGGTTTTATAATAGAGAAAAATATCAATTGTTGTAGAATCGAATGTTTTTTACAAAATGTATTCTATGTGGCAAATAAATATCCAAAATATTGTTTTAGGTTTTTTAAGATATTCCAAACTCAAAACTGTATTTAAAAAAAATTGGATGATATTTCTATAATTTATTAAAACAAAAACAAGTTTTAGAATAGAGACAAAATATCAATTTTTGAAAACCGAATACTTTTTCCAAATTCTATTCTATGTGGTATATAAATTTGCTAAATATGTTTTGCAATTCCTTAGGCTGTGTTAAAATAAGAACTGTATTAAAAAAAAATTAGATTATATTTTTAAATTTTATCGAAACAAGAACAAGTTTTAAAATAGACACAAAATATCAATTTTTGTAAAACAGAATATTTTTTCCAAATTTTAATCTATGTGTCATAAATTTCCCAATTATTTTTTTAGATTCTTAAAGATATTTTAAATTTAGAATTGTATTTCAAAAAATTAAATAATATTTTTATAATTTATATAATACAGTTCTGAATTTAAAATATCTTAAAGAATCTAAAATAATATTTAGGAAATTTATGTGCTACATAAAATAGAATTCGAAAAAAATATTCGGTTTGACCAAAATTAATATTTTGTCTCTATTCTAAAACCTGTTTTTGATTCCATAAAATAATAGAAATATCATATAATTTTTTTTTAAATACAGTATTAAAAATTAAATATCTTAAAAAATAACAATTAAAATTTGGAAAATTTATATGACACATAGAATAGAAATTAGAAAAGATATTCAGTTATACGAAAATTGATATTTGGCCTCTAGTATACAACCTGATTTTGTTCCCATAAATTATAAAAATATCAGCTATTTTTTTTTAATATTGTTCTGAATTTGGATTTTCTTAAAGATTATAAAATTATATTTGGGAAATTTATTTGCCATTGAATGTGTAAAAAATATTTGATTCTACAAAAATTGATATTTGGTCTCAGGTCTAAAACCTGATTTCGTTCTCATAAATTATAAAAATATCAGCTATTTTTTTTTAAATTCTATTCTGAATTTGGATTTTTTTTAAGATTATAAAATAATGTTTGGGAAATTTATTTGCCATCGAATGTGTAAAAAATATTCGATTCTACAAAAATTGACATTTGCTCTCTGGTCTAAAACCTGATTTTCTTCTCATAAATAATAAAAATATCAGCTTTTTTTTTTAAATTCAATTCTGAATTTGGATTTTCTTAAATATTCTAAAATAATACTTGGGAAATTTTTGTTCCATAGAATGTGTAAAAAATATTCGATTCTACAAAAATTGATATTTGGTCTCTGGTCTAAAACCTGATTTTCTTCTCATAAATAATAAAAATATCAGCTTTTTTTTTTAAATTCAATTCTGAATTTGGATTTTCTTAAATATTCTAAAATAATATTTGGGAAATTTTTGTTCCATAGAATGTGTAAAAAATATTCGATTCTACAAAAATTGATATTTGCTCTCTGGTCTAAAACCTGATTTTGTTCTCATAAATAATAAAAATATCAGCTTTTTTTTTTAAATTCAATTCTGAATTTGGATTTTCTTAAATATTCTAAAATAATACTTGGGAAATTTTTGTTCCATAGAATGTGTAAAAAATATTCGATTCTACAAAAATTGATATTTGGTCTCTGGTCTAAAACCTGATTTTCTTCTCATAAATAATAAAAATATCAGCTTTTTTTTTTAAATTCAATTCTGAATTTGGATTTTCTTAAATATTCTAAAATAATATTTGGGAAATTTTTGTTCCATAGAATGTGTAAAAAATATTCGATTCTACAAAAATTGACATTTGCTCTCTGGTCTAAAAACTTATTTTCTTCTCATAAATAATAAAAATATCAGCTATTTTTTTTAAATATTGTTCTAAATTTGGATTTTCTTAAAGATTACAAAATAATATTTGGGAAATTTATTTGCCATCGAATGTGTAAAAAATATTCGATTCTACAAAAATTGACATTTGCTCTCTGGTCTAAAACCTGATTTTCTTCTCATAAATAATAAAAATATCAGCTTTTTTTTTTAAATTCAATTCTGAATTTGGATTTTCTTAAATATTCTAAAATAATATTTGGGAAATTTTTGTTCCATAGAATGTGTAAAAAATATTCGATTCTACAAAAATTGACATTTGGTCTCTGGTCTAAAACCTGATTTCGTTCTCATAAATTATAAAAATATCAGCTATTTTTTTTTAAATTCTATTCTGAATTTGGATTTTTTTAAAGATTATAAAATAATATTTGGGAAATTTATTTGCCATCGAATGTGTAAAAAATATTCGATTCTACAAAAATTGACATTTGCTCTCTGGTCTAAAACCTGATTTTCTTCTCATAAATAATAAAAATATCAGCTTTTTTTTTTAAATTCAATTCTGAATTTGGATTTTCTTAAATATTCTAAAATAATACTTGGGAAATTTTTGTTCCATAGAATGTGTAAAAAATATTCGATTCTACAAAAATTGATATTTGGTCTCTGGTCTAAAACCTGATTTTCTTCTCATAAATAATAAAAATATCAGCTTTTTTTTTTAAATTCAATTCTGAATTTGGATTTTCTTAAATATTCTAAAATAATATTTGGGAAATTTTTGTTCCATAGAATGTGTAAAAAATATTCGATTCTACAAAAATTGATATTTGCTCTCTGGTCTAAAACCTGATTTTGTTCTCATAAATAATAAAAATATCAGCTTTTTTTTTTAAATTCAATTCTGAATTTGGATTTTCTTAAATATTCTAAAATAATACTTGGGAAATTTTTGTTCCATAGAATGTGTAAAAAATATTCGATTCTACAAAAATTGATATTTGGTCTCTGGTCTAAAACCTGATTTTCTTCTCATAAATAATAAAAATATCAGCTTTTTTTTTTAAATTCAATTCTGAATTTGGATTTTCTTAAATATTCTAAAATAATATTTGGGAAATTTTTGTTCCATAGAATGTGTAAAAAATATTCGATTCTACAAAAATTGACATTTGCTCTCTGGTCTAAAAACTTATTTTCTTCTCATAAATAATAAAAATATCAGCTATTTTTTTTAAATATTGTTCTAAATTTGGATTTTCTTAAAGATTACAAAATAATATTTGGGAAATTTATTTGCCATCGAATGTGTAAAAAATATTCGATTCTACAAAAATTGACATTTGCTCTCTGGTCTAAAACCTGATTTTCTTCTCATAAATAATAAAAATATCAGCTTTTTTTTTTAAATTCAATTCTGAATTTGGATTTTCTTAAATATTCTAAAATAATATTTGGGAAATTTTTGTTCCATAGAATGTGTAAAAAATATTCGATTCTACAAAAATTGACATTTGGTCTCTGGTCTAAAACCTGATTTCGTTCTCATAAATTATAAAAATATCAGCTATTTTTTTTTAAATTCTATTCTGAATTTGGATTTTTTTAAAGATTATAAAATAATATTTGGGAAATTTATTTGCCATCGAATGTGTAAAAAATATTCGATTCTACAAAAATTGACATTTGCTCTCTGGTCTAAAACCTGATTTTCTTCTCATAAATAATAAAAATATCAGCTATTTTTTTTAAATTTAATTCTGAATTTGGATTTTCTTAAAGATTCTAAAATAATATTTGGGAAATTTATTTGCCATAGAATGTGTACAAAATATTCGATTGTACAAAAATTGACATTTGGTCTCTGGTCTAAAACCTGATTTTCTTCTCATAAATAATAAAAATATCAGCTTTTTTTTTTAAATTCAATTCTGAATTTGGATTTTCTTAAATATTCTAAAATAATATTTGGGAAATTTTTGTTCCATAGAATGTGTAAAAAATATTCGATTCTACAAAAATTGACATTTGCTCTCTGGTCTAAAAACTTATTTTCTTCTCATAAATAATAAAAATATCAGCTATTTTTTTTAAATATTGTTCTAAATTTGGATTTTCTTAAAGATTACAAAATAATATTTGGGAAATTTATTTGCCATCGAATGTGTAAAAAATATTCGATTCTACAAAAATTGACATTTGCTCTCTGGTCTAAAACCTGATTTTCTTCTCATAAATAATAAAAATATCAGCTTTTTTTTTTAAATTCAATTCTGAATTTGGATTTTCTTAAATATTCTAAAATAATACTTGGGAAATTTTTGTTCCATAGAATGTGTAAAAAATATTCGATTCTACAAAAATTGATATTTGGTCTCTGGTCTAAAACCTGATTTTCTTCTCATAAATAATAAAAATATCAGCTATTTTTTTTTAAATTCTATTCTGAATTTGGATTTTTTTAAAGATTATAAAATAATATTTGGGAAATTTATTTGCCATCGAATGTGTAAAAAATATTCGATTCTACAAAAATTGACATTTGCTCTCTGGTCTAAAACCTGATTTTCTTCTCATAAATAATAAAAATATCAGCTATTTTTTTTAAATTTAATTCTGAATTTGGATTTTCTTAAAGATTCTAAAATAATATTTGGGAAATTTATTTGCCATAGAATGTGTACAAAATATTCGATTGTACAAAAATTGACATTTGGTCTCTGGTCTAAAACCTGATTTTCTTCTCATAAATAATAAAAATATCAGCTTTTTTTTTTAAATTCAATTCTGAATTTGGATTTTCTTAAATATTCTAAAATAATACTTGGGAAATTTTTGTTCCATAGAATGTGTAAAAAATATTCGATTCTACAAAAATTGATATTTGCTCTCTGGTCTAAAACCTGATTTTCTTCTCATAAATAATAAAAATATCAACTTTTTTTTTTTAAATTCAATTCTGAATTTGGATTTTCTTAAATATTCTAAAATAATACTTGGGAAATTTTTGTTCCATAGAATGTGTAAAAAATATTCGATTCTACAAAAATTGATATTTGGTCTCTGGTCTAAAACCTGATTTTCTTCTCATAAATAATAAAAATATCAGCTTTTTTTTTTAAATTCAATTCTGAATTTGGATTTTCTTAAATATTCTAAAATAATATTTGGGAAATTTTTGTTCCATAGAATGTGTAAAAAATATTCGATTCTACAAAAATTGATATTTGCTCTCTGGTCTAAAAACTGATTTTCTTCTCATAAATAATAAAAATATCAGCTATTTTTTTTAAATATTGTTCTAAATTTGGATTTTCTTAAAGATTACAAAATAATATTTGGGAAATTTATTTGCCATTGAATGTGTAAAAAATATTCGATTCTACAAAAATTGACATTTGGTCTCTGGTCTAAAACCTGATTTTGTTCTCATAAATTATAAAAATATCAGCTATTTTTTTTAAATATTGTTCTGAATTTGGATTTTCTTAAAGATTCTAAAATAATATTTGGAAAATTTATTTGCCATAGAATGTTTAAAAAATATTTAATTCTACAAAAATTTTTATTTTGTCTGTAGTCTAAAACCTGATTGTGTTCCCATAAATGATAAAAATATCTTCTTATTTTTTTTATATAGGTTCGAATACAAATATCTTAAAGAATTTAAAACAATATTTTAGAAATTTATTTGCCACATAGAATAGAATTTGGAAAGAGTATTTGGTTTTACAAAAATTTATATTTTGTCTTTATTCTAAAACCTGATTTTGTTTCCATAATTTATAAGAATATCATTAAATAGAGTTTTGAATTTAGAAAATTAGAATATCTTAAAGAATATTTGAAAAATATTTAATAACTTTATGTGCCATGTTGAATAGAATTTCAAGTAAATATTGTGCTTTACAAAAGTTGATATGTTGCCTCTAGTCTTAAAACCGTTTTTGTTTCCATAAATTATGAATATATTTTTGGTAATTTCTTCTTAAATTTTGTTTTTATTTGAACATATGTTCAAGAATTAAAAAAATACTTAGGATCTTTAAGTGCCACATAGAATAGAATTTGAAAAATATATTCTCTTTTACAAAAAATTGGTATGTCATATGGTCATATGTTATGTTTGCGTTGTCAATTCTGTTGAGCATAACCGTTAAAACGTTTGTGGCTTTGTTGTTTAGCTGTGTGTAATATCATTTGTGCTCTTGACAATTTTAAATATTAAATTGAGTGTATGACTTTTGAGTAAAAATGTGTATTGATAGTTTAGAATTTGTGTTTTTATGGATGTGATTGTAGGTTATGTGTAATCGCGAGTGGCACTCGCACCAATCAGTGTTGATGTCTCATGTGTCATAACAACTTCGCTCCGTAACACTGGCGTTACAATTTAAAAGTGTAACTTACAAAAAATCAACACTTTTAAGGATGCATTGCATTTTCTTCGCACTTTTTGGTGTAAAGTGCGTTTCTTTTTTTTAACAGAGTGTGTAACAGTGAAAAATTACTTTGAATCAGACCTAGTTGTTCGTCATGAAAAACTAAAAAAAATGTGTATTAAATCCCCCTCCTCCCGCCACCAAAACTTCATTTTTAGTGCTAAAAACCATTTTTCTCCAGTTTTTGTAGCGGGGAGTCGGGTAAAATGCCTAACCGGGTAAATTGTCAATCGTTAATAACTTGGCCAAAAATAAATATTAATCATAATTTTTTTTCGGGTGCAGGAAATTTCCGAAAAACCCAAAAGGACGAATTTCAAAAAGTCGAATCTCGAAACGGTCGAAAATTCAAATGTTTTAATATTTATTTTGTCGAATTTCCAAATTGTCAAATATTCATTATGTCGAATTTTTAAATTGTCGAATTTCCAAATGATCGAATATACATTTTGTCGATTGTCCAAATTGTGGAATTTCCAAATTGTCGAATATCCATTTTGTCGAATCTTCAAATTGTCTTTATGTTAAAAAATAAAAATAAAAAATGTGTTAAATATTGTTAACTTAACTAAGGGCAATCAGTACATGGACTTTTAACTACTTCTGATGTGTACTTTTATAATATCAATAACAATGTGGCCAAATAATAATTAATGATTTTAAGCAGTACTGTATTAATGGGTTTCTCGACCCGTATATATTTTCAAATAAATAAATAAATAAATTGTCGAATGTCTATTTTGTCGAATTTCAAAATTATCAAATTTCCAAATTGTCGCATTTTTATTTTGTTGAATTTCCAAATTCTCGAATATCCAAATGTTCGAATGTCCAAAAGGTCGAAGTATTTTTTTCATGTGAGTTTCCTATCTATGAAATCTATATACCAACACATTTCATAGATTCATTCATAGATCATTCATAAATCATTTCATAGTATTTTTTTATGTGAGTTTCCTATCTATGAAAGCAACAATACCAACACATTTCATAGATGGGAAACTCACATGAAAAAAATAATTTGACCTTCTGGACATTCGAACATTTGGAGATTCGAACATTTGGAGATTCGACAATTTAAAAAATCGACAACTTGGATATATGAGATCATTTGGAAATTCGACAAAATGGATATTCGACAAAGTGAATATTCGACAATTTGGAAATTTGTCAATTTAGAAATTCGACAAAATGAATATTTGACAATTTAAAAATTCGACAATTTGGAAATTCGTCAATTCAGAAATTCGACAAAATTGAAATTCGAAAATTTGAAAATTCGACAATTTGGATATTCGACAATTTGGAAATTCAATAATTTGGAAATTCGACAATTTTCAAATTTGACAATTTGGTTATTCGATCATTTGGAAATTCGACAAAATAGATATTTGACCACTTGGATATTCGACCTTTTGGGTTTTTGGGAAATTTCCTGCACCCGGAATTTATTAAAGAATTGTGAAAATGATGCTTTCCAATTATAATTTTTTTTGTTTATGAATTTTGTTGAATTTTGATAAAAACTTGAAAAGGTAATTATCACTTTCAGTGAGTTTTTTAAATAATAGGAACAGAAAACTTTGTAAAAATAATTTTTTTTTGCCAAAACTAGGTGCCAGAAAAGTGAGAATTGTCAAAATGCATAGTATTTTGTCGAATTTTGTCAAAAACTCGATAAATGACGTTAAATCAAGAAATCCAAAAGCTGATTACCTCTTTCGGAGAGTTTTTTGAATAATAGGCATAGAAATATTTTATTAAAAAAAATTAATTTGTCAGGAAAATGAGAATGTTCAAAAAACATAAGATTTTGGCGAATTTTGGTAAAAACTCGATAAATAATGTTAAATAAAAAAATCCAAAATCTGATTACCTCTTTCGGAGAGTTTTTTAAATAATAGGAAGAGATATATTTTTTTAACAAAAATTTGTTTTGCCAATACTAGGTTCCAGGAAAATGAGAATTGGCAAAATTCATAAGATTTTGACTTATTTTGGTAAAGACTCGATAAATAACGTTAAATCAAAAAATCAAAAGCTGATTCCCTCTTTCGCAGAGTTTTTTTTGAATAATATGAACAGAAATCCTTTTTAAAAAATTTTTTTTTGCCAAAACTAGCTGCCAGGAAAATGAGAATTTGACACGACACAGCATAATTTGGGAAACTGTAAACACGACTCTAATTGTCAGTAACTCAAATCATGTAAATCGCTTACGTTGTTATATTTATTTTACTCTAATTAATATCTGAACCCGACCTAAATTTCACTTGAGTATTAATTTTTGTTAATTTTTGCGTTTTTTACTCTCTAAATCTGAATTAGGTAAAAACTAACATTTAGGGGTTATAACCCCTATATAAAATCGTGAATGAGTTTTCTCTTTTTCAGCTAGTAAAAAATAACAAATTAATAGTCAAAAACTACTAATTCAGCTGTTAAATTTAACTAATTTAATAGTAAAAAATAACTAATGTAATTAGTAAATAGAAATATACTAATTCTTTTAGTAGTTTAACATAACCTAAAATTACTTTAACTAATTAAATTAGTAGTTTTTTACTAAAGTTTTAGTAAAAAATTACTATTTGAAATGGTAAACGAATTTTCACAGTTAAAATGATAGTTTTTAACCATTTCAGATTTATTTATTTAATCCGATAGTATTGCACTATGAATTTGTTTTTTTAATAATTTAGAAAGAACTTTTTTCAATCTATAAAGTTTTATTTTCAATTAAGGACATGCCATGAAACTGAGAATTTCACTATTTAATGTGTTTTTTTTTTAAGAAATGTACAAGAAAATTGGCTTTTTTCTATTGACGTTGAAAAATCTATTGATATTTACACTTTTCGTCAAAAAAAAAATTAATTTTGTTTAAATTTGTTTCAAAATTTTGTTACAAATAAGCTATGACGCTCAATATTCCCTCATCTGTAAAAATACCCATAAATGTTTATGTGAAAAATAATATTTTAATCAAACTGAATTTGCAATGATTATATAAATTTAATTTTTTCAATTGATTAGTACTTCACATTTTTCTGCAAATTTAAAGTTTTTAATTTTTTTTGCACAGTTTAAAGCAAAAGAAAAATCTGTAAAATCAGCAAAAGAGCTGTATTAAAAATGTTGAGTTTTATAATAAGACAGGTTTTCTGCCCTTAAGGAGAAATTGGACGAATAATCGGAACAAAAGTTAGTCAAAACGAATAATTTTGATTTTTGATATAAAATTAGTTAGAATAATTAGTTGTATTTATCAAATTTAGATTTAAAAAGTATGGAAAAAACGTTAAAAAATATCTTTTACTATTTTATTAAGAGCTTTTTGCAATATTTTGCAAAAATAACCTAATTATAAGCTTTTACTATTTAATCCACATAATTGTTAATTTCTTTAAACTGATTGTTATTATTTATTACTAACTTTTGATAAAATAAAGCTGAAGACTTGAAATTTTTTTTAAGTTTTGCAATTTTTATGATTATTGATATTATTATTGATATGCAACCAAAAGTAAACAATAGTTTAAGATTTTATTTATAACAATTGTTAAAATAAATTCCTGTTGTTATTTATCAAATTCCGATAAAAATGAACAATAATTCCATAATTTATACATTACAATTGTTTAAAGAAATTATTGTTGTTATTTATGAACTTTTGACAAAATAAAACTAGATCTTTATTAAGAATATGAAGGATAAAGTAATAGTCCTAGACATTTAAAATGTTCATTAAATTATCTATTATAGTTTATTAATAATGTTTTTAAATTATGAATTTAAATTAATCAAAGGACACATGTTATTGTGAGATCTAGAATTCAAAATAGAATTTAAGAAGAATTCAATTTTGCAAATTCAAGACAACAATCTTTTAAAATTTATATTCTGGTAAAATTACAATTTTAAAGCTTTATTACTCTCTAAATTTGAATTAGTCGAAAACTACACTCTAAAAACAAGTGTCTTATTTTGTCCTCACTTTTAAGACATTTTCAGGTGTCTTAATTTTAAACCATGGAGATAGTGTCTTAAAAATGCCTGTAAGACGCTTTCTAAACGTCTTATGTCTTAATATTAGACACTTGTAAGACACCTGTTTTTACAGTGTACGTTACTATTAATAATTTAGTAAAAAATAACTATTTTTTAGTCAAATTCATTTTTAGGTTTTGTCAAAATAACTAATATTTCGTCAAAATTCTGTTTAATAATTTAATTACTCAAATTCTAACTATTTTTTTTTATTTTTTAGTTATTTTTTTTACTAAAAATTAATCATATTTTACTAATAATTAGTTATTTTTAACTACTTCAGATATAGAGAGTATATCTAAAGTTGATAAATGTAGGAAAAAACTAAATCCCTCTAGCTTCATTTTCAAAACTTGATAAATCCATTTTCCAAAAAAGTAGAGATAATCACAAATTTAACACATTAAGAGCCTTACAAATCGAGCTGTCGCTGTTAAATTAAAAAAAAAAATTAACAAATAATTTTCAATTAAAAAAAATCTGGGTTTAATCAAAATGATTTAAATTTTTAATTTCTTTTCCTGGAGAAAATTACAAAACCCTTTAAATTCCCTAATTAATAAAATTTGGATTTATCAACTTTTGAAAAAGTGCTCCTCAATTAATAAATCAATCTGTCAAATTATATCCAATTACATTGCAAATAAACAAATTTTCCTAAATTGACCAAATAATTTGGACACTTAAAACCAATATTTTATTAAAATCATCCAAGTTCATAAAAAACTAATAACTATTTAATACACAAAGAATATTATTCAGACTTTTTCTGTCCAACAAATCGAATACTTGATCCTCGTGAAAAAGTGAATATTGAAATTCGTGAATATCTTTTTTCCAAATGAATCATCATTTCCTTTGTTACACACCTCTTCATTATTAAAATGAAGGAGGGATTATTTAATAGACTTCTCTTCATTCAAGATTGAAAATCGAGGCATTTGTTTTAATCCAAAAAAAAAAAAAAAAACACAAAAGAATTATGCAGCGGTATTTGCCGCATTGCAATAAAAGTTGAGCATTGCGATTCGTGCCATAAAAACGTACAACTGTAAAAGATATTGATTCACCTAACGATTTTACCAGGAATAAAAACTTTAAATTTCAAAGAGTTTTTGTAATTTCAAACTTTACAATTACTAGCATATAAAAACTTCTCAAGTACCTAAATTTAAATCAATGCAGATGAAAGAAAATTTTTCATTGCATAATTCTACAAAAAAATTTCCATTATCTCATAGTAATTATATAATTGTTTAATAATAATAAATAATAATAGTATCGACTAAGAAAAAAAAAAATCCTGTCTAATTTCGATAATTTTAAAAGTTAATTTGTTACAGAAAAAAAAGTATTTCAATGTTACAATTCCCGAGAGAGCGAGATAATGAATCAGGGACATTATTTGTTTGAGATTTCGGGCAAAATAGTCCGCTTTTGACAGTCGACGAAAAAAGTGAAAGATTTCAGGAATGGAAAACTTCCAAAGAATTATTTTAAATGTTCGAAGAGCTGCAGAACAACCGCGCTGTTGGCTTAAATCCATGTCGCGTTGCGGACTGCGCGTCGGTGACCCATATTCCTTAATATTTAGTAGTGCATCTTTAATAATATACACGAAGGTCCTAATTAAGCAGGTACACGGTAATTATAATATGAATGAATATTGATAAAGCTTGGAGTCTTCAGATTATGCTTTGAAAAGAAATTTCACCTTTGAAGAACAAATGTCAAGTGTCTATTCCAAAAAAGAAATACACGTGTTAATGAATTTTCACTTTTTCTTTTCATCTTTTTACTTTTAAAGTAGAGATCCAGTTGTTCAGAAATTTGCATTATAAGAAATTTATAATAAATTTCCTAGCTTCAATTTTGGGGACGCATGAATCTTTCACACATCTCATTTCACATAATTTTTATTTCCTTCAATTATTATTTAGTCTAATTTTCATTCTATGCATTAGCTCTAATTTTTCTTTTCGAGATATGTTATAATTTACAGAAATTGTTTTAGCATGAGTAAAGATTTACATTTTTTCCAATTATTGATATATAATTTATAATTTATAATTGATATATATTAAAATTTGATAGAATTCTTAAAACGCAGAATGTTCGTGCAATAATTAATAATAATTTACAATAATAATTCGTGCAATTACAAATTTGATTTGAATTTGAAATGAAGATTTGATAATCTGGATATTCTGTCATTTGAAAATTTGTTTTACTTAAAACTATGTCAAATAACAATTCTGCTAAATTAAAATTCGGTTAATTTCTCTTTCTTTATAAAAAGTCAATTAAAAAAAAAATTCGGCAAAAGGAAATTTCTGTTTAATATGAATTTGGTGACCTGCAAATTATGTTAATTAATGAATTGTGAAAATAGAAATTTAATGGATTAAATCTTAGTGAAAGGGAAATTAATTCAAGCAATAAAAGAAGTAAATGAAATTTATGACTACTTCTGGTTTGATGCAATATTGATGGTTTAATTCTAAAAACTATACACGTGATTTTAAATGACAATGAACTCAATAAATTTGAATTGATATGTAGAATTTTAAAATGTCAATCGAGATTAAAAATTATTCATAAAATAATCAGATTTTGCTAGATTGGACGTAACTTGGTATCGAAAACAACTACAATTAAAAAAGTTTGATGAAAACAAATTTGCATAGCAATTTTCTGAACTTTCCCGAGTTCATTAAAATTATGTTCTCGAAGTTGTGGATTTTTTTTGTTTCGATTAAACTATGTTTTCATAAATTGCTTTCGCACGAGTAAAGATAATGCAAAAAGTAATTTCTAAATTCTGATTTTTTTAATAAAAAATAAATTAGATAAATGGAAAATAAAGTAGAAATTTATTGATATTAAAAAAATAATAACAATTTAGAAAGAAATAAAAATCTTTTAGGATCGATGTTCAAGAACGAAATTAGTTTTTGTAGCCTGGTTTGTTTCAATGTTGGTATTTGGAGATTGAAAATAGAACGTGAGGGTTGGTGACAGCGGTGGGAATGAGAAAAAGTGTAATAAGAGTTTTCCAGATTCTAGAAATTTTTCTCCTCTACAGTAGCAATATATAAACATTTTTTTCTCAACTGTAAAGAAAGAAATTTATTCGTTTTTATTTTTAAAGATAAAAATAAAAAAAAGAAAATAGTATGTCAGGATACAAACTGTGTTTGCAAAGCGTGGAAATTTCTTTCAATTTTACAAGCGAGCGAGAGAAAAGTCCAATGGGAAAATCAAGATTTCACAGAAGTTGAATGAATTTCAATTCTATTTGTAATTCTGAGCATTCAAACGGACGAAATTTAATCAGTTGGATATTCTCACTTTATTCTGTTTTTATAATATATTACATTAATTTATTTTCTTTAAAAACCATTTATTAATTTATATTATTTTAAATCTTTCATTAGCTTTTGTCTTTAACATTTAGTTATTAAATTATTTTAAATTCCAAAAAAAAAAAATTAAAACAGAGATCAAAACTATAAAAAAAATGGTTTTTTTTTCCGTGACACTACTATAATGTATTCTTCCGTATTTTTCTCCGTCGGATCTGAATCCAAAGTAAAAATGATCAGTTTGTAGAAAAATACGTAGGAATACACTATCATATTGTCCCAGACAAAAAAATTCTTTTTTCTATTTTTTCGGATTTTTGAGCACTTTTTTGAGGTTATTTAAAAAAGTTTAGCAAATCTGGTTATTCTGACTTTGTATCTGGATTTACCTAATTAAAATACGTAAATATACTCTAGTACAGAGTCTCCCACAAAAAAAAAAAAATTTCTGTGAGGCTGTGTCATTTTTTAAAATTCAAAATAAAGTTTTGCAAAATTTATTTATCTGATTATTTTCACATCCTTGGAGTCACCGATAAAGAATCCGATCACGTTTTTTCAAAATTTAAAATGTTAGATTTACTCTGTCAGACAAAGCAGCATAATTTTTGACAAAATTAATAAAACATAAGAAGTAAAGCCTATTTTTTTATTTCTTGAAATTTGAAGAATCGAGTGAAATTGAAATTAGAAACTATGTATTCAAGAATGCTATTTATTGAAGTTTATGGCCAATGCAGAAGTCAGGGCCGATGTTGGTGATTATAGTTAAAGTTTTTCGTTATATTGGTGACAGTGTGCATAAGTTTGTGGCGGCGGCTTGTATTTCATGCAAGACGGTAGAGTCAATTAATTGCTTATGTAGAATATAAGACCCTTTTCATGCGCGTCAAGCAGCGACGACACTCCTAGAGCGCCAGTAGGTTTACGTGACCCAATCCGACGCTGCGGTTAGTTGACCCGGTTTCTTGGTCGATTCCTTCGATCAACCGCAGCAAGGGATTAGGCCACGATGACAGTTTTGATGAAACGTACGTCAGTTTTGACGCATTAAGCAAAAATCCTCCTGGAAACTTGCTCTACAATCGCCAATAATAATTTCCCCATATATTCTCTCTTAATAAGCCTGCTTATCAACTAATGCAGCGTGCTCAAAACTTTTACAACTCAACTGCAGGCGAACGAACTTTCTTTCCTGTACCCCAAATTAGACCTATCATTTATCTAGGGTTTGATTGAACTCGTCTCGATTTATTTTACACTAGCATTGTTATTGGTCTTATTTAAAACTATAAATTTTTTGCAAATTCAAATAATGAAAATAAGGAAATTGTAGAATATATCTGAAAAATGACGAAAATAATTAAGGATGTTTATCCAAAAAACCATTTTCTACAGATTCTTAAAAAAATTTAATGACATATTAAATACATTACTTTACATGTACTGTTACAATTTTATTGAATTTTACCGTTCTGTTTTTAAGATATAAATTTATAAAGTTGGGACTTTTACATGGAAAAAGTAACAAAACGCGCAAAATGACTATATTTTAATTAATTAAAAAAACACGGTTCTACGGTTTTTTTTAAAAAACTAATATATTTTAAACTGTAATGGAATACAACTTTTACAATAATATTTAATTAATTTACCATTCCGTTGTTAAGAAAATGTTAATTAAGGATAGTAATCCTTCACTTTTTTGAAATAATCAGAAAGAAAAAATTTTAAAAAGTTGGAATTTTCAACAGAAATTTTTTTTTTCAATAAAATTTGTTTGTGTAATGATTTTAACTACAAAATACTATTTAGAAACCAAATTATAAGACGAAATGAAATTAAAAAAATATTGACTAACATGGTCCGATAGAATGAGAACCGCTTGAGGGTATAAGCGTCCTTAACAGTTAAAAACAAAATTCGACAAATGGCCAAGTCTACATAAATACATAATTGAAAAGAATAGTTTAAAAAATGAAACAATAAATAGTAAATTTCAACAAAATAGTTGAAAAATTATAGGAATAAATAAAAATGAGGAAATAAATTGAAAATTTAAGAATTAAATTAAAGTTTGAGAAAATAATTTATAATTGAAAGAAAATTACGTAATGGCGAAAATAATTGACAATTGAAGGCAAAAAAAAATGGCTACATTAATACATAACCGAACGACAGAATTTAAAAAATCAAAGAATAATTATAAAACTTTAAGATAATAATTCAAAATTAAAAAAATTGTAGGAAATAATTGAAAATTACGAAAAATAATTATTAATTGAAGGAAAAAGTTAAGAAATGACGAGATTAATTGAAAAGTGGAATTTAAATTTGAAGAAAATAAATAACTAAGAATTGAAAAGAATAGTTAAAAATCTAAGAATAATTATCAAATTTTAAGACAGTAATTAAAAATTAAAAAAATTGTATGAATTAGTTGAAAATTGACGAAAATAACAATTGAAGGAAATAGTTGAAAAATGACAAGAATAATTCAAAAATTAAAGAAAATATGTGAAAATTGACGAAAACAATTGACAGTTGAAAACAAAATTTGAAAAATGAAAATAATAATAGACAACTGCAAAAAATAATTGAAAAAATTAAACAAGAAATATTAAATTTAAGAAAAATAATTGCAAATTGAAAAATTAAGAAAATTTTGGGAATAATTGTTGGAAATAATTGCAAATTGAACAACTGGATTAAAAATCGAAAAAAATAATTGAAATTGAAGAAAGTAATATAAAAAACTGACGAAAGAAAATGAAAATTTAAGAAATAAATTGAAAATTTAAGAAATAAATTGAAAATTTAAGAATTAAATTAAAATTGGAAAAAATATTTATAATTGAAACAAAATTGCGTAATGGCGAAAATAATTAACAATTGAAGGCAAAAAAATGGCTACATTAATACACAACCGAACGACAGAATTTAAAAAATCAAAGAATAATTATAAAACTTTAAGATAATAATTGAAAAATAAAGAATTGTAGGAAAGAATTGAAAATTGAGAAAAATAATTATTAATTGAAGGAAATATTTGAAAAATGACGAGAATAATTGAAAATGGAAAAGTGGAATTTTAATTTGAAGAAAATAAGTAACTAAGAATTGAAAAGAATAGTTAAAAATCAAAGAATAATGATAAAATTTTAAGACAAAAATTAAAAATTACGAAAATTGTCGGAATTAGTTGAAAATTGCCGAAAATAAAAATTAGAGGAAATAGTTGAAAAATGACATGAATAATTCAAAAATTAAAGAAAATATGTGAAAAATGACGAAAATAATTGACTATTGAAAACAAAATTTGAAAAATGAAAATAATAATAGACAACTGCAAAAAATAATTGAAAAAATTAAACAAGAAATATTAAATTTAAGAAAAATAATTGCAAATTGAAAAATTAATAAAATTTTGGGAATAATTGTTGGAAATAATGGCTAATTGAACATCTGGATTAAAAACTCGAAAAAAATAATTGAAATTGAAGAAAGTAATAAAAAACTAACGAAAGAAAATGAAAATTTAAGAATTAAATTAAAATTTGAAAAAATATTTATAATTGAAACAAAATTGCGTAATGGCGAAAATAATTGACAATTGAAGGCAAAAAAATGGCTACATTAGTACACAACCGAACGACAGAATTTAAAAAATCAAAGAATAATTATAAAACTTTAAGATAATAATTCAAAAATAAAAAAATTATAGGAAAGAATTAAAAATTGCGAAAAATAATTATTAATTGAAGGAAATAGTTGAAAAATGACGAGAATAATTAAAAAATTGAAAAAAATTTGTGAAAAATGCCGAAAATAATTGACAATTGAAAACAAAATTCCAAAAATGACTAGAATAATAGACAACTAAAAAAATAATTGAAAAAGTTAAACAAGAAATATTAAATTTATGAAAAATAATTGCAAATTGAGAAATTAATAAAATTATGGGAATAATTGTTGGATATTATTGCAAATTAAACAACTGGATTAAAAATTGAAAAAAATAATTAAAATTGAAGAAAGTAATAAAAAGACTGAGGAATTAAAATGAAAATTTAAGAAATAAATTGAAAATTCAAGAATTAAATAAAAATTTGACAAAATAATTTATAATTGAAAAAAATTACGTAATGGCGAAAATAATTGACAATTGAAGACAAAAAAATGCCTTAACTAATACACAGCCAAACAAAATAATTTAAAAAATCAAAGAATAATTACAAAACTTTAAGATAATAATTCAAAATTAAAAAAATTGTAGGAAATAATTGAAAATTGCGAAAAATAATTATTAATTGAAGGAAATAGTTGAAAAATGAAAAATGACGAGAATAATTGAAAATTGAAAAGTGAAATTTAAATTTGCAGAAAATAAATAACTAAAAATTGAAAAGAATAGTAAAAAAAAAGAATAATGATAAAATTTTATGATAACAATTAAAAATGACAAAAATTGTAGGAATTAGTTGAAAATTGCCGAAAATAACAATTGAAGGAAATAGTTAAAAAAATAATTGGAAAAAGACGATAATCAATGAATAGAGAAGAAAACAATTGAAAACTGAAGAATGGAAATAAAAATTAAAGAATGGAATTAAAAATTAAAGAAAATAATTGAAAAATTGTATTTAAAATAAAGACACTCAATGATAATCGAACAAAATTATAGAAAAAAGCCTATAATTTTTTAATATTAAAGAAAATAATTGAAAATTAGAAAGTGGAATTTAAATTTAAAGAAAATAACTAAGAATTGAAGAGAATTGTTGTAGAAAAAAATAATTGATTAAGTCCGAGAATTATTGAATAATGAGGAATTAATTGAAAATCCATAAAAAATAATTGAAAGTTCAAGAGAATATTTGAGAATTAAAGAAAATAATTAAAAATTGAAAAAATAAATTGGAAATTAAAGAATTAAATCTGATTTTCAAGAAAATAATTGATAATTAAAATACAATCGGAGCTTTTGAATTTTTGAAGTTTAAGACTCAGATGAATGAAGTTTCGGTTAGTTAAATGTTCGGATAAATAATAAATCTCATAAATACAATTTCTGAGAAATATATATTCGAGACTTAAAACATTCTGTCAAATGAAAGTTCGAGAGGTTAAATATTCTGAGAAATTAAGTTTTGAGAGGTTACAGATAAATGGTAAATCTGATAAATACAGTTTCTAAAAAATGTAAAATCGAAAAATTCAGTATTCTCAGAAATGGAGTTTTGAGAAAAATTCATATTGGCAAATTCATATTTGGGAAGTCAAATAATCTGAAAAATGAAATTTCGGGAAATTAAATATGAGGACAAATGGTAAATCTGATAAATACAATTTCTGACAAATGCATTTTCGTAAAGTTAAATATTCTGACAATTAGAGTTATGGTTTTTTTTTATTATTCGAACATTAGAATTTTATTTCTCTCTACGTTTGAATTATTGATTTTCTACTAATGAATTAGCAAAAAATTAGTTACTAGTAAATAGTAAAAACTTGACTAAAACTTGACTAATTTTTAGTAAAAAACTCCTAATTATATTAGTAGAAAACTACTAATTATTAGTTAAAAAACTACTAATTATTTGTAGAAAAGTTCTAATTTACAAGTGAAATATCTATTACTTGAAATAGGGAAAGTTTACTTTTTTAATTAGTAAATATTTCACTTTCAAATTTTCTAGTTCTCTACTAATAATTAGTACTTTCGTCCAAAAAAATTTTTTTAGATTTCTTGCTAATTCATTAGTAGAAAATCACTAATTCCGATTTACAGAAAATCTAGAAAAAATTCCTTCATCAAAAGAACGATTTTTAAAAACGAAAAACAATGATTTCTTTTGTCAATGAGAGAAAATTTTTATTTAGCAGAATTTCTCTTTTAGCGAATTTTTTATTGTAATGAATTTTAATTCACCCGAGTTTCAATTTACTCAAATTTTAATTTACCCAAATGTAACTTACTCGTATTTTTAATTATCCGTATTTTAATTTATCCGAATTTTAATTTATCAATTCGTATAAATAAATATCCGGATAAAGAAAGATTCGATAAAACGGAAATTCTGTTATTTAAAGATTTGACTCCCTTGAAATTCTGTTTAATAATAATTTTGATTCAGGTAAAAATTCACTCTTCACTTGAGTTAGTAAAAAATCTAGTAAAAATTTCTACCAATTTTTAGTCATTTTTCACTGATTTTTTTAAAACAAAATTATAATAATCTATTGGTTTAAAGGATAAAAAATGTTTAAATAAACTTAATAATAGAATATTTATAAATATTAAGAAGTAATAAAATTTTTCCTCTAATTTTTTTAAGTACACAGTAAGATCAAGCAGAAACTTGTTAAGACAATAAAATGATCTGTAGGGATAAGAAAGCAATTTTGTAGAATCAGCAAATTTATTTCCTGAGTGAGAAATGTGAATTCTACCTTGAAAGGAGGATAAGGATACGTGTGAGAATGAGACACTGGGGATTTGAGGCCTTGGGCTCGTTCAAGAATTCCAGTCTATATCCTTTATCAGAAGATTATTCTGGTCAGAAAACTTTTAAAAGGAGCCACTTTTATGAAACCGGCACAACACTCGAATGCAAGTGAGATATTAACTTGGTGACAAAGAATAGAGTCTTTTCATTGAGACAAAAAAAGCAGAGCCTAAATGAAATCTTATTGAATTCTGTAGCCACGAAACACGAAAAGAAAAATAATCTCAGACTAACAAAAGATACACTTTTTTCCCTGTAACAAAAAGCTGTATCCGTACAAATGATTTAGTTATTTTCTATTTTTGTTTATTTATTTTATTTTTTTAATTTAAATTAAAAAAATTATAAAGGAGTTAAATTGGGTGCTGGTAATTTTTCACCTTTTTTTTTTTTGCATGCATGTTCAGAGTGGTTTTTGATGCAGGTTAAATGTTACCCTAATTCGAGATAATAATCACCTTTTGTTTTTTCTGTGTTCTTGTTTTCAATTTTTTTGAATTTATTTCTAATTTAACAATAATTTTCGATTTCAGATCCATTCTAATTTTAATCGAAACTAAATCAAAGCCATCTGTTGTTCGTTGCAAATTTCCAATTTAATTAAACTAAATTTTAATTATAATCGATTTGAGTTTTCATTTATTAAAATTTAAATAGATTCTAACTTCTATTGGTTAAACTTTGACTAATTTAAATTTTCAACTAAAACTATGTTCAATTAAGCTTAAATTTCAAACTAATCAATTTTCAATCAAACTGAATTTCAAATTTTTTTAAAACTTTTTAATATAAACTTTCTGGTATTTTCTAATTTAGTCGGAATATTGCATTGAGATTTTTAGAACCGAAATATTTAAAAAAGCAAGAAAACATGAAGTCTGCATGGCAAAATTTTTCAAAATTGGAATTTAATTGAGATTAGAGAGTAGAACACAATTTGAAAAGTGGTTTACAAAGGGTTATTAAATGTTCAAACCTTTGATAAATAAATTATTAATTTATAAAAAAACATAATAGGTAATAATAATAATAATAATAATAATAAAAATAATAGTAACAGAATTATGCAAAAAATATAATAACTAAATAATTAAATAATAAAAGTAATACTTAAAAGTAATTTACACAAAAAAGTATTCTCTAAATATGAATTAGTGATTTTTTAATTTAATGAATTAGCGAAAAATCAATTATTAGTAAATAGTAAAAAATGTTACTATTTTTTAGTAAAAAATCTACTAATTATTAGTTAAAAAACAGTAATTATTAGTAAAAAATACTACTAATTATTAGTAGAAAACTACTAATTTGAAAGTCAAATATCTACTAATTGAAATAGGGAAAGATTACTTCTTTAATTAGTAGATATTTCACTTACAAATTAGTAGATTTCTATTAATAATTAGTAGTTTTTTACTAAAATCCAGGGCTGATAAAAATCATGATTTTCTTTAAAAAAATAAATAAACGGATTTTTTTATTTAAATCAAAAATTGATTTTTTTAAAAATATAATCAATATATAAAATCTTCAGATCTTTATTTGTACGTAGTTTATTTTTCAAACGGAGAACATTTAATAAAAATTAATGAAGAATAAAACATTTAATCAAAATATAATAAATTATGTCGAGTAAATAAAAAATATAAACAAAAAAATTTTAAAATTCATATGATTGCAGAATTATTAGGCGAAAGCAGCAAAAGAATAATAAATTATAAAAAACAAAACAAGAACGTAAGAAGATAAGAAAACAGCCTATTAAAAAAAAAATGAAAAAATTCTTTAAAATAAAAAATGTCAATAAAATTTTGGAAAAATTGAAACAAAATTTTAAAAGAGAAGAAATTTTATAAAATAGAAGAGCGATGTGAAAATAAGAAAATTTAGTACAAGATTAAATTTACATAATGTAAAATAGAAGAATAAAAGTTTTGATGAAAGTAGAAAATTAAGAAAATTAAAAAATGTATAGATAAAAGCATCGAATAAATATTTTCAAAAATTCGTAATTATAAGAAAAAAACTAAATAATTTAAAAGAAGGAAAAAAACTGTAAAAAACTGTAAAAAGTAGAAAAAATAATAAAATTTGGTTAGAATCTACTAAAAATTAGAATTAATAGAAATAAAATAAAACATTGTTTGTAAAGATAAATAAAAAGTTCACAAAAGATGTTTAAAAATACTTTAAAAATAAAAAAGTTTAGGTAAATTAAATCAAAAATATTTTTAAAATATTACTTTTAAAACAAGTTCAAAAATTCATTTAGAAAAATAAAAAAAAAATTTTAATTTTATGAAAGAATAAGTAAGTTTGCAAAAAATCGCGCAAAAAAATAGACAAGATGTGAAAGCAAATTGAATAAATATATTAAAAAATATGCGTATTTATTTTTATAAATATGGAAATAGTTATGAAAATCAACGAAATAAAAAGCTTAATGAATGTTATAATAACAAAATTGTGTAAAATAATATTAATTAATTTGTATAAAAAGAAGAAAATTTTAAAAGAATAAAAAAAAATCCTAAAATAAAAAGACAAATACAAACAAAAATATCAAAAGTGAAAGAAGAAAAAATCTTAGAATTTTGTAAAAATAATAGATTTCAAGACAAACATTATATGAAACGTGAAATCTCTTAGAAATATTGTAAAGATTAATAAAAGAATTATTGTGAATATGGAAAATAATTAGAATTATTTAATTATTTTGCATTAATTAATATGCACTTAAATTTGAATTAATTAAATTTAAAAGTTTGAACAAATTGGAATATGAGTTAATTGACGTTTGGAATTTATTTAAACTATAATGACTAAAAGATATAAAAATTTAATACTTTTTTTTGCTATCTGCATACAAAAAATTTGTAAATCCTAAGTATTTTAATAGTTTGCTATAGCCCATTTTTTTCATAAAGATTAAAATATTTAAATTGGAATTTTTAAGATTTTTTCACAAATTCGGGTTATTTTTTAAGGGTTTCCGATTTTTTACATGCAGGAATAGACATCTGAAAAATTGTAAAGTTTTTTTAATTTAAATCATGATTTTAATGCAAATTCCCCAATTATTTCAATCATAATTTAAAATTGTGATTTAAATCAATAACATCCTTGACAATATCATATTTTACTTTTCATAAAATAAAAATTTTATATTTCGTCTTCATTTTGTCAAGTCTTGGAAATGAATTGCAAGCACCTTGAATAAAATAAGGATAATCTTGTCAGCTGGCTTCTTTTGTGTAATCATGAATGAAGTTTGATAGTCGGTAACGCAGAGCAAGATACTAGTATCAATGAAACATCGGTAACATCGCTTTCGCATTTTTTGCTATTACCTACAATGAATACTTTTTTTAAAAATGGTAGTTATAAGATAAAACTAACATTTTAACTTCCCAATCAAATCTAAAATTGAAGTTATTAATTAATCAATCTAAAGATTTATTTATTTTTTATTATTTTTCCATTTTAAAATTTATTTTCTTTATATTTTTTTATACTGACAAATCACTTTTTAAATGAACGTAATAAAAAGAGTATTAAACTTGCCTTTATATAAAATAAGAAAGTTAATATTTTTTGAAAGCAAGTTCTGCGCTCTAAGTAGATAAACTTCTATAAGTAGATAAAAAAGTTTCGGTCAGCCATTCGCTTTGACTTATCAGACTTTTATGGTCAACAAAATTTCATTGATTTTGGATTACTTAAAAAAAAAAAAAAACTTTCTAGATATAAATTTAATTTTGCTCCAACTTCTATATAAATTGGATGTTCAAAAGCAAAAAAAAATCGTGAAATATACTATCAGAAAAATACGTATAACAAAAACACTAATGAATGAAAATAAAAATGTTTCCCACAAGATGAAAACTAACAATTTTATTTATAAAAATAAACTGTTTTTTTAATTTATTGTAAATTTTTAACTAAAAACAGTTTGAAAATACTTTTTACCCATTTTTCTCCCCTTCTCTAAATCTTTATCTAACCTTCGCAGACCTTTGTTTATATTTTCTAAACTTTTTAAAGCCTTTCTAAACTCTTATTCAACCTTATTTAAATCTTTTTTCAAACTTTTAATAAAAAATATACGACAATCGTGGAAAAAGTTTTACGCTAAGCTGGAGACGTATCACAGTAGTAATAGTCGATTTAAGTCAGACTGACTTCTTCTACTTACATGCGATTTAATCGTGGGTAATTCCATTCGGAATTTTCAACAATAAAAAGTGCAAAATCCCAGGAGGTTACGGTTTATTCGTAAAAATGTGGGAAAAGAGGTTTTCTGCTGATTTTAGGTTGAGAATTGGAAAAAGAAGAAAATCTGTGTTAAACGAGGGTGAATTCTGGAAAGGAAGAGAATTTCTTCTCATTCAGTCGAGATGATACACGTGGAAATGGTTGAAATTCTGAAATTCATCATAATGTCGACAGATGGCGCCACAGAACGACAAAACAGTTTTCATCGACTGCTCTGCGCCAAATGACCCACTGTCCCATTTTCCCCGCAACCACCGTCAGCAAGAGTTTACGAGCCACTAACCAACTTTTGAATGCTTGTACCAAACGTCACATCAAAATTTCTATTCTGTGTCTGTGTCTTTAATTATAATGCAGATAAAGTTCATTTCTTTTTTAATTGAGAAATAACAAAATAAAAAAATTTTCTGACTTTATAGAGATGACTACAATTAGTTTCCTGAGCCTTTTGCCAAAATAAATGCAGAAAGCGAATTTTTGCTGTGATTGGATTCAATGATTAGAAAAATAAAATATTGCTTAATAAATTTGATCTTTAAGTAAATAAAGAATTGAATAAATAAATCAAAAGGAAAATGTAAAAAGGAAAAAATCGAAAAGAAATGGATATAATCAATATCTTTAGGGGAGTGGTGTTTACAGTGAAACAAATCTAATAGTCGGAGATTCTGTGTAAAGAATAGGGGAGAAAAAATTGGATAAATAAAGTTGGTCCTTGTGTAAATATGTATATACATGTCCATCAAATAAAAAAAATTAAATAAATGCATTTCACTTTTACGTAAATATGTTAGTAAATTGCAGGGCTGATAAGAATCTGATTTTTTATATTCAAATCAAAAACTGGTGTTTTTTAAATAATAGTAAAAACAGAATATTAAATTTTCAAATGTTTATTGATTAGTGCACTGAAAAAAATGTTTAGTCATATCAATAAAAATTTTGTTGGCTCAACCAAATTTTTGATGATATAACTATACATTTTTTTCAGTGTGGTTTATTTTTTTTAAAATTGGACCATTTAATAAGAAATAATGAAGATTAAAACATTTGATCAAAGTCAAACAAATTGTGTCGAATGAATGAGAACATTTCAAAAAAAATATTATCGAATTCAGATGATCGCAAAATTAAGAAAATTTGGTAAAAGCAACAAAAAAATAATAAATTACTTTAAAAAAAAACGTAATAAAAATAAGAAAACTGTCTACAAAATGTAAATTTTATACATAGATCAATCAATTTGTTTTGAAGCAAGAAATATGCTTTTTTAATACATTAAGTAGAATTTATAGGTTAAGAATTGTTTTTGAAAAAAAAACAAAATTTTCAAGAAATTAAAATTTAATAAAAGTTTTGTAATGGTTATTTTCAAAAACCCTTGTGTCTAATTCTAGATTTTAGAATTAAAAGTAACCATACCAAATTTTATTTAAATCCGTTAAAGTGTTATCCAGTTATCGTTTTTACAAGAAAAAGTACACATACACACACACATATATATATATATATATATATATTCGGACATTTGATCAGAAACTAAAATAACACATTTCTAGATAGAAGAATGTCAAATTGAAGCATTTTAAAAAATTTGTAAATTTGGACGAATTTAAAGCTCTCACGATGAGAAAGGAAAAACATTAAAATTACTAAAGAAAAAAAAATTTTAATTAGAAAAATTAGAGAATTATTTTACAAATTAAAAAAAATAAAATGAATTAAATTTTGGAAAATTTTAAAAAATTACACAAAAAAATTCCAGGAAATAGAAGAACATTGTTAAAATGTTAATATTTAGTATAAGATTAAATTTACATAATATAAAATGAAAGGATTTAAGCATCGAATAAATATTTTAAAAAATTCGTAATTATAAGAAAAAAACTAAACAATTTAAAAGAAGGAAAAATATTCCTAAAAAATGGAAAAATGATGGCAAAAATTAAAGAATTAATTAAAATGCACGGAAGGACTAAACAACAAGAAAATTGAATAAATTGGTAGAAAGTGAAGAAATGTTCTTTTTTCTTGTAAAAAAAAATGGAAAAAATGGAAAAAGTGGGAAAAAAAATTTGGTAAGAGTCTACTAAAAAATTAGAATTAATAAAAAAAAATTTTTGATAAAGATAAAAAACAAGTCTACTGAAGAAATTGAAATATCCTTTAGAAATAAAAAAGTTTAGCAAAATTAAACCAAAAATATTTTTAAAATATTACTCTTAAAACAAGTTCAAAAATACATTTACAAAAAATAGACAAGATGCGAAATGAAATTGAATAAATTTACAAAAAAATGAGCGTATTTATTTTTAAAAATAAGTAAATAATTAAGAAAGTCAACGAAATAAAAAATTTACGGAATATTATAATAACAAAATTGTGTCAAATAATATTAAATAAGTTGCATAAAAAGAAGAAAATTAAAAAAAATCCTGAAATAAAAAGACAAATACCAAAAAATATAAAAAGTAAAAGAAGAAAAAATCTTAAAATTTTGTAAAAATAAGAAACTATAAGATGAAAATTAAATTAAATTAAACATTTAAATGTGAATTAATTAAAATTTAAAAGTTTAAATAAATTTGAAACGTGAGTTAATTAACATTTGGAATTTATTTAAATTATATTGACTTAAAGATATAAAAATTTAATACTATTTTTTGCTATCTTCATACCAAAAATTTGTAGATCATAGGTATTTTGATCATCTTTATTAGCACAATTTTTTTATTTTATAAAGAATTAATAAAATGTTAAAATTTAAATTTTCAAGATTTATCCCCAAATTTCTGGTTTTTTTATGGTTTTAGATTCTTGCTTCCTTGATGAATCTTATTCTTTCAAATTTACAAATTTTTTAAAATGCTTCAAATTCACTTTCTTTTATCTAGCAACGTGTTATACGAATTCCTCATCAAATGTCCAGATGTATGTGTGTGTGTGTATGCACGAGTGTGTGTACTTTTTTCTTGTGAAGATGATAACTCGAAAACGGTTTAGTTGATTTAAATAAAATTTGGTACAGTTATTTTTACAACTAAAGTCTGTAATAAGACACAAGGGTTTTTAAAAATAACCATTAAACAAATTTTTATTGAATTTTTGAAAATTTATTTTTTTTACAAAAAAAATGGTTTAACCTATAAATTTAACTTAATATACAAAAAATCATACTCTTTGTTTCAAAACCAATCGATTGACCTATATAAAGTTTATATTTTGTCCACATTTTAAAGATTAAATGTCAGTTTTCAAATTTTTAAAAAATTTAATTTTTTAAAAAGTTAATTACTGCTTCCTCTACGAGGAAGCAAATATTTTTGCTGACGTTGAAGCAAAATTTTCATGAAATAATCATAATCCTCGGTTTGTTTACATGCAGTATAAAATATCAGGAGAATTTTATAGTTTTTTTTTTTTTTACTCAAATCATGATTTTAATGCAAATGACCCAATTTAAATCAAAGTGATTTAAATCAATTGCAGGCATGATAAATTAAATAAATAAATCCGAAAGAAAATGAAAATAAAAGAAAAATTGGAGAGAAATGAATCGAATGGATATATTTAGGGGAGCAGAGTATACAGTGAAACACTTCTAATCGTGAAATATTTAATAATGGAAATAATAAACTGGATAAATAAATTTAACCCTTATGTACATAGATATATATGTTCATAAGTAATTTAAATAAAGAATCTTATCGAATAAATATATTTAGGGGAGTAGAGCATACAGTGGAAGAGGTTTAACAGTGGGATATTTAACACAAAAATATAGTGTCCCACTGTTAGATGTGTCCTCTTAAAAAATCTGTATATACTACTTTCCTAACTTTTTTACACTTTAGATAATAAATAAATAACTTTCAAACAAAAAATTAAATTCTCAAATAACTCTTCATCTTGCGAAAAGAATTATTCCAAATCGGGGCATCATTAAAAAATCGATTTCGAGTGCGTGTTGGAAAAAGTAGTGTGGCAACTTTATAACAAGCAAGACAATTTAAGTCAAACTTGTAAGTTCTTTCTATGATGGGTTGTTAGAAAAAAAGGCGTTGCAGAGAATATAAATAATTAACAAGATATAAAGTTTGACAATCAAAAGTATAAGCTAGAAGAAAAGAAGGTTTACAAGTGATTTATTTTCTTTTTTCTTTTTTCTTCTTTTTTAATAAGAAACCTTTTCTTTATTATTTTCTTTTACGCCTTTTCTTGAGACAAAAAATGAAAAAAAGCAACTGTGGAGAAAAAAGTGACATAATATTTTTATAATCCTGGGAGTTATAAAAATAAATGCATATATTTGAACCTGAATAATCAGCTTTATCAGGTCAGACGAAATTCGATTTAAAAGCTATAAAATATTTTATATCGACGACAATTTTATCGACTGTCTCCTTCCCCAAGACGAAATCTCGAGTAATTTTTACTCGATGCTTTAAAATTTTGACAGCTAAACTCGGCTTCGCTTATGATATTAAAAAAAAGTTAAAGTTTGTGTAAGCTATTGTCTGAAGATGTTGAGTATGTTGCAATTTATTAAAAAAAAATTTATTATTATTTAATAAAAATCTTTAAAAATGTATTTTTAGTTTGTGGTAAAATAATCCAGGCAAATCAGATGTAGAATTAATACAATTAAATCATAGACTAAATTATTATTAAAATTAATAATTAATTAAACTAGATATTAAATTATTTAAATTATGAAAAATTAATTCAATGAATGAATAAGTTAATAATCAATTAAGTAAATAGCAGTTTTTTAATGAAATGAAATAATAAATTATATTGTACAAATATTACAAATGTAATACAAATTAACTAAAATTAACAAAATGAACTAATTTACAAGAAAAAAATTAATCCTTAATATATAAATGAAAGTTTAATCGAAAAAATCAAATTTGTGGTTAGAAATAGATTCAGCTTATAATGGAAAAGATAATAAGAATTCAGTGTGAAATAAATTTGCAAGATAAATGAACAAATTATCAAAAAGAGAAAAAAAAGAAATGCGGGCTGATACGGTATATAGTAGCGCAAAGTTGCGCATAACTTAATTCTGTATATAAGCTGCTAAAGCGGTATTTCATGACTCTAAATACTTACTTCTATTTTACTACTTTTGCATATGTTTACTATATCCAACAAATATTCGATTTTCAGTTCTAATTGATGATAATTATAATTAAATTGAAGTTAAACAGCATTTAAAGAAAGGCGATCTTATATTTAATTATATATATGAGACTGAAAAACTAGGATGGCTATACACATTAATTTTCTTATAATTTAATCTTCCTAAACCTAAACGATAATCGCAATTCGCACGTTCTTAAACTTATACTTAAACCTAACGATATATATAATATTACACAATTTCTAATATCTGAGTCCGATTTCAAGTTCCTTATATACTAACTGAAATATATTATAATCTATTCCCGCTAGACAATCGCAAAAAAGTTAATACTAAAAACGACCATAAACGAAACCACTTCTTAATATTTATAAAGTTTGTAAAAAAATTACAAATTTAATATACGAAATTTAAGATGTAAAATTGGACAAAATCAGAGGATTTCAAGTAATCAAAAATTTTCTTGTAAAATTAATCTATTCCGGCTAGACAATCGCAATGAAATTTATATTAAACAAGACCATAAACGAAACCACTTTTAAATATTTATATAGTTTGTAAGAAAATACACAAATTTTTTTTCGAATTTATAGATGAAAAATTGTGAAAATCAGAAGATTTCAATTAATCGAGAAGTTTCTTAAACAAATTTATTATTTCCCGCTAGACAATCGCAATAAAGTTTATACTAAAAAGGACCATAAACGAAACCATTTTCTAATATTTATATAGTTTGCAAAAAATTAACAAATTTTTTTTTCGAATTTATAGATTAAAAATTGTGAAAATCAGAAGATTTCAATTAATCGAGAAGTTTCTGAAACAAATTTATTATTTCCCGCTAGAAAATCGCAATAAAGTTTGTACTAAAAAGGACCATAAACGAAACCACTTTTTAATATTTATATAGTTTGTAAGAAAATTTACAAATTTCTTTTCGAATTTATAGATGAAAAATTGTGAAAATCAGCAGATTTCAATTAATCGAGAATAATCTTAAAAAAATTTATTATTTGCCGCTGGACAATCGCAATAAAGTTTATACTAAAAAGGACCATAAACGAAACCATTTTTCAATATTTATATAGTTTATAAAAAATTTACAAATTTTTTTTCGATTTAATAGGTGAAAAATTGTGGAAATCAGAAAATTTCAAGTAATCGTAAATATTCTTGAAAAAATTAATCTATTCCCGTTAGACAATCGCAATAAAGTTTATACTAAAAAGGACCATAAACGAAACCTCTTTTTAATATTTATATACTTTGTAAGAAAATTCACAAATTGTTTTTCTAATTTATAGATGAAAAATTGTGAAAATCAGCAGATTTCAATTAATCGAGTATAATCTTAAAAAAATTTATTATTTGCCGCTGGACAATCGCAATAAAGTTTATACTAAAAAGGACCATAAACGAAACCATTTTTCAATATTTATATAGTTTATAAAAAATTTACAAATTTTTTTTCGATTTAATAGGTGAAAAATTGTGGAAATCAGAAAATTTCAAGTAATCGTAAATATTCTTGAAAAAATTAATCTATTCCCGTTAGACAATCGCAATAAAGTTTATACTAAAAAGGACCATAAACGAAACCTCTTTTTAATATTTATATACTTTGTAAGAAAATTCACAAATTGTTTTTCTAATTTATAGATGAAAAATTGTGAAAATCAGCAGATTTCAATTAATCGAGTATAATCTTAAAAAATTTATTATTTGCCGCTGGACAATCGCAATAAAGTTTATACTAAAAAGGACCATAAACGAAACCATTTTTCAATATTTATATAGTTTATAAAAAATTTACAAATTTTTTTTCGATTTAATAGGTGAAAAATTGTGGAAATCAGAAAATTTCAAGTAATCGTAAGTATTCTTGAAAAAATTAATCTATTCCCGTTAGACAATCGCAATAAAGTTTATACTAAAAAGGACCATAAACGAAACCTCTTTTTAATATTTATATACTTTGTAAGAAAATTCACAAATTGTTTTTCTAATTTATAGATGAAAAATTGTGAAAATCAGCAGATTTCAATTAATCGAGTATAATCTTAAAAAAAAAATATTATTTGCCGCTGGACAATCGCAATAAAGTTTATACTGAAAAGGACCATAAACGAAACCACTTTTTAATATTCATATACTTTGTAAGAAAATTTACAAATTTTTTTTCGAATTCATAGATGAAAAATTGTGAAAATCAGCAGATTTCAATTAATCGAGAATAATCTTAAACAAATTTATTATTTCCCTCTAGACAATCGCAATAAAGTTTATACTAAAAAGGACCATAAACGAAACCACTTTTTAATATTTATATACTTTGTAAGAAAATTTACAAATTTCTTTTCGAATTTATAGATGAAAAATTGTGGAAATCAGAAAATTTCAAGTAATCGAAAATATTCTTGAAAAAATTAATCTTTTTCCGCTAGTTATTAGGAATGAAATTTATATAAAAATTTTAAAAAATGTACAAACTTAATATACAAAATTTAAGATGAAAAATGGTGAAAAAATAGAAGATTTCAAGTAATCTAAAATTACCTTGAAAAATTAATCTATTTCATCTAGGCAATTGCAATAAAGTTAATTTCAAACAAGACCGTAAAGAAAACAACTTTTTAACATTTATATAGTTTTTAAAAAATTGACAAATATTTTATTGTGGAAAATCTAAACATCTGAGGAAATAAAAATATTTATTGAAATATTAGTTTATTGCCTTTAGCAATTAAGTTTTTATTTAACAAAACGATCAACAAAATTAGGTTTAAATATAAAATTAATTTGTAAAAATTTATTAATTTACTACTCAGTATTTAAGATGTAATAATAAATTGTGAATTATCTGAATCAAATTGTGAATTTGATTTCAAGTAATCAGAAGTTTTCTTGTATATATATATATATATATAATAGTGTCTATGGATATTTGTAATTAAGTTTTAACACAACTATTTCAAATTTGATTGTCAAAAGAAATTAGATCAAAAACAAATTAATTATTAATTTTAATTTTCTTATTTTGTTATTCCTGCTGTCTTAGAAATGACTTCATGAGGATTGTTAGTGTTAATTTAATAAAGAAATAAAATTAATTTAATTTGTTACTATTTTTTTTTACTATATTTATTGTATTTGGGTTTCAAGAATATAATTTTCATTTTTAATTTTACTTATGTTTTAATTCTTAAATTTTTGCAAATTCACGTTAAATTAAAGATTTCTTATGTATTATTTTTTTTGTATTTAATTTTTTTTTTTAATTTTGATTAAACTCATTTCAACATTCTAAGATTTTATATTTAATTTTGTTTGTGTTTAAATATTATAATTTTTAATTTAATTTTTGTTATGGTTTTAATGGTTTAAATTCGTTACTTGAATCTAAAGAATATGATATAGTTTTTATAGCATCTGCTGATGTTTCAGATTAATTACACTTTTGGATTCAAAGCACACTGCTATTCGATTAAGAACATATTTATTTATCTTAAATTATATTATTGTATAAAATAAATCAATATTTATTTAAAATATTTGCAAGTACTATAGTTTTATATAAATGTAAAATTTCTTTTCATAGTACCATGTTTTTAACTTAATAGTTCCATTTATTTAAGTTAGAAAGATAAATATTTATAACAGAAAAATTTGTTTTAATGTCATGACATTCTATAGCAGCCGCAATATTAAATTGAAGACATTTTTTTCTCAGTGTAAGAAAGCACAGAGTACGCATATAAAATGTAAGTTTTAAAGTTTTGCAAGACAAAGTTTGAACAAGTAATTGCTACTACCTACACCTGTTCAAAGCAAATGACCTCTTTAATTTTTTTTTCAAGGTGGTTTTACTTTTATGTACCCTGCAAAAGCCATTTCCAGAATCACGTACTATATACGTATTATTGTATTATAAGTCTTACATGTTTTGTTGAATCTTAGTTTTAAAGTTTAGTTTTGTTATTACAAATGTTATTTTATACGATTCGATAGTAAAATAAGATTTAAAAAAAGTTCGATAAATAAAATATGAATTTTACGCAATTTATTATTATTACATTATTATAACCTATATTATTAATAATATTTATTTATATATAAATATTTATAAATAAATAATAAAAAACTATGTATTTTTGTAAAGCGAATTATGAATTTCAAGTTTCCAGATTTTCTTTTTTTTAATGAATAATAACTTTATAATATAACCTATTTAAAAATGTAACAGCACACAAAAAGAAACAATAAAAGAAAAGATTTTAAACTCAATGAATGCAGAAATATAAGGAAGTTGGGAAAAATCTTTTAAAAACTGAGAAAATTTAAAAAAAAAACAAGAAAATATAAATTAAGAGCTTATTAATGAAGAAATTGCTCAAAAATTGAAAAAGTGAAGAAAATTGTTCAAGAAACGTGACGTTAAAAAAATATATATGAGAACAGTTTTTAAAGAACAAAAAAGTAAAATCAATTCACAAAACGAAACGAAATTCTAAAACAAAATTCAAGAAGTTAAGCGACAGCTAAATAAGATTGATGACATTAAAAAGAAATAATTAAAACTACATACGTAAAAAGGAACAAAGAAATAAGAAAAAATTGTGGGAGTAAAACAAATATAAAAAAACCAAAGAATTTTTTAAAAGAATCTAAAAAAATATAAAGAAATGAAAAATAAACAAAAAATCTCTAAATCTTTTGAATAAATGCAAAAATAAGAAAATTTTATCAAAAAATTTATGGTAAAATCCAAAAAATATAAATCTAAAAACGAAAAAATGTGAATATTAGAAAAATATTAAAAGTTTTATGAATGAAACGCTTAGAATAGTGACAAGACCACAAAAAAAAAGGTTTAAAAATAAAAAATGTTTGCAAATTATTTTAAAAATGCTAAAATTAAACAAGAAAAAAGATGTGTATAATGAACTTAAAAAGATCGGAAATTTTTTTAAATATTAGAAAATTTGTGAAAAAATTCTGTAATCTTGAAAAATACCTGATTTACAAAAAAAAAAATTGTACAAAAAATAACTAATTTGAAATCAAAAACTCAGTCACTAATTCAAATAGTTATATTTCTACTAATCATTTAGTAAAAAATAACTAATTATTAGTCAAATTCAATTTTAGGTTATGTCAAAATAACTAATATTTTAGTAAAATTCTGTTTACTAATTCAGTTAGTCAACTTTTAACTATTTTTTAGTTATATTTTTACTAACAATTAGTCTTTTTTTTACTAATAATTAGTTATTTTTAACTAATTGCTGAAATAAAAACTCAGCCACGATTTTACTAATTACTAGTTATTTTTAACTAATTTAGATTTAGAGAGCAGCGAACTTTTTGCTTTAGCACACAGTTAAAAATTTTGTGTATTTGTGTAAAAAACAGTCCTTGTTAAATTTTTTGTGTTAAAATTTAACATTTTTCGTGTGTTGATTTTACACATTCTTCAAATGTCATTTGATTCTTGAACATAACCTCAAATTTTTTAGTAGTAACTCTGTAATTTATGTTTATTTTTTTGTTGCAAAAGCATAAATTCCTTATTGAAAATTCATTTTAACTTGCAAAAGATAAAATACAATAGTAATTGCATAAAATATACACGTTTTAAATTATTATAATGCGTAAAATAAGAGGTTAAAATTTGTGTACAAAATTCAACATATTTTTTTGTGTTGAATTAACACATAAGTTTTGAGTGGACCGTTTGGGACATGTGAAAAATGTTAAATTTAACACAAAATTTTTTACTGTGCAATTAGTAAAATATAACTAATTATTAGTGATTGAAAAATAAATAATTGTGAGTAAAAAACAACTTTAAAAAATAGTAAAATTTGACTAATTGAATTAGTAAACAGAGTTTGATTAAAATATTTGTTATTTTGACATAACCTTACAAATAAACTCAATTAATAATTAATTGTTTTTTACTATAAGATTAGTAAAAACTTAATTATTTAAATTAGTAACTGGCTTTTTTTTAATTCAGATGTAGAGAGCATAACAATAAGAAATTCTTAAAAAAAAACTGAATTATTTTTTGGAAAATTCAAAAAAAATTAAAAACAAGCAATGGAGAAAATTTAATGCAAATAAATTTGCGCTCTAAATTTGAATTAGTAATTTTTTACTAATGAATTAGAGAAAAATCCGTTACTAATAAAATAGTAAACAATTTCACTAATATTTAGTAAAAAAATACTAATTATTAGTAAAAAAAACCACCAATTTGAAAGTGAAATATGTACTATTTGAGAAAGTAAACTTTCACTACTTTCAATTAATAAACATTTTAATTTAAACTAAGCAATTTTTTTTACAAATAATGAGTAGTTTTCTACTAAATATTAGTGCAATTTTTTACCATTTAAGGTATTAGTCGCGTAAAATGATTTTCGTCAGATTTTTTTAAAACTTTGTATCTGTATTCATGACGTATTTATCTATGAAATGAGATATATCCTATTAATTTTGACCACTTCTGAGCTTCAAAATATTAATTCAAAGTTTATACCTTTTACATGCAATAGCACAAAATGCATGTAAAAAATGTCTCTTATATTCAATTATAAAAAAACAAGTCGTCAGTTTTTCAAATAAAACTACTAAGTTACACATTGAGATAACATAAATCATTTAAAAAAAAATTAATTTAATTGACCACGCCGTATAAAAAATACAATAATTTAAAAATTCATAATTTTTCATTTTCACATGGTTTCATTGAAAAATGTCGAAAACGTGTGAGCAATACATCACGATAACTTATAGTACCTGACTCAAAATCGTTAAAATTACATATATTAAATTAGAAGAGGTCACAAGGAAGCAAGTGAGTTGATATAAAAGTTAATTTTTTGTTCTTTTTATTTTGCGGGAGTTTTGCGGGAGCATTTACGCGACTAATACCTTAATAGTAACCGATTTTCCCAAATTTATTAGTATAGAAAATCACTAAAAGAAGATGAAATTCTAAAGAAAATAAGACTTGAGTGAAGTTATTTAGTTCATTTTTCATTGAAATATATTTAAAAAAGTAGAATATTTACTGTTTCACAAAAATTCAAATTTCTGACAAAACAACGATGATATTTAAAAGTTTTAAAAAAAATTTTAAATTAACTAAATTTGAAAATAAAATTTTTTTTTCCCGCGTAAAAAGTTATGCGAAATGCATAAAAAAAATGAAATGAAATGTATAAAATAAATGTTTTATGAAAATGAAAAATTGTAAGAAAATAGGGAAAAACTTTTAGAGAAATAGAAATCTTTTTAGGAAATAGAAAAATGACAGTTAAATTAGAAAATTTATTAAAATGTCAAGCAGAGATAAAAATATTTTAAAAATTATTATTTTTCTTATTACTTCTTTTTTAAAATTAATGCTATGTTTTTTAGGCTTAACCGGTTCTTTTCTTTTTTTGCTCTTTAAGAGAGACTATAGTTCTAAATGAAAATATTTCAAATTTGCATAACTTTTTTTTAAAAAATCTTAAAATAATTCTCTAAAAACTGATTTTGAAGATTAAGAGTAGTAGAATACGATACCATTTGGAAAAATTAAAAAACAAATTTTTTTAAGCAAAAAAAAAAAATTCACGAAAATCTACAAGAATCACTTCTCATTTTTTTTGTAACAGACATGGAAGAAATTTTACAGACCTGTGCAATTTGAGGGCAATAGAAATTTATAATAAATATAATATTGAATTTGGTTCTTTTGAAATTTTTGTTTCGAGAATGAAAAATAGGACACAAAATTGGCCCGGAAGGGACCAAAAATTACCCGCAAGTACTAACGAGGTGTGTAATGACTTATTGAATATTAAGTGAACTATCATTAATTGCTTGGAAGCGCACAGATTTCGCAACGCATATCGTATTGACAGGGCACTGTGAATATGTACTTGAACGCAGTTCTAAACCCAACCACTCCAATATTGAAAATCAATTAACCGACCAAAGGGGAACACTACAATGCAAGTGTGTGAGGTTTTCTCTCCAATCGCAAATGGACACCGCTGGCCAATTTGACATTTCAACAATAACATGTAAAATTTTCACAATTATTTATTGAATTTCACTGCATAAAATACTCTCTCAATCCCGATCTCAAACCACCAGCTGAAAACGAAAAATTTACCGTCAAATATTGACTATGACAAAGTAAATGCTTTTAGAAAATATTCAATAAACGGAGTTAGATTTACTTTTTTTCAAAAAAGCAATTAATTCTCGATAGAATCCGTTTTTTGAATATTGATTATTTTACATCCTGTGCTCTTATATAATTGCAGATTAAAAGAATAAATTTGAAAATGGTTCCATTTTAAACAATACCGTTTCTTCAAAACTATAGTATTAACTAGTCAAAATTATCGAAATATCAAAAAATATTTTAGACAAAAATTATAGATCTTATAAAAATACACATTTTATGTTTTACGCATTTTCGACCAAAAGTCAATGCTTTTTTAAAAAGAAAAAGTGTCTTCAATTTTAATAAAATTTGATATTTATTATTGATAATAGTGAAAATTGGCAATAATTTTATTATCATGTTAAAAACTTATAAAAACTACCATAAATAACGGTTTTTTGCTATTATCAAATAAAATGTTCAAAATATCAAAAAATATTTTAGACAAAAGTTGTAGATCTTATAAAAATACACATTTTATGTTGTAGGCATTTTCGACCAAAAGTCAATAGTTTTCTTTCAAAAGTACAAAAAAGTGTCAAGGATAAAGTTCCAAAATCGGCCTCCCCTTAATTTTAATAAAATTTAGTATATTTCTGTATTTTAAAGCGCTGATTACAAAAATAATAGTGAAAATTGGCGCGAATTTTATTGTCATGGTAAAAAACATGAAAAATACCATAATTAACGGTTTTTTGCTATATGGCATTTGGCTTATATATTCGAAGTATCAAAAAGTAGTTTAGACAAAAGTTGTAGATCTTATAAAAATATAGATTCTATGTTGTATACTTATTTAACCAAAAGTCAATAGTTTTCGAAAAAAAATATAAAATAGTTTCACGGATAATGTTCCAAAACAGCCCCCCTCCAATTATAATAAAACTTCGTATACTTATGTATTTTAAACCGATGGTTTATATCCAAAATTTGATTATTATGGTAAAAAACATAAAAACTACCATAATTCACGGTTTTTTCCTATTATCTCATAAAATATTCAAAATATCAAAAAATATTTTCGACAAAAGTTGTAGATCTTATAAAAATACACATTTTATGTTCCACGCATTTTTGACCAAAGTCAATAGTTTTCTTTAAAAAGTACAAAAAAGTGTCAAGGATAAAGTTCCAAAATCGGCCCCCCTCCAATTTTAATAAAATTTAGTATATTTTGAGGCGCTGATTACAAAAATAATAGTGAAAATTAGCGCACATTTGATTATCATGGTAAAAAACTTAAGAAACTACCATAATAAACAGTGATTTGCTATTATCACATAAAATATTCAAAGTATCAAAAAATATTTTTGTCAAAAGTTGTAGATTTTATAAAAATACACATTTTATGTTGTAGGCATTTTTGACCAAAAGTCAATAGTTTTCTTTAAAAAATACAAAAAAGTGTCAAGGATAAAGTTCCAAAATCGGCCCCCCTCCAATTTTAATAAAACTAAGTATACTTATGTATTTTGGGGCGTTGATTACAAAAATTATAGTGAAAATTGGCGCAAATTTGATTATCATGTTAAAAACATAAAAACTACCATAAATAACGGTTTTTTGCTATTATCAAATTAAATATTCAAAATATCAAAAAATATTTTGGACAAAAGTTGTAGATCTTATAAAAATACACATTTTATGTTGTAGGCATTTTCGACCAAAAGTCAATAGTTTTCTTTAAAAAGTACAAAAAAGTGTCAAGGATAAAGTTCCAAAATCGGCCCCCCTCCAATTTTAATAAAACTAAGTATACTTATGTATTTTGGGGCGTTGATTACAAAAATAATAGTGAAAATTGGCGCAAATTTGATTATCATATTAAAAATATAAAAACTACCATAAATAACGGTTTTTTGCTATTATCAAATTAAATATTCAAAATATCAAAAAATATTTTGGACAAAAGTTGTAGATCTTATAAAAATACACATTTTATGTTGTACGCATTTTTGACCAAAGTCAATAGTTTTCTTTAAAAAGTATAAAAAAGTGTCAATGATAAAGTTCCAAAATCGGCCCCCCTCCAATTTTAATAAAACTAAGTATACTTATCTATTTTGAGGCGTTGATTACAAAAATAATAGTAAAAATTGGCGCAAATTTGATTATCATGGTAAAAAACATAAAAAAATCCACCATAATTAACGGTTTTTTACTATTATCACATATAGAATATTTAAAATCTTAAAAATATCTCAGTCAAGAGTTGTACAGATCATTTAAAAATGCACATGTTATGTTTTATGCTTATTTCACCAAAACCTAATAGTTTTCGAATTGAAGTAAATAAATATTGATTTATAAATAAACAGAATTTAAAATCTTTACTACTTTAAAATAATCCAAAAAAAATTTCATTATTGACTAAACTATCGGATAATTTTTTCCAATTTTTATTAGCATTGATTTTAGTATGAACATAGGTCCAAGTACTAATCTTCAACTTTTTTTACATTAATTAGTGTTTTCAGTTAACGATTTGGCACGATTAACTGGAAATTTCTTTTATTTAAAAAAAAAAAACAATTGTTTTAGTCTTTTGCACTTTTAAGAAGAAAATTCTGTTTACTAATTCAAGTAGTCAAATTTTAACTAGTTTTTAGTCATTTTTTTTTTTTACTAATAATTAGTTATTTGTATTTTACTAATAAACACAGGCACACACAAAAAAACTTTTTTGTCCGAGACACTACATTAGTATATTTCTACGTATTTTTTCCCGCTGAATCCGAATCCAGAGTCATAATTAAAAGATTGGCTACATTTTTCAAGATAATTTAAATTGATTTTTTCGTGTTTTTGAGCTATTTTAAAAAAAATTTTCAACAAATTTGGTCAAATTGGTTATTTTGACTTCGGATTCGGATTCAGCGGAGAAAAATAAGTAGGAAAACACAACCGTAGTGACCCGAACAAAACATTATTTTTTGTGGTTTAATTGGTGTTTTTAAAAATTTGTGAGATTTGTTTTTGAGACCCTAACCTTAAAACATCTAAAAATAGCTAAAATGGCACTTTTTGTCTACTAGAAACTAAACCCGACTTTGAATTGATATGTATCAAAAGTCAATGGAAAGCTTGAATTATAACCTTTAAAATGCTTTTTTAAAAATAGTTTTACCATGATTTTTAACGAAGTTATGATATATTTTATTTAAAAAGAGAAAAAATTTTCTTTTTTTTTGTATAAAATCAAAAAAATATGTATCTATTAAAATTTTTTTTACACATCTTGAACATTTTTTTTTAATTGAAAGAAAACACAATTGTTCCAATTTTTTAATATATGTGTACGTCCGCATGAAAAGGGCCCATTTTGTCGATTTTATTTTCCGAGATCTTCGCATTTTACTTAAAGGAGCTTCAGATTTTCGAATTTTTTTTTATTGATGAAAAACAAACTGCCTAATGTCCCACATCAAATCATGTATTTATCATAATTTTATTGTAATTAAAAACACAAAATAATCTTATTTTTAATTTTTAAATTGCATGAGCGCTAATGGTAATCTTAAACTTTAAAACTCGTTTTTCTTAAAACTAGGGTTTTGACATTGACACTTATAACTTTCATGTGGACGTACACGTCGTACACATATATATTTTTTATTTTACATTCATTTATTTTATCATACATATATACATAAAATGCTATTTATTTAGTTCTATAAAAAAAAACCCGGAGATTTATCAAAAGGTAAGATTATTCAAAAAATCGCCAGAATTCTGAAACGAGATGAGAAAGTTCTCAAAGGATTGATGTCGAATAAAAAAAAAAATCTTCAAAAGTGATTTAGAAGTTTCAAACTTTTTTCTTTAAGAAATGAAGAGATACTTTTGGGAGAATAAAGAAGATCATTTATTTTGGAAATACGAATATTCGGAGTGAGTAATCACAGAGATAATTCAGAGTTTGGATTCAATTTAACTGTTTTCGTTCTACCGAGAAGATATATAGTGTTGGATCTATATAGATATGTGGATATATCTAAAATGATAGTCCACTGCACGCTTGACTGATTACATATTTGAAGGCCTATATGTAATGCATTCTGTAGTACATCATAATGAGCACGTATAAGATCTCATAACTGAGGTCTCTGTTAGTAGCTCAAGTGCGAAATCGATATCGGTCTGAATTCACGAAAAGCATTCATGTGTTTCATGTGGAGATAAACGACTCTTGAAGGTCAAATTAACTAATACGAGCTCATTAATTATTATTATTATTATAATCAATTACATTTTCAAATTCGAAAACAGATCAATTTTCCATTGATTAAAATTTAACAAAGATCAACTAAAGTTGATAGAAAATTTGTAAAGAATCAAATATCAAATCATTTTAATTTTTAGATTTAATCGAATTTCAATTCATGCAAGTTTAAACTGAATCCGAATTTGAATATAGAATCAAAAAGTTCTAATTGATGTTATTTTAAAAGGAAAAATTAATTATGCTTTTTTAAACAAAAGTAGAAGTTCACTTGTAATAAATTGATAAATATTGACAATTAAATAGAGTTTCTTTTAAATACATAAAATGTGCGGGAAAAGTTCGTGAAACGTGAAATTCAAAATTTTTTAAATGTGAGTGCACTTTTCAAAGATAAAGGGGAATCCATGCGCAAAATTTTAATGAGTACATTGCTTTGAATTTTTAAACAGTGAATTTCTTTGTCATCAAGGGTGTTTCTGAAACAGGATATAGTGTTAGAAAAAAGTAAAAATAAAGCCATAGACATCCAGTTCACGATCTACATACATACACCCAAGCTTTTAGTTTATTAGCTGTACCAAAAAAGTGAAATTGAATTTTATAATCCTAATAACAAGATTATCATTCTTTTTCAAAGTAAAATTAACATTTTGGGATTTTTTGATAAAACTTTTTATCCTTTCAGATTTTGTGTTAGCTGTTCACTTTATTAGAATTTCTGAAATAATACTTTCTCTATAATATTATGTATTTATTATTTATTGTAGTTTTGTGTAAAAATTGATAATTGTAATTACATGTACAACAATTTATGAAATTTTGTATAATTATTCCTGAATAAAGACTTATGTTAAATCAATAATTTTTTCTCTCGATAATTTACTACTAAATTATCGAGATATTCTTCGCATTTAACAATTGACCTTTCGCTTGTGAATCAAAATTGAACCAATAATGTGCCCGAACAAACCGAATTGACAATGATGCAAATATATTCGGTATTGGAATGTTATTTGAGGATTACACAAGTTTATACCCGTTACATAAAATCAATCCAATTTCAAGATTAGGAGCAGGAAATCTCAAGGAGTCAATAATGGATATTCTGATTATGGAGAACGAGACGAAAGCCAGTATCATCTATATTTGCAAAATATAGAGCATCATTAAAAGAGGAAGTCTGCATTCTTCCATAAAAATTGTATCATGTCTTTCGATTCTTTCTCGACACAAAAAGTATCATTACATTGACCCAGATTTCAAAAATATAAGAATCAAATTGTAATACTATACAAAGATACAAAATTGAGAGAGTCGGAGAAAATATCGTTGACTTGTCTATAATCTTGAGGAATATTTAATAACTAGCAATATATTAATGCGCGACCAAGCGACAAACTTTGCATTTTTATTGGTCATTTAAAACTATAAATTTTAGAAAATTTAAATAATCAAAATAAGGAACTTGAAGAATATATTTGAAAAAGAATAAATAATAATTGACAGACGAAAACAAAATTCGACAAATAGCTACGGATATATAAATACACAATAGAAAATAATAGTTTAAAAAATTAAACAATAAATATTAAATTTGAACAAAATACTTGAAAAATTATAGGAATAAATGTTGGAAATAATTGCAAATTGAACAACTAGATTAAAAATCGCAAAAAAAATTGAAATTGAAGAAAATCATAAAAAATTGACGCAATAAATAGAAAATTTAAGAATTAAATTGAAATTTCAAAAAATAATTGATAATTGAAAAAAATACAAAATGGCGAAAATAATTGACAATTGAAAACAAAATTAAACAATGGCTATAATTTAAAATGGAATAATTTAAAAAATAAAAGAATAATTTATAAAATTTTAAGATAATAATTCAAAATTAAAAAAATTGTAGGAAATAATTGAAAATTAAGAAACAAAAATTAATAATTGAAGGAAACAGTTGAAAAATGACGAGAATAATTGAAGAATTGAAGAAAATATGTGAAAAATTACGAAAATAATTGTCAATTGAAAAAAAATCCAAAAACGACTAGACTAATAGAATAATTAATCAATTATTCAATTCAATTAATAATTGAAAAAAATAAACAAGCAATATTAAATTTGAAAAAAAAATTCCAAAATTAAAAATTAAAAAAATTATAGGAATAATTGTTGCAAATAATTGTACATTTAACAACTAGATTGAAACTCGAAAAAAAAATTTAAATTGGAAAAAAATATTACAAATTGAAGAATGCAATTTAAATTTAAGGAATATACTTAAAAAATGAAAAAAATAATAATTGGAAAGAGCCAAGATTTAATGAATATAAAAAAAAATTAAAAAATTAAGAATCAAAATAAAAATTTAAGAATGGAATTAAAACTAAAAGAAAATAATTGAATAATTGAATTTAAAATTAAAGAAACTTAATGATAATAGAAAAAAATAATAAAAAGACTATTAATTTTTAATATTAAAGAAAATAATTGAAAAGTGGAATTTAAATTTGATGAAAATAACTAAGAATTGAAAAGAATAGTTCGAAATCAAAGTATAATTTTACAATTTTATGACAATAATTAAAAGTTTTAAAATTGTAGGAATTAATTGAAAATTGCGAAAAATAATAATTAAAGGAAATAGTTGAAAAATGACGATAATAATTGAAAAATTGAAGAAAATATATAAAAAATAACCATAATAATTGTGAATTGAAAACAAAATTCGAAAAATGACTGGCGGATTAATAGATAACTGAAACAAATAATTAAAAAATTAAACTATAAATATTAAATTTAAAGGGAATAATTGCAAATAGAAAAACTAAAAAGATTATAGGAGAAATTGTTTGGAAATAATTACACATTTAACTACTAGATTGAAATTAGGAAAAAATAATTAAAATTTGAAAAAAAACAATAAAAATTGAAAAATGCAATTTAAATTTAAAGAATATACTTGAAAAATAAAAAAAAGTAATTGCAAAAAGCCAAGAATTAGTAAATATGGAAGAAAACAATTGAAAACTGAGGAATGGAAATAAAAATTGAAGAATGGAATTAAAACTAAAAGAAAATAATTGAATATTTGTATTTAAAATTAAAAAAACTTAATAATTAATAATCGAAACAAATAATAGAAAAAGGCGATAATTTTTTAATATTGAAGAAAATAATTGAAAATTGAAAAGTGGAATTTAAATTTGAAGAAAATAACTAAGAATTGAAAAGAATAGTTTAAAATCAAAGAATAATTATACAATATTAAGACAATAATTAAAATTTTTAAAAATTGTAGAAATTAATTGAAAATTCTGAAAAATAATAATGAAAGGAAATAGTTGAAAAACGATGAGAATAATTGAAACGAGGTGAAAATTATGTTCATTTCATGGAAATTTCGCTTTCAAGTAAGCAAAAAAAAAATTCTTCCTCATAGAGGAAGCAATAAATTAATAATATAAAAGTTAATTGGAGAATTTATTAAAAAACAGATTTTAAATGCTAAAAAATGAAAAAACATGAATTATTTTACGAATTTTTGATCATTTATAAACTTTATACATATATAGGTCAATCGATTTGTTTTGAGATAAGGAATATGATTTTTGTATGCATTCAGTTAAATTTTTATCATGGAAAAAATTTTTGGCAAAAAACTATTTTTTTGATAAAAAAAGGTGCTCAAAAAATTTGATAGGGTGTTTTCAAAAATCCCTGTGTACAAATTTAGATATTCATGAGCTTAATAAGACATCCAAATTTTATTGAAATATATTTAAGAGATCGCAGGATACCCTAGCGACAAAAAACGCTATACACACACACACACGCACACACACATACACACATCTGGACATTTGCTTAAAATTGAAAATTTACGCTTTTTAGATAAAAATGAGTCGATTTAGACTATTTTTGGATTAAATTTATTAAATTTAAAGAATATATATATAATTGCCAATTGAAAAATTAAGGAAATAATAGGAATAATTGTTGGAAATAATTGCACATTTTACAACTGGATTGGAACTCGAAAAAAATAATTAAAATTAGGAAAAATTATTAAAAATTGAAGAATGGAATTAAAACTAAAAGAAAACAATTGAATAATTGTATTTAAAATTAAAAAACTTTATGATAATCGAAAAAAATAATAGAAAAAGGCGATAATTTTTTAATATTAAAGAATATAATTGAAAATTGAAAAGTGAAATAGAATAACTGTAAATTGAAGAAAATGGTTCTAGAATTGAATAATTGAATTGAAAATTTAAAACAGTTTTTATGAGTGAAGAGAAGAATTGAAAAAATCTGAGAATTATTGAATATTGAGTTAATAATTAAAAATCGATCAAAATAATTGAAAATTAAAGAAAATATTTGAGAATTGAAGAAAATAATTAAAAATAGAAAAAATAAAATGTAAATTAAAGAATTAAATGGAATTTTCAAGAAAATAATTGATAATTAAAAGAATAATTACAATATGACGAGAATAATTAAATATTCATTAAAATAATTAACAAAAACAAAAAATAATTAAAAATTAAAAAAAAAATTAGAAATATAGTGAGAATAATTGTCATTCGAACAAAATTTTTTTTAAAATTAATGAATTATCATAAAATTGAAGGAAATTAATAAATTGTCAATTGAAAACTGATGTATATTATGGAAAAAATGGTAGAAAATAAATGAAAATTGAAGAAAGAATTATTTAAAGAAATTTAATTTAGTAGGTGTTTTTTAAACATAAATAACGTAAGAAAATTAAAAAAAAAATTTAAACATTATTTAAATGAAAAAATTATTTTAGAAAGATGTTTAAGGCACTTATAAAATGTTTAAACACGATGATTGTTTTCTTTTCAATAATATAATTGACGATATTTCCTTCTTTATTATTATATTAATTATTATTCTACTTTTGTAATAAAAATCAATTAACAATTAAATATATAAAATAAAAACTCATACGATTTATACACTGAGAAAAATGAGTTAGCTACTATATGGATAGCTAATTTTTAGCTGTGGTAGCTAATATTTAGCTGTTTCAGCAAACAGAATTAGCTGTGAAAGCTAATTAATAGTTGTGTTAGCTAAAAAATTAGCTATCCATATAATAGCAATTAAAGTTAGCTAAGGTAGCTAAGTCTTAGCTTTAGCTGCTAATTTTTTTTCTCCGTGTAATTAATTTAAAGATAAATTTTTTTCAAACGTAACTGATTTAAATCAAAAAGATATCTTATTGACAAACTTTAGGTGCGGACAGAATGAATGAATCTTGTGGATTTTTATTTTATAGATACTCTGTATATTGGGTATTATTATTGCAAATATCATTCATGATGTGACGTTTTGAATTTATCGAAACTTGAGAAAGAGAACGAATTCTCTAGTTCAGACTCCGTATCTCCAAAAGCGTCTCAAATTGTAACGTATTTTATACTCATTTCAGAGTGGTAAATTTTGTGAGTTTGATCTCCGATCTATTAATTCAGATCGTTGCTATTTTATGTTTCGTTTTCGAAAAGTAATATGGTTTCGGATGTTGGAACTTCCTGGGAAATAAAAATTTTAAACACGCACTTTTGTATAATATTTTTGTGGTTTATTAAAACAATGGTTTCAAGAGATTTTACAAATTTCAATTCTTAGCGCGATTCGGTACACTAATCGCTTGTGAGATAAATTAAAGTTATGTGTAATGACTGTGTTTGTGTGATTCGTTTTTGATACATAATTACCTTGACAAAGTGAAAGATGGTTTCTAAATTTTCTTAAAATTACCTCTGAATAGAGGGCAATTTGGCTTAATGTCCTTAGCTCTTTTTCTTAAGAAGATAAACGCGGAAGAAATATTTCCGATTTAAATTCAAAAATAATTCAATATTGCAATAAAAATTTCAAATAAAATTCCGATTAATGCAGAATTTAGAATTTTATTCTACAGTGTTGGTTTAACGTCGCCCAGAATGCAATGAAGATGCAAGCAGCGACGGGTCGATGACCAAAAAATGATTCTATTTTTCGAAAATATCCGTCGAGGAAAATTTCCGGCTTAAAATGCAACCAACGAGTGAATTTCCATTTCAAAACAATTTCCGTTCGCTAACGTTGAGAGTTTTATTTTAAGCTTTAATAATTAAACCGATTTTAAATAAGAGAGTTCAAGTACAAAGACCTGACTTTATTTTTTTTTTCGAATTTAATTAAGTACCGTTTCGTACGTAACCGAAAGTAGTAGTTCCACGATCAGCGACGGTTCAATCCGTTGAGACGCGGTTTCGTAGCCCCGTTCAGCGAGAGAATGACAATAGGTGCTTCCTCTTGATTAGCGAAACTACCTCGGTCAAGGTGCGCTAATTAGGTGGGAGGAGGTACTATTTTCGATGCACCGAACTACTGCGGGCGGTCTCGCGGCCGCGAGACGCTGAATCTTGTTTCGCACGGTCGCGAGGTGTTAAGGCGCGGAAGTAGTTCGTGAAATCGGATGGTCTCTTCCGTCGCTCGTGGACTTGAACACAACCTGTGTCCAAGTTGGTTTTAATTTAGTTTGATTTGTTTAAAATTCGTAAGCTTGTTTATTGGATGATTACTGAGAGTAACGACCCCTTAATACATCTATTATGTATTGTACACCACTGTACAATACATCTCGTCATTTTCATTATATTAATTTTGTGCGTTTTTCAGCATAAATCTGAAAGTTGTTTTACCACGGCGATCGCCTTGTACCTACTATCCCGTGCGAAACGTCCACCCGTTAGGTGCATCGAAGATAATTTACCTTTAGTGAATATTAATTAATTTATTTATTTTTGCATGTAAAATACTTGTCGGTTGCAAATTAGCCTAATGGAAAATTATTTTTTCTAAATTTATTTAATGTGTTTTCAAATTTTATAATTAACCAACACTTCTAGATTAACATTCTGTCGCTTCATTACTTAATTGCAATTTATTGTTACCCTGTAATAAATTATTAGAACTTTACCATTTTCTCAATCTGGTAAAGTTTTACAAGTTTAGTTTTATTTTCGGTAGTAACCATTTCGTAAAAATAATTGGAAAAAAAGGGAAATTTTATACAGAACCCTTCTTAAATTCCTTCCATCATCTTTCCTCTTTTATTTTCTTATTTCTATAAAAATTTATTAATTGAACGTAACAAATCACCCCCTTTTTTTGCACCGTCGTCCCCTGGCGGTGGTATTTGTTTAAAAATGTATGTAATATTTTAAATTGCCATTCGTCGTCATAGGTTTAGTAAAATGTTCCCCCTTTCTATCTTATAGATTGCCCACAAGGCAATACTGTTAAGATTCGCTTGATATATATAGTAACAGTGTAATGGTTTTATAAAAATTGTCTATTGTCATTATTGTCTTTCTTTTCTTTGGATAAGCATCGCACCATACTTTTCATCTTTCGCTCTAACACTCATTTCGTACCTGAGGGTACGCATTCACAAGGAAATAAAATCTTCCTTTTCACTGACACTTCCACTTTCACTTTCACTGGGCCTTTGACATCATGTCGGAGGGGGGGGCACAGGAGCACTGCTTGATGTTAATGTGGCATACCATTTCGAGTTTAGGCAACCTCTACGTTCTGTATGGGAAGACTCCTTTTGAGTTCACTCGAGGTACTCTTCTCGGAAGATTGAGTTTCTTGATTTCGCTGGGGCGTCCTGGTTGGTGCGATTGGATTTGTTGTTCTAGTGTTGGCAACTTCGTAATGAACGACTGTGACGTTCTCTAGAGGGACTTCTTTCCTGTTATTTCTTTTGAGGAAAGCGAAACATCTTGGAATCTTGACTAACTGTTTTCGGAAGAAATAGATGAAAAAAATCAAAGCTAATGTGGTGCATCCTCCCAAGGCTGTGTGAGTCAAGTATTGATGGTTGCGTATTTTGATGTTTTGATGACTCAGGCTATTCCACTGTCTTTCTAAGTCGGCTAGGGCGACGTCCGTTTTTTCACTATCCCAAACTGGTAAGGAGGTTCGGTTTTTGGCATCCGGGGTTTCGTCCATTGATAGTTGTTCATATCTTAGAAATCCTGGCGAAAACTCTCTGATGTCCAAAGTTATGTGTGGCTTGTAGATATATTCTGTGGGGTCGTTATATGTGGGAAGCGCTGTTAGAGAAACGCTTTCCATCCTTAACATGCATTCTTTGCGTAGTTGGAAAAGACCATTTCCTTGGATTGTCAATTCCTTGAGACATTTTCCGCCGCAGAAGAGTTGTGCTGATTCCGGCGTGGCTAAAGCGTATAACCATCCCCCAGTTGACAAAAGAGGAGACCAATAGGGTTGCTGATTCGTGGAGAGTCGAATGTCGCAGGTACGCAGGATCTCTTTCGATGGTTTACGCAAAAGATTTGCTTCACATGAAGGCGTCTGAGAGGCGTCATATACTGGTTGAGCAAGATGACAAATATATATGTTGTTACTCTTTACGCACGTTTGGAACACGTCGTCATTAAGAAGGAGATAACGTTTATTGTCGTCTTCCATTGCGAGGTATTTCGTTCTGGGTATAATGTAGGCTCTGTCCTTCCTAGTATGGTTCGACTGCAGGGTTGGGATCGGGTGCAGACGATATAAATTATATTTATCCCGTCCTATAAGAGGGATATCCAGAACCACCAACAATTTGTTGTTCTGGATTCGCATGGATAAAGTTGAGAGTCTGAGAAAATCCACCACATTGATTTGAGACTTGGGAATTGGAAAGTCTAATCCGTGAGTTGATTCCTCAATTTCACTTGCCATTTTGACTATTTGGGTTTTCGTAATAAATGGTAAATATAGTTTTCCTTCTTGTGAAGATCGCATGGCGGTTATCATTTCTTCTAGTCCTTTTTGATGTTCTTCTATTGATAGTTCTAATGTCCAGGCTGTTGCTATAGTCAAAGTCTCGAATTCGGCAAGGGCTTGATGTTTTTCGTTTAAGGCTAGTTTTTCTGCAACGAGGTCTAGCTTTAGTTGCATGTCGTTGATTTCTTTTCCTCGTTGGTCTGCTAGTTCGTGAAGTTTATGTAACTCTGATTTAACGAGATGAGTTTGTTCACCCATTACTTTCGAAATGTTATTCTGTCCTAAATTCAATTCTTCAATTGCCTGTTCGTACCGTTCTCCGTCTTCCATGTTCAGGATTCCCGCGAATGGGCGAGCTATTTTGCCTATGAAGCCAAACCAGGGCATGCTTCTCTTCCGCTTCGTTATTGTTGAGGGTAGGTTGCTTTGGGAGTGAAACTCGGAATGTTGGCGTAACTCCTCTATCGTTTCTTCTAGTACCGACTGCGTTTGTGATGCCAACCTCAGTTTCCTCGTTATCCGCAATATTCCGAGCATCTTGTCGCAATCGAATCGCTTCGCTTTCTGGCAACAGGAAGTAAGGTTTTGCAGAGTTTCATTGCAGGAGGGTAAAAACTCTCTTGAATAGGCCAGATCAAGGAAAACTGTTGCTCGCCAAAGTCCGGCTGCTTGCTGTAGGAGGGCCAATTTTTCGTAGTATAGTCCTATGGTCACGTTAAACTCGGTGTTGATGTATTGTTGAGCGTTCCCCACGGTTCCCGCTAACGCTATCCATGAAACGAGCAGAAGCATGGTTAACCTGAAATACGTAAAACGTTAATCATCTGGGAGGTAAGGGAGTACCTAAATTTAGGGCTCCCCTTTTCGCTAACTCATCCGCCCTTTCGTTTCCATAGTTACCGCTGTGGGCAAATTCGGGGCACCATTCTACTGTTATTGATTGGAGAACGTTTTTCATTGCTAAAAACTCGGATTTATTTTTAGTTAATCGACGATCTGAGGTTCTCCAACCATTCACCTCCCATTTAGGTAACCATTTAGTGTACCCATCGATTAGAAATTGTGAATCACTATGAATTTTAAGTTTCTTTACATTTTGTTTTACGGCTTGTTCCACAGCAGTAACTACGGCTTCTATTTCGGCAGAGTTATTTGTTTGTTTCCCGCGAGCGCGCCTACATATGTTGGAAGGGTGGTTATCCCCGAACCACACGCCAATTCCTGCTTGTGCATTTGCCTTACCATTTCGGAAGCAGGATCCGTCGGTATATACATGTATGCATCCATGTCGATCGACGAGAAATCCGGCCTCCGAAATTTCAAGGGACTTGTCTAGTCATATGTGAGCTAATTTTAGTTTGTCCGCATGTTTAGTTAAACGAGTACCGTCTTCGGCTTCTAGAATTACATTATGGTTTTGGGTGAGACCTATAACCTTGTAAAGACCTTCGTAATAAGCATCGAACTTACCGGGTCTTACTTCGATTTTTGATCGCACGTAATCTCCTACTTTTGCGTTTAGAGGTTTACTTTTCTTGTCGTAATTTTCCTTCGATTTTATTTTTGCTCTTACGATATTTTTAGCGGCCAGGTTCCGTATCTCGCGTAAGTTCGTGACTAATTCGCATAGGTACGAGCCGTAGGTTTCCAATCTTTCTTCATCGGGGAAGGAAGATGGAATACGGGCTTCCCTACCAAAAAGCAATTTAAACGGCGTGAAATTCGTCGCTTCGTGTACGGAGGTGTTGTAGGAGAACATCGCGAATGGGAGTAGTCGATCCCAGTCGTCGAATTTGTTTGCGTAGATCCGAATGTATTCCGTGAGTACTATATGACTTCTCTCGAGAGCCCCGTTCGTTTGTGGCCTGTAACCTGACGTTGATACCTGTTCGATGTTGAAGATTTTGGCCAATTTGCGCAGGACTTTACTAACGAACGATTTTCCGCGATCGGTCAAAATACATCTAGGAGCTCCGTGTGTCGCAAATAGGTTCGTAGCAAGAGCGTGGGCTATGGTGTTAGCGCTAATGTCTGGGATCGCCACCGCTAGGCAGTACTTGCTCAAGTGATCCTGCATTGTCAGAATATGTCTATTACCATTCGGCGTGGTAGGCAGTATTCCGACCGTGTCTAAGGAGACCTTGTCAAATGTATCCAGAGGCGTGTCCGTAAGGATCATTGGCTCTCTGGTTTTAATTCGCGTGAGTTTTTGCTCAGCGCATTCGGCACATCGACGGATGAACTCCGTTACGTCCTTCCTTAAATTAGGCCAACAGAATCTATTCCTAATCCGCCTATATGTCTTCAGCACGCCCTTATGCCCTGCAATAGTGCTACAATGACATTCTCTTATTATTCGCTCTCGCAATTCTTCTGTCGGGGTTATTATTTTTCCGAAGCATAATACAATTTTTATAGAACTACCTCGGAATGTCTTCATGAGAAGATTAGTCAATGTATTACGCGGAGGTTCGATACTGAAATTTCCGTTGCGAGAGATTCTAAAGGATTTTACGTGGTCGCGTTCTAATACTGATTTTAAGTTTATTAATCCGTTTTCTATATCTTTGTTCGAAACTGGGTCGGTGTATTTATTATTGAGCACTATTGTGTATGTTTTTGTTTCTTGTCGCGGTGTTATGATTATTTGGCCCCTTTTGGGTTTAATATCTTTTAATTCTCTTGGATCGATCCGACCTACGCTTGCCAGTAGTCCTGATACCCATGTTGCGGTTTCGCAATCACCGGAGATAAAATGGACCATATTATCGTTTTGATAGGTGATTGACTCGGAACAATGGGTTATCAACTCGCTGTTAGCTGCGAGGAAAGGGGTTTTGTTCATTACCACTTCTGAGGTTGGGACGAAAGGCATTTCGAGGTGTAGTGAAGGGCCGCTGGGAGAGCGGGGTGGCTCTTGTGAATGAGTCACGTGGGCACCCGGCTCCTGGACGACCGCTTCACTGGTCGTCAGTCGTCGGGGTATTCCCTTTTTCGTGGGAGGGTGAGAGATTTTAGACGCGTTGTTTTGATCAGATTCCTCAGAGATTGTAGGCAAGAGGTTTGCTTTTGGGTAGGGGGTCGATCGGGCTGAAGGGTTATAATGTGAAGAGGGTGTAGTAGCCGTCACCCCCTTTTTTGGTAAAGGGACTATTAGTGATTCGTCGAGTGCTGGTGTTAACGCATCCATTTTATCTACCTCAGATTGGTTTAGGCTACTATCGCGGGAATCGTCGTTTGGTTGCTCTAGTTGTCTATGAATATCCTCAAGTTCGCTTACTATTCGATCGATAGTTTCATCGATATCTTCGGATATTTTGATTGGGTCCCGACCAGCTTGTTCTTTGTCAAGAGGTGAGGCTAGCTCCTGGGTGTCGCGTTGCATAACCAAATCTAGATGGTCGGGGTCCCAATACCATGACTGTTGCGCAATGGCACCTATGCTTTCATCGTACCGTTGTAAGGACTTTCGGATATCCTCTACAAGGGTGGGGTCTATGTTTTTTGAGGGATAACCCTCTTCGTCTTCGTCCTCGCTCGTATCTACGGGAGGGCTTGCATAAGCGAGTACGTCGTCTAGTTCTAATGGGTCCTCGGGGGGTTCAGATTCGGTTTCTAATGGGTTCTCGTTCTTTTTATCCTTCCTATTAGAGTTTTCCGCTGATTTAACCGGATTTTCTTTGGTGTGGACCTGGGAAGGTAGGTCTAGGCTGGGGAGACAGCTAAACCGACGTCTCTGAACCGGGATTCCCGGGTCTTCTTCGCTAGTGGTTTCAGTACTACTTTCGTCCGCAAATTCTGCGTCTTCTATATCGGATGGTTGGGAGTCATTGTCTTCGAGGTCAATGGGATTTTCTATAAGGGGCGGCTTTTGTTTCTCTAACGCGGATTTAGTATGGCTGCGGAGTTCCCTAGCGGGGGGATCGTTATCATAGTTATCGGCTTGCATTCTTACCGGTGGACTTTGAAACTTGCTATCAGCGGGGGGCCGTGGGGTTTTGTCCCTTTTTATTGCAAGCCCAGGTTCTGAAATTGCGGGTGTGGGCTTAGCCCTCGACGCTAGTGGCTTTGCAGGGATCTTACTTTGGTTTTGTTGAAGTCTCTTTGATGTTGTGGGGACGTCCGAATCCGAGTGGAATCGTTTTCTTCCTGTTGCCAGAGAATGTTTTATTCCTTCCTTGGCGGTTTGTTTGGCGGCCCGAGGAGGAAGATTTAATGGGAGAACTTTTATTCCTAAGGAACGAATGTGAACGGGCGTTTCCTGTAGGTCTTGTTGAAAGGGACTTTGCGCCGAGTCCGATTCTTCAGGGTTCTCGTTTGTGCAGGAAGGAGGGTTGTCCATTTCCTCTGCAGGATTTTCAGAGAGTGCCGGTAACCAACGATTTACCTTCCCGGGTTTACATTCAAATTCGTACTCGTATTCTTGTACTCGCTGTAACCACTTAGATAGTCTTCCGACGGGAGTCTTTGCTGAGTCTATCCATTTTACGGGTTCGTGGTCACATGACAGAGTAAAATTTCTTCCGTATAGGTAAGGTCGGTAATTTTCCAAAGCATAAATAACGGCTAAACACTCTTTTTCCGTTTTAGAATATTTACGCTCGTTGTCATTGAATACCTTGGAATAATATGAAACAGGCAACTCGATTCCATCCCGATTTTGCGTTAAGACTGCACTCATTGCTATTTCTGAGGCGTCTGTGGTTAACCGGAAGGGTTCCTCAAAATCTGGGTACTGGAGTATCGGATCGCTACATAAATTCCTTTTCAACTCTTGGAAACTGGCCTCCTCCTCGCAACCCCATTCGAAGGTATTGTCTTTCTTGATAAGGTTAAAAAGAGGTGTTGCGATGCCTGAAAAGTCTTTCATGAACCGGCGATAATAACCCGCAATTCCGAGGAATGCACGAAGTGATCTTACGGTTTTTGGGGTGGGGAAATTTTGAATGGCCGACAATTTCTTTGGATCAGTTCGAATTCCATCTTTGCTTATAATGTGCCCTAGGTAGGCAACTTCGGTTCTTAAGAAAGAGCACTTTTCTGGTTGCAAAACCAAATTTGCGTCTCGTAATTTTTGGAATAGTCTTTCGATCGACTTATCGTGTTCCTCCAGAGTTTGGGAATAGATGATTATATCATCTAAGTACACGAACAGCTCGCTGTGCTGCATGCCGCATAGTAGTTGATCCATTAGCCGCTGGAACGTCGCGGGGGCATTTTTAATACCCATAGGCATTCGGTTATACTGATGATGTCCCCTATTAGTGGAGAAGGCAGTCTTATGTCTGTCCCGTGGGTCCGTCTCGATTTGGTGAAACCCGGAGGACAGATCTAACACCGAAAAATATTGCGCTTTGCCCAAGCGCTCGAGAATAGAATTTATCTGAGGCAAGGGATAAGCGTCGCCTACTGTCTTTTCATTGAGAGCACGGAAATCCGTAACTAGCCGCCATTTTGTTCTACCTTGGGAATCGGTCTTTTTGGGGACTATAAGCACAGGTGCGTTGTACGGCGAAGTCGATGGAGAAAGTAGGTCGTCGCGGTACATCTGATCGATGTTTTCTTCTACAAGCTTTTCTTGTGTTTGGGGAAGCCGGTATTGCTTGATCTTAACGGGGATTTCGTCTGTTGTAGGTATGCGATGTTTAACTAGGGGGGTGGCAGGAAGTTTGTCTGTTGGTAATTTAAAACAATCGTGTCCACTTCTGATCCACTTGTCAAGATATCTCAACTCTTCGGGATTCATGTGTGACGATTCGATTTTTCCTCTTAGTTCATGAACCCGTGCCTCTACTCGATCAACATCCGATAACTCGTAATCATCCCTTTCGCTTGTAAACTCGAAAGGTTCAAGTTCTTGTGGATGGATTTCTAGAGTCACGTCGTCTTCTCGGGTGTTTATGGCGTACACCTGGCAAGAACCGTTTGTGTTTCTCGCTAAGGAACGCCCCATAAACACTCCGGATAGGCTTTTTATCCGTGGTAAATAGCCTTCGTTAATGCCGTTGTCTTCGACGGGGATTGAAACCTGTTGTCGCGTTCGGGCCTTAATGGTCAGAATTCGGGGAATCGGCTTTATTTCGGGGGCCAATTCTTCCCGGTGTTTGGAGGATTCAGGGTCGATAAACGGTATTGGACTTGTTGGCATAGATTCTGTAATTAAACTATTGTGATAAAAAGAGACGTTGGACTTTTCTTGGCGCAAAAAAGGTCTTCCGAGTATGCCTTCTACTGAAATGGGAAAATTGGGCTTGACGACGTGGAATGGTGTTATCTTTCCTAGCAATTCTAATTCGCAAGTGCCTAGGGTATGGGTACGTGTTAGGGTGATTCCCGTGATATTAGCTGCGTTATTAGTTCTAATAAGGATATCATTGTTTAGAGCCGAAATCCTTATTAGATTGACGTCTGCGCCGGTATCAATCAAAAATTTCCCATAACCGTTTTTTAGTTCTCGAGTGTCTAATTTGACTACGGGTGATTCTTCTGTTTCTGGGCTTATCAGATGGTTTAATGATTCTCTAGAAATCGAACCGCAGTGGGACGCTCTCCGTTTTGGCTCGACGGCGCGTCGGTCCGACGAGCACAATCGGAGTTTAAATGTTCGGTCGCTGGACCTGGCGAATGACGCCGATTGTTGGTATTCCCGTCGTTTGGGAATTGGTCGTATCTTCTAGGCGAATCTGGTCGCCTTAGAATTCCGGGGATTTGGGAATTAGAGTTCCGATTGTCCCTATACGGGGAAGGGCTATTCGGACGTCTTTCGTTTGGATAATAACTATTGCTTTCCAAGTTCCGCATTTCAGGGTGTCGATTTTCCCTACGATAATACTGTTCGGGAGATTGACGTCGATCGTAAGTGTCAGTAAAAGGTCGATTGCCGCGATAATTCCCGCGACTTCTATCTGGTTCGTACAATCTGACATCTTCGGCTGGATGTCGATGAGAACGAGGATCGTAATGGCTTGATCCGTGATAATCGTCGTAGCGGGATCGATGCGTTACACGGTAGGAAGCATGCGTATTATGACGTCGGTCTTCCGCGTGCTTTGCGTGCTTTAGAGCCTCCGCAAGATTACTAGGGTCGCGAGCATCAACAGTCGACGATAGGTCATCAGGGAGTCCCCTGATAAATGCGGCCAAGGCCGCCTGTTTTGTCGGGATCATCGTACTTTCCGTGATACATTTGTTATGCGACGCTTCCAGGGCTGCTCTAGCTCCGCTGAGATATGAGTTTATGCGGTCGTAATATTCGTTGACAGACTCGTTACGTCGCATAACAATGTGATAAATTTCGTTGAAATAGTATTCGAAGGGCTTACCCGGAGCAAACCTTTCTTTGAGTAGTTCGATAATATCCGTTATCTTTGTGAAGAGTTTATTTCTCGTGCATTCTCGCGCAGGGCCGTGAAGTTTTCCTAATACTGCCGTTATTAGGGAGCTCTCGCTTGAAGCGGGGACATACGTCGCAGCGTTAATGATATCCTGCAGGAAATCCCTAATTGGGATATTTTTACCGTCAAACTGCGGGATATGGCCGGCTGCTTGTTGTATGGCAAGCGTGCTAACAATGGACTGTGCAGCTTGCATTGCGGAGCTTTCTGGGCCGCTGTCTGCACTAGGTTTTTGATTTCCCCGAACGCTGGGTTGAAAACCTATATCTTGGCGGGTGCTATACATCTCCGCTACGGAGGAAGTATTCGGGTCGGCGTTTCCGGACGCCTGTTCTTTCCCATTTGTGTTTTCCTCGCCGTTTGTCATGGTTACAATTATTAAATACGCTCGAAATTCGAAATAGTAAGACTAACTTGCGGACTAACTCAAGGTCCGATGTCATCAAGGCCCAGGGCTTCCAGACCTTTTCGTCCTAGTATTCCGGGGTTGACCAGGCACAATGTTGAATAATGTTCGTTGACGACTTCGAAAGGAACGTCTACTCCGTGTATCTGAAGGAATACCGTCCCTCTAGTTTGGGCGAACTGCCCGTTAATGCTATGGTCGTCCGGTATTTCCGCAAAAGAGCAGTGCTCTGCAAGCGCGGTTTCCGGTATGTAATTAAGCTTGTTGTGAAAATTCACTACCACGCGAGCACTTCCTGTTTTCAATAAAAGCGAATATACTTCTACTTCCTCGTTATCTTTAAAATCGTTATAACCGTAAAGAGCTACTACGGTCATATCCCTAAATTTATGAAAGAGGATTTAATTTGCCTAATCAGAGAGACCTAGAACCTGACGTTCATCATCTGCGTGAATGGAATTGGACCCTATTTAATTTATAATGCATAAGGCTCTTGCTCCTTCCAACCCTAGTATCCCGGTGGCGGTGGAGTGTGGCAGGGGGGTGCTAAGAGATATAATCTTACAAATGACGCTTTCTTCTGCTATATCCAAACTTACCTCCCCTATAATTCGAAAATATGACCCACCGACAGTATATTCTTCGCTGACTCTATCGAACTCTATTCCTACTTCTTGTTCCTCGATAAAAGTAAAGTTCGTGTCGAGAATGATTATAAATTCTATCAGGTCGTTTGTAAACTGTTCAGATCTTAACGCTATGAATTCTGGGACTGTATTTTCAATCGTTTGACCTAATTGGTTCGCGAAAGGCGGCATTATCGTCGGGAATGCCTTAGTTCCATTTCAGGAGTGAGGCTCAGTGATTTCGTAACTCCGGTTAGTAACTTAGTCTAACAACCCTAGTAATTGGGCGCTTTCTAATCCTATTATAGCGCTAAGTAACGGATATCCTATTGGGGTTCGGCGCGATACTACCTTAAAATTCACCAAGATTTCATTAATAGTAAGGACGAGCTCTCCTACAATATTCAAAGGGATTCCGTCTACAACCGACGTTTGTAGGCGACTAAAATGCTGATAATGCCAGACCTCTCGCTCCGAGATAAAATTATAATTCGTTTCATGGAACACTGAACAGTCAAGTTCTCTTGCTCTTAACCTGTTTGATCGTAATATGATAACAGACGGAATGAAAATAAAACCGGGTGTCTCTAGTGGATTTACAAAAGGTGGCATTACCAAATAAAACAAATTTTCAGTAAATTCTGGTTGATTTAGTGACCTTTGGTTGGCGCGACGAGGTTAGTTTTCCCGAGAAAACTTGCACGTTTCATATCGATTTCGGTTCTCTCTAGTAGGGCTTCGAAGGTTTCCGAAAATTCGAGCCACGAATTTATACCGGTTCTTAATCGATCTAACGCTTGCGCCCTCTGTTTTCTGATGCGAAAGCCTCTTCCTCCGCGTTTATTTCCTTTAGCGGGAACAAGAAGTATCTTAAACATGAGCACTACGAAATTTGAAGAGAAAAGAGAAAAAAATTTATTTAAGGTCTACACGCTTCCCTTTAATCTTCGCGACAAAGTTCTTCTAAATTCTTTAAAATATCTTCTAGCTTTTCTTCCCGATGACCGCTAGAAGTTTCTTTTTCTTTTTCGCTTTCGGACCTGTCAGGTTCTGTTTGGGCCGAAGTTAGTGCTATTGCCCTTAAATATCGTTCTCTAACCTGGCGTCCAGCACGCCTTTTTCTTTTTAGTGGATTTATTTTTGTCATTAATACGTCTAAAAAAAAATGTAAGAGTAAAGAAAAAGGATCTGAAACCCTATTAACCGTCATTTCATTGCCACATTGCAGCAACCAAATCACGGTGCTTGATTTTGACCAGTAAAAGGGCCACGTTAGGCCCAAATCGGGTCATTTCTTAAATAAGGTCTCAAAATCTTTCTCTCCTTTTAGTAAAATTTCAAATTTAAAATATTTCTGAGAATTTGTTTAATCCAGAATTGTTTACCGCATAACGGTGAACGATTCTCGATTTTCAGTCCAACCAGTAAAAGGGCCACGTTAGGCCCGAGTCGGGTTTGACATTTAACAAAATCTCAAAAATAAAAATTTATCCCTTTGATTTTCCCTTCTTTTCAATGCGTGAAGGTCCTCGAAGCCTGACAAATTCGATGGCGAACGGAATAAAATTAATTTCCCGGAGAAGATGATATGTTAAACCCTTTTTGGTTAAAGAATAATAACGTTTTCTTGCTCTTCTTTTTGCCGGTTATAGGCATAAATCGAAAGGCTCAACAATCATCGTTTTGCCGGTTGTAGGCATAAACATCCAATTGTTAGAATTTTTTTATTATCCTTAAACCAAAATTTTCAACAATTTATTGGTAAAATCAAATTTTCGATCAGAAAACAGTTGGGTTAGGCGATATTTCGGCGCACGCTGTAAGAGTGTTTAAGTTGCCGGATTATGTACGTATTTACTTTGTTCGGGTGAAATTTTGGTTTACGTTTGGTTTAATTCCCCTCACTTGCCCAAGCGGCTACACGCTTTCGGCAAGGTTAATCAGGGAAAGGTTTTTTATTTTATTGAGGAGACCAGAGCTCGCGAGCACGCTGAGTATAGTCACCGTCCTCACTATCTCAATTCTGCGTTTCACCCAATGTGCAAGGGGGACTGTTATTCTTTCAACAGTCTAAAGAAACGGCTAACATTTAGAGATAGCAAAAAAAAAGCTAAATTTTCGCGCACTCGAAAATGAAAATTTTTATTTCAGAAAAATCGAACATTTATCGATCTCCAACTTTTTTTTTTTTTAAAACGAAACACAAACAGTGAAATCAAATCCCACCGCTGCCACCAGTTTAATTTGTGACGTTTTGAATTTATCGAAACTTGAGAAAGAGAACGAATTCTCTAGTTCAGACTCCGTATCTCCAAAAGCGTCTCAAATTGTAACGTATTTTATACTCATTTCAGAGTGGTAAATTTTGTGAGTTTGATCTCCGATCTATTAATTCAGATCGTTGCTATTTTATGTTTCGTTTTCGAAAAGTAATATGGTTTCGGATGTTGGAACTTCCTGGGAAATAAAAATTTTAAACACGCACTTTTGTATAATATTTTTGTGGTTTATTAAAACAATGGTTTCAAGAGATTTTACAAATTTCAATTCTTAGCGCGATTCGGTACACTAATCGCTTGTGAGATAAATTAAAGTTATGTGTAATGACTGTGTTTGTGTGATTCGTTTTTGATACATAATTACCTTGACAAAGTGAAAGATGGTTTCTAAATTTTCTTAAAATTACCTCTGAATAGAGGGCAATTTGGCTTAATGTCCTTAGCTCTTTTTCTTAAGAAGATAAACGCGGAAGAAATATTTCCGATTTAAATTCAAAAATAATTCAATATTGCAATAAAAATTTCAAATAAAATTCCGATTAATGCAGAATTTAGAATTTTATTCTACAGTGTTGGTTTAACGTCGCCCAGAATGCAATGAAGATGCAAGCAGCGACGGGTCGATGACCAAAAAATGATTCTATTTTTCGAAAATATCCGTCGAGGAAAATTTCCGGCTTAAAATGCAACCAACGAGTGAATTTCCATTTCAAAACAATTTCCGTTCGCTAACGTTGAGAGTTTTATTTTAAGCTTTAATAATTAAACCGATTTTAAATAAGAGAGTTCAAGTACAAAGACCTGACTTTATTTTTTTTTCGAATTTAATTAAGTACCGTTTCGTACGTAACCGAAAGTAGTAGTTCCACGATCAGCGACGGTTCAATCCGTTGAGACGCGGTTTCGTAGCCCCGTTCAGCGAGAGAATGACAATAGGTGCTTCCTCTTGATTAGCGAAACTACCTCGGTCAAGGTGCGCTAATTAGGTGGGAGGAGGTACTATTTTCGATGCACCGAACTACTGCGGGCGGTCTCGCGGCCGCGAGACGCTGAATCTTGTTTCGCACGGTCGCGAGGTGTTAAGGCGCGGAAGTAGTTCGTGAAATCGGATGGTCTCTTCCGTCGCTCGTGGACTTGAACACAACCTGTGTCCAAGTTGGTTTTAATTTAGTTTGATTTGTTTAAAATTCGTAAGCTTGTTTATTGGATGATTACTGAGAGTAACGACCCCTTAATACATCTATTATGTATTGTACACCACTGTACAATACATCTCGTCATTTTCATTATATTAATTTTGTGCGTTTTTCAGCATAAATCTGAAAGTTGTTTTACCACGGCGATCGCCTTGTACCTACTATCCCGTGCGAAACGTCCACCCGTTAGGTGCATCGAAGATAATTTACCTTTAGTGAATATTAATTAATTTATTTATTTTTGCATGTAAAATACTTGTCGGTTGCAAATTAGCCTAATGGAAAATTATTTTTTCTAAATTTATTTAATGTGTTTTCAAATTTTATAATTAACCAACACTTCTAGATTAACATTCTGTCGCTTCATTACTTAATTGCAATTTATTGTTACCCTGTAATAAATTATTAGAACTTTACCATTTTCTCAATCTGGTAAAGTTTTACAAGTTTAGTTTTATTTTCGGTAGTAACCATTTCGTAAAAATAATTGGAAAAAAAGGGAAATTTTATACAGAACCCTTCTTAAATTCCTTCCATCATCTTTCCTCTTTTATTTTCTTATTTCTATAAAAATTTATTAATTGAACGTAACACATGAATATTAAATAGAGAATTAAAAATAATAAAGTTTTTATGAAAAAAAGAATATCTTGGAAGACGAAAAAGTTCTCTGATAAAAGGAATGCTTTTATCTAACGAAGCAGAGTCTGTATAACCTGATAGATAAAACAATGAAAAGCAGAGAGCGCTTTAATGTAACTTATTTTAAAAGAGAGAGAGAGAGAGAGAGAGAGAGGAAAAAAAAAACAAAGAAAAGGTAAAAAACCAACTGCGATAAAAATGTAGAATTTATTATGGTGGAAGGCCATAAATATAATAACGTCTTTTTGTATTTCACGGGAGTGTAAAAATAGGACAAGGTTAAATTAATGTTTTCTTGCATAAAACGAGTGGAAAATCTAAGTTGTGCGTTACTAGCCATTTAGAAGTAAGTTGGCACCAACTTCAGTGCCATTCCTTATCTGTTTGACAACTTATGGATCGTTTATTAGTACCATAAAGACCTCTCCTTTGCCAAAGTAGATAGGCGTCATTAAGACGCTCAAACAGTATCTATAGCTATATGTATTTCCTTTGAAAGGGGTGGTTTACTCAAACCTATTGTTGCTGTGTCTTCTCACATTCTAACTCTCTCTCTCTCTCTCTCTTTAACACGCTCATACAACTCCCCTATTAAAATTTGCATTCGGAAACTCAACATAAATGTTTACAATCGAGCAAATATGTAAATTTCTACTTTAAATGTGAAATTCGTGTTTAGTTTTACAGCAAAACTTTATCAAATTTTACTTTTAATTCATCCTTGATTATGTTTATTTAAATAAGTGCTTTTCAAAATAAACGATAATTTGATTCAAGTCAATGCTTACTTTGCTAATTTATTCATATTCTTATAATTTTAATTGATAGAACAATACTTCCTCTATGAAAAATAGAAGCAAAAATACAAATTCATCAAAATTTTAGTTGATACAAATTTCAATTGACATTGATTTTATCTGATTCGAGTTCCAATTGATCTTAATTAATCCACATTTAAATAAATGACAATTTCAATCCATCTCAATTTCAGTTAGATTAAAATTTTTAATCAATCCAAACTGCCATTAATCCAAATTTATATAGAGATCTTTCACTTCAATTCTATTTTTCACCAATTCCAATATTTTCAAATTTTAATCAATCAAATCTAATATAATCAGTTCGAACTTCTCTTGGTATTTTCGAGAGACATTAAAATCAATCGATTTAAATTTCAAACAATAATTTCAATTATTTTTTACCTGCTGCCATATTTTTTACGAATTTTAATTAATAAAAACTACAAATCAATACAAAGGTGACAATATAAATTTCAAATGAGTCTGAAATAAGCTAAATTTCGAATTTTAAGTACTTTTCAATCAATGAAAACTTCGATCTCTCTAAATTTCAATCTATTTTTACTTCCATTTTTAAAATTTTTATGGATTCCAACTCATTCAAACTTCTATTAAAATATTTAAAATACTTCCTCTATGAGGAAGCAACTAATTTAAATCCTTTATAAATAGATTATCCTTCTTAGTTATGTCACTACTGAGCCAACCATAATATTTCTTTTAATAAACAAATCGTAAAAACCTCTATAGAAACAAAAAAAAGCTACAAATTAAAAAAAAATTAAAAAAACATCCAGAAATTAAAAAAACTACTATAAATTAAATAGTAATTAAAAACTACAAAAAAAAGAAAGCCTAAAAAGTTTAAGAATAACAAGCTATACACCAAAAAATGATTGTTAAGAATTTTTTTTTTATATTTATTCCACAAATTCATTGAACTTTTTAAATCTGAAGTAGTTAAAAATAACTAATTTTAAAGCAAGAACTCAGTCACTAATTCAAATAGTTTTATTTCTACTAATTGTCTAGTAAAAAATAACTAATATTTTAGTAAAAGTTTGTTTACAAATTCAATTAGTCAAATGTTAACCATCTTTTAGTTATTTTTTTTAAACTAATAATTAGTTATTTTAAAGGAATGTAGATGTAAGTAAAAAAAATTAAAGCTTTTAAAAAATGAAGAAAAAATTAATATTTTATTATAGATAACATCTAGATTTATTATTTTCGTTATATTATAATTTTTCTTTTAATTGTAAATTATTTTCTTGAAATTTTTATTTAATTCTTTAATTTCCAATTAATTTCTTAAATTTTTAATTATTTTATTTAATTGTTAATTTATTCTTTATTTTATTTAATTCTCAAATATTTTCTTTAATTTTCAATTATTTTTATTTATTTTCAATTAATTCCCCAATACTCAATAATTCTTGGATTTTTTCAAATATTTTTTTACTCATAAAAACTCTTTTAAATTTTTAATTCAATTATTCAATTCTAGAACTATTCTCTTCAATTGTCATTTATTTTTTTCAGATTTAAATTCCGCTTTTAAATTTTCAACTGTTTTCTTTCAATATTAAAAAATTATCGCCTTTTTGTAATAATAAAAATTAATTCCATATTTCAGTTTTCAATTGTCTTCTTCTAAATTCCCTAATTCTCTGCTTTTTTTTAATTACTTTTTTTCAATTTTTAGGGTTCCGTACCGTAAAACGGAACCCTATTCCGTATTCCCTATTCCGAAAATCACTATGTGTGTCCGTTTTCGCACCCCCTCTAACTTCTAAACTATATGAGTCTTCAAATTTGGTACACATATGTAATTTTACCTTGGATTTACGAAAATGATATGGAAAACGCGATTCGAGCTCATAAAGATGCCGAAATCCAGCAAAAACCACTTTTTTTGACTTAAAATGCAAAAAAATGACCATGCCCCCCTCCCCTAAACTTCCAAACTATTAGACTTAGGATGCTGAAATTTGGTTCACGTGTATAAATTTACGTGTAGATCACAGAAAAATTATAGAGAACTTTCGTAAAGGCGGTCTTTATAGTGTTTACTAGCCAAAAGGTACGATTTTTTAAAAAAATTTTGAAAAAATGACCATGTCCCCTCCCCCCTAATTTTCCAAACTATTTAACTTAGGATGCTAAAATTTAGTACACATATGTAATTTGACGTGTAGATTATATAGAAAATACATAGAAGTTTGTTCTTGTTCGTCTTTATAAAATTTACAAGCCAAAATTCGTGTTTAAAAAAAAAATCAAAATATAATTGGTTAATTCCTTATTTTTTTAAAATATATTTAAAAAACGACCCTGACCCCCCCTGCTGCAAAAGTTTTGGTTTATAGTGCTAAAAATTTGTTCCAATAAAATTTTATTTAGTGTATAAAAAAAATTATTTTTAAAACTGTTATCCTAGTGGAAAATTTTTAATCTTTACCTCATATAATTAAATAAAAATTAAAAAGGTACGGAACCCTTCGACTTGGTACGAGTGTAACTCGTACTTGCCCGATTTTTAAATATGTTCCTTAATTCCATTTAATTGAATTCTTCAATTTTTAATTATTTTTTTCAGTTTTAATTATTTTTTTCAGTTTTAATTATTTTTTTCGATTTTTAATTCCGTTCTAAATGTGCAGTTATTTCCAACAATTATTCCAGTAATTTTCTTAATTTTTTAATTTTCAATTATTTTATTTAACTTTAATATTTCTTGTTTAATTTCTTCAATTCTTTTTTTCAGTTGTTCATTAATCAAGTCATTTTTTAAATTTTGTTTTTAATTGTCAATTATTTTCTTCATTTTATAATTTTTTTTAATTTTTAATTATTTTTGCTTCCTCATAGAGGAAGCTTTGTGATCGTTAAGATTTTCAATTTTCCAAAAATAGTCTAAATCGACTCTTTTTCATCTAAAAAGCGTAAATTTTTATTCTTAAGCAAATGTCCAGATGTATGTGTGTGTGTGTGTGTGTAGCGTTTTTTGTGGACAAGATATCTCGAGAATGCTTTAACGGATTTCAATAAAATTTGGATGACTTAATAATCTCATGAATATCTAAATTTGGACAGAGGGATTTTTGAAAATACTCAACCATTTTTTAGCACCTTCTTTCGTTGAAAAAAATTTGTAATGCTAAAAATTGAACTTACTGGATACAAAAATCATATTCCTTATCTCAAAACAAATTGATTGACCTATAAAAAGTTTATAAATGATCAAAAATTTATAAAATAATTCATGTTTTTTTCTTTTTTTCTTTTTGCTTTTAAAATTCATTTTCTTATAACTTCTCCATTTAAATTTGATATCATTGATTAATTTCACCTAGTTTCTAATTTTAATTTAATTCTTAAATTTTCAATTTATTTTTTAAATTTGCAGTTTATTTCCTCAATTTTTTATTATTTTCTTCATTATTGTACAAACATTAATAAGTAAAAAAAAAAAAAAAAGAATCGATTCATTTTTGAGTTTGTCTAAAGATTTTTGTCAAAAAATAGTAACTTTGACCGCACTATGGTCCGTCTCAATTTTTTTATTTTCCCTGACAAAAAACTTTTTTCCCTGTCATAGCCCTGACTTTACTGACAAAAAATGTTTTCCTGTCATTTCCCTGACTTTACTGACACGTGGCCACTCTGAAGTCTATATTTTCTTAAACTTTTTTTAAAAATGGTACAATTTAAGTAAATAATAGCTTATTTTCTTGAGAAAATGAAACTCTACAACTTTACCTCGTCATATTTTTGAAAAAGTTGACCATTTTTAAAATATAGTAATTTATTTAAAAACATATTTCTCAATATTTATAAACAAACTGCTTTATTTAAAAAATGATCCACTTTTTCAAAAATCTGACGAAGTGAAGTTGTAAAGTTTGTTTTTCTCAAGAAAATAAGCTATTATTTATTTAAATTGTACCATTTTAAAAAAAATTTGAGAAAAGATAAAAATTACATTAAAAATAAAAAATACATTAAAGATACATTAAAGAAAAAAGATAAAAAAAAACATTAAAAATGTAGCAACTTTTGTTTATTTTTAAAACATTTTCATTAAAAAACTATTGGTCGATGTTTGATTAACTATTAATAATAAGTTAAGAAATCGATTATATTAATTAATAACTGTTAACTGAAATATTAACTTTTTGCAGGGACTGCTGATCGGAGGAATACCTTAAGATAAAATAGAATAAATTATTTTTAAAGTTTGCAGTGGTGAAATTCACAATTCTGGACAAATTGAATATCAAGGAAACGAACAGAAAGAATAAAGTTTTGCAACGTTTTTAGAAAAATTTTCTGGTCAAATAATCCTTTAAAATTGTTTTTAGTAAAAATATAGCTAATTTAATTAATAATTCTTAACATTCAACCATAAAATTGCAAGTATGTAGAATAAAAAAACAAATTTGTCGTTTCTTAGAAATGTTGCGCACTTTAGCAACATGTGAATTGTGCGTAAGTTGCCGAGATTAAAATAATGTTAGAAGTTTTACAGATAAACAAACGTGAGAAAATACATACATGTTTAAATTAACAATAAAGATGGTCAAATTAACCATTTTTTTTAGTTATTATAACAAAAATCTAAATTTAGTCTTTTCAGTGAATACTCTAAAGAATTTTAATCCACTAACTCTGTTTTTTTTACCCGAAATTTACTTTCATTTTCATAAAAGTTCTTAGAGGAAAATATATAACGAAACAAATGTTCCACAAAATACACATATACCTATATTCCGAAGAAACACTAAAAATGTTATATTTTTATAGGAATACAAATTTCTTCAATAGTTCTTTGTCAGATTCGGATTCTTTCCAAATTTACATACGTATACTCGAAGAAAATAGAAAAAGTTCTCGAATTTATTTTAGGAAAATAAATTATACCCAGAACAGTGGAAATAATATAAACACAAAATATAGTACAACATTTGGGATATAAACTGAAATTTCCGGACATTTTGTGATTAGGGTAAAAGGAACTGCAATTACGTTGAAATGTAAGGCAAAATACTATCCAGAAAGTCATAAACTTGACAATGAAAGCCTCTTTTAATTGCCCGCGGAAATTACTTGCTTGGCATTCTCACGAAGACACGTGTCTCATTCATCCGAACATCCCGAAAATTAAATCCCTTGAATTATTTTATTGTTGCATCAATATTTCATTGATAATTATTGTGTTTTAAGTCTAGGAATTCTTGGTTAAATATCTGTTTAATAAAAGGCAGTAATTTACTAAGTAATATTTTGCTCTACAATCAATTTGAAATAAAATCGTTATCACTGAAAAAATTAACAATGTAATCAAAACAAAATAGTTTTGTGAGATTTTTTGAGCAAATGACACAAAGCATTATCTTATAAAATTTACATTTGTATTTAACTTTTTTCCTCATTTATTTTCATTTACATCTAACCAACAAAAAAGTTTTGTTGGGGCTACTAAATTTTTTTGTGGAAGTTACAAAACAATTTTGTTGCTTGTATCTATATCAAGGAAAAAATTTGGTTGAGTCAACAAAACTTTTGTTTTGCATTCCAAACCTTTTTTTTTTCATTGATGAAGAAAAAAACATTTTTTATCATCCAGAAGGTAAAATACATTTTAAAAGTGTCGGCATGAAATAAAATGAAAAATGTACCATTTATACATTTGCATGAATAAACTTACGTATGCAATCGAATTTCCGGGTGTTTGAAGTGTTTATCTTCAGATAATCCATATATGCCCGCTACTGCGGCCATCCCTTTTTAAAAAAATACAGCACTTGCCATTCCGAATTTTAAATTCTCAGGAACTTCTCCAGTCATTAAATGTACATAAATATTTTAATTCTGAACTGGTTAATTGACGAATAAACATTATCACAACAAAGTTTCGAATTAATGCGCATTTATCACAGACCATTTTATTTTTTGAAATAATTAGTGCACTGAATTCAACAATAAAAATTGTAATGCTTCTTTTCAACAAATCCACTTTGTTCTTTATCACATTTATTTTTTCGAAATACATGATTTCTTGTTTAATTGTCAAAAAATCTTTCACTTATCACAGATTCTCAATTTCTTGAATTTTTCCCATATTACTTTAATCTTTGTATTTATTTAAACATTTTTTGTTTTAATTTAATTTTATTCTATTCAAACTATACATTTGTTTTATTATTTATTTCCAGTTTATTTAATTTCTTATTACAGTTCCAAATTGTTTATTTCATTTGTCTCGAGAAATTTTTTGTTTTCTTATCATTTTTTTATACAGAAATAATTTCTCGTCTTTTATTATTGAATGAAGCTCGATATGAAAAAAACACACAAATTATCTGAATTTCGCATTTTCTTCGCAGGTGGCATTTATAAGTTTGAAAAAAGAAACTCAACTGTTTCTAATTTTTTTGCATCAAGTCTGAGTTGTTACTTTCAGTGCTCACTTAATTTCGCAACAATTTTCTGCTATTCACCTTCCACTCAAAGAAATCCATGCAAGAAGTTTCTGTTTCATAATTTAAGAAAATCATTGTTTCAAATGTCTCAGTTTATTACTTTGCTTTCAAACATCACAAAATATATTAACAAGGTTTCAATTCTACATTATTGTTCAATTAATTAATTTCCTAAATGAGAAACCAAATTGTAATAATTATATAAATAACCTTTCCATTAAAAAAAAAAAAATTTACGTTTTTCATTATCAAATTAATGGTGTCGCTCTTAAAAATTGTTCCATTAAAATTTTTGGATTTCTTTATCGTCTAATCAAACCTATCGTTTTAGGGTACAATTTTAATCAAAATATCAACGTCAACAAAAATTTTTCGACTCTACGATATGTGGAGTTTCTATATTATTATAGTTTCGAGCAGGAAATTAATATTTTATCTTATCTCAAAATCTTAACATTTATTCACCAAAGTAAATCGAATGTTGAAATTTGTTAATTTCAATTTAAAATTAATTTTCTGATGTGGTTGCATCACTTGTCAAGAAAACACTGTAAAGTAACTTTTGGCGATTTGCGTTTATATTTAGGGCGAAAAGTCATGACTAGACTATTAAATTTTCTCTATTAATGAATCAGCATAAATTTTAGACCAGCGTCAGATTACATATATTCTTTTGCTGGTCCAGCGAATTTTGTCTCTCAAAGTAATCTAAAAATTCTCTCCGAAAAGCGTCCAGCATGAAAATTCCATTCTCTTTAAGACTATTAAGTCTTTTTGCAATACTTTCTAATCAAATTTTCTGCCATAGAATTGGCATTTTACTTGAAAGGGTTAATTCGAGAAAAGACTTTTAAACGTGTTAGAAAATTTTTATCAATTCGAAATTCAATCGAGTCTAATTTCAATATTAAAGTGAATTTTATAATTGTGGACTAAATTTTAATAAATCAAAACTTCGAAAAATGGTAATAAATCTTCAGAATGAGAATAAGATGATTCTAAAAAGTGAAATTTCCTAAAAACCAAAAAATACTGAAATTAATGTTTATTCACTGGAACAATTATTGATCACTGTGACACAGAAAACTTGCACGTAATTTTCTTCAAATCTATCAAAATCACATATCACTTCACATTCTTGATTTTTAAATTCCGACTTGACGAATTTTCAATCTCCTTCTTCCACTTGTGAGAAATTGCTGTTGTGACGTGAATATAAAGTCAATTTCATCGTGGCTAGCACATTTTCTCATTCTTGAATAAAACAGCAGCCCAGATTGAAAAATCAACGTTAAATACTCTTGGAGCTCGAGAAACTTCCGTAAACACATTCTCTGTTTAAACAATGGATAGAAGCGACAATGAGAAAAGCGTATCGATTAACCGTACGTTGGAATCATTCAACCAGATACGAATAATCTGACTTCAGATTATATTGATTCTAGGCAATTTCTTTTTGCTATTAACATTTAATAGTACTCTTAAAGTTTCGTTCTGTGCTGCTTTCAAAGATATTTTATTCCTGATAGTTAAGAGTAATTTTTCAGGTAAACAAGTTTAATTAAAAAAAAAAAAATTAGTTTTACTCTTTGGAAATTACAGTTTAGTATAGATAATGTCAGTTAATTATAATATATCTAAATTCTAAAATAAATAAATAATATAAATTTACTTTGAATTTACTTGTCAATAAATCAATAATCATTAAAATAAGTAAATAGATATAATAAGGGAATTTATTTTTCCTCTAAACATATATGTTGCATGTTACTTGAGTTCCATCAACTTTTTACATTTGTTACTTTTCTGAGTTTTCATATCTATCTCTTTCTTTGCCAATAAACCAATATTCTAGAATGTATTTTTATACGTATAAACGTATCAAACTTCAAAAAGAATAAATTAAATTTTAAATTGAATTTAAATGAAATTCAATTGTGGAACGTTGTAATAAAAGCTGGAATTAATAAAAGTCAATCATTTCACAAAATAATTTAATCAACATTTTTAATAATAAAAAAAGTTAACCCTTTAATGCTTCTAGTACACAAAATTTGATATAACTTATACCTACATTTAAACAAATTAACTATTAATATAGATTTTTCTGATCACCAACGATACTATTATTTGCAAAAAAAAAAAATAATAAATTTCATAGTACGATTATAATTATTATAAACAATAGTAATAATTCTATTGGATCCGCCGATTTTAATTTCGAAAATTTTGAAAATCTGACTTTAGATTCGTAATCAGCGACCCCGAAAATTCCCGATTAACAAATTTCAAGCGAATTTGAGCAATTTTGACTAAATGCCCGCCATATTGGATCCGCCATTTTGAATTTCGAAAATTTAGAAAATCTGACTTCAGATTCGTAATCAGCGACCCAAAAAACTCTCAAGTAACAAATTTCAACAAAATCCAATTTTTGGGTTTCCCGGGGGCACAAAAGAGTTAATATTGTGAACTCTCTAAATTTGAATGCGTTTATAGAAACTCAAATTTTGAGAGAAAGAAATATAAAATTTACAAAATTTTATAAAAATTAATAAATTTTTGATTGACAAACAAATATTTTACTAAGTTAATTTTTTAATAGCTAATTAGTCAGCTAAAAAATTTAAATTATTAAATGAATTTCCAGCCTAATTGAAAAACAATGATAATAATAAAATGAACAAATTCCGTATTTTTGGCCATTTAAAATTCTAACAAACAGGAACATTTTCAATATTAAAAAAACAACAATAGTGAACATTTGCTTTTTAAAATTGATACTGATTTTTACGGTTTTTTAAAAACAATTTTAAGTTATTTATGTAAAGGTTTGTTGAACACCTTACACGATCGATAGGTTAAGAAACCAGTTGTAACTAATGCAAAAGCACGTAAAGCTTTTCATAGCAAAATTACTTTATTATATGTATAAAAAAAAAAAAAAATTTAAAATACGTATGCATAATAATAAATTAATTAACCATAAAAGTGATATTAAAAATAATATCATAAAATTTACTCAAAGCATTAGCATTGTTTTACAATGATTGTATCACATTTTATCACTTTCTATTGAAATATTTTACAGCAGTGACTTTACCCTTCGTTTTATTAAAACACGGAAGTCTAAAGAAAGAGATAGGAAAAGCTGTAATTTTCAGGATCGATAGACTTCCAGTAACACACATATAGAACATTCATTTTCCCGGAAAAAAAATTTTTTTTTTCACTATTATATATATATAAATATTTAAAAATTTCTAAGACATTTTGCATTGGAAATAAATATTATTAAATCAAAGAGTAATAAGATTTTACAAAAGCAAGCATTTTTCCAAGTTATTTGTCGGTGTCGGATTCACCACGTTGCGTTTCAAAATAAAAGTCTTTGAAATGAATACCGGTTTCAGTTTCACGGGCGTGTGAAAGAACTCTGTATAATCCAATGATTTTTGCTTTATTTTTCAGAGCTTTGACTGAAATTAGGCTTGAACAAAATTCACGTGTGTAATATATTTTTAAACTAGAGATAAATTGTTTTTATATATTTGTTTAAGTTGACGTATTTTTAATAATGTAATTATAATTATTATAGTATGAAATTTCGTATTAAAAAACAATTTTAAATAAAGTTGAAAACTGAAAACAGAATTTTTTAAAAACAAAAAAAAAAGCAAATAAAAAAATAATTTAAGGAGGTTCCCTGTATTTACATAACCTCAAACTAGAATGTCGTTTTTCACCCCAAATAAAAATATTATTTAAATAAATTTTACCAAATTTTCAAAGATCAAGTTGTACATTTTTCAGAAAGAATTAGATATAGCTAAAATAAAAAAATAAAATCTAACAAATAAAATTGTAGAGAATGTTTCAACGAGAAGAATGAGCTATTATTTATTGTCAGAATTGGAGGAAAATCATTAAGTTTAAATAAAAAACATGAAATGTTAAATAATAATTATTTAAAAACAAATTTTAGCTAAAAAACAAAAAATAAGAATAAACATTTAAAAATAACAGCTTTTATTGTGTTAAAATTTATTAAAACTTTATGAAGTTCAAGAAATAAAAATTTACGATAAAGTTAATTAAATTTTTTTCCAAAAAAAAAAGAAAAAAAACTGTTATAATGGTTACAAAGATTAGTAGTAAATTTTTGTTGTAGTTTAATAAGTTGTCTAAAGTTTATAACAGTGTTAGTTGAAACTTTTTAACGAAGTTTCGAGAAAAATACATTTTTATGATGATAACGCGAGACTCTTAGAAAAGACCGAAGTTAAAATACTGTACTATGTAATGATACTATTATTTTTATTATTATTACTATTACGATTATATTTTTTACTCTTAAGATTATACATAACAAATTTTATCCTCAAATTCTTTTTTTGTCTATTCACTTTAATTTACATAAATTAAAAACAAACAATTCAAAAATATTTAAGACTTAAAAATTTATGTATGTTTGTAACTTAACACTATACATATAAGTCTGATCTAGTTTAAAAGCCATTTATTTAGAACTGAATGAAATTACATATAATATTTACTAATTTCACGATTAATGCAATTTCGTTTTTCGACTCTTTTTCCGGAAATTGCAAAACATTTTTAGAAAAAAGTTGGAATTTGTTTTCACTGTTTCAAAGAATAAACATAATTTTTTAGGCAACATGCTTAATAATCCAATACATTAGTTTAACTAATTTATTACATTCTTAATAATTTTACTTTAACGTTAATTTTTTAAATAAATATTAATTTATTTATATAATTTATTGTATAAACAAGCTTTTTAGATTAAAAAATCGCCATTTTTAAAATAAACAATGGTTAAAAAATTCTACTAAAATTTTTTTTAAATCTTTAGTTTAAAAATATTTTATTTTTTAAGTAAAAAAATATTCTGTTTTTTGTTAAAAAAAAATTCCCCATCATAGTTTAAAAATCTTCTTTTCTATTTAAAATACAGAAAACCAATATTTTATTGATGAAAAATATCACCCTATTTTTTAACTAAATAATATCCTCCTCCCTTTAATGAAAAATATCCTTTCTTTTTAAACTAAAAACCAATATAAAATTAAGTAAATAAACACTTGGAATTTATTATTAAAAGAGCGTTTTTCAAGTTTAAAAAAATTCTCATCTTAGTTTTAAAAAAAACCCCTTTTTATAAACTAGAATATCTATAATAATAACTAAATATCTTTCACTTTCATTAAAAAAAATTGTTTTTTACTTTTAATTAATCTTTCTTAGTTTAAAAAAAGTCTCATCTCAATTTAAAAAATGCCCCTTCTTAAGTTAAAAAAAAATTCCTCGAATGAAAACTTTACTATTTTCGCCGCTTTTTTAATCTGAATTAGTTGAAAATAACTAATTTGAAAGCAAAAACTCAATCACTAATTCAGTTAGATATATTTCTACTCATCACTTAGTAAAAAAGTAATAATAATTAGACAAATTCATTTTTAGGTTATGTCAAAATAACTAATATTTTAGTAAAATTCTGTTACTAATTCAATTAGTCAAATTTTAAGTATTTTTTAGTTATTTTTTTTACTAATAACTAATCATATTTAACTAACAATTAATTATTTTTCACTAAATTAACGTTTGAAACGTGCACAAAAAGACCCTAATGAGCAAGATCAAATAAAAAATAGAGAATTTTAAAAAAAATGGGGGTAAATACCGCAAAAAAATATTGTTTTGTTTTTTTTTATATTAAAGTGGTACCTAATAAATTTTTGGCCGTTGAATGCGATCCTGGGTCCCAAAATTTTCTAGCACGTCAAAATTTTGAGAAAAATAGGGGTAAAGACCCAAAAAATAACCAAAATATATTTTTTGTTGTCTCAACCTCCTTCTTTAAAATTCTTAATTTTTTTTAATCTTGCACATATAAGGCATAAATTAAAAGTATCAAGCTTTAATATAACACCTTGTGGAAGTTTCTAGCACGTCAGGTTCAAGAAAAAAAAACTTTTAAAGAAAACCCTCAAAAACACGTTTTTTGGGATATTTACCCCCATTTTTCTCAAAATTACCCCTTTTTTTATCTTGATCATTAGGCTATTAAAGTATGCGTATCAAGCTTTAATTTAAGATCTCACGAAAATCTCTAGCACGTCAGATTATGGAGAAAAAAAAACTTTAAAACTTCCAGAAACCCTTTTATTGGCACTTTACCCACACTTTTTTCAAAATTCTAACATCCTGGGCAATTTTGAGACTCTGGATCGTGTTCATCGGACAAAAATACACAGAAAACGATTCCAATATCAAAAATAAAAAAACCACACAAGCCAGTGTAATTAGTTATTTTCAACTAATTCAGATTTAGAGAGTGGAAAATTTACCCCTTTTACACGATTATTCCACATTAAAAGCTTCTATTCTAAAAATTAGTCCCTAAACTATAACAACTACTATATAAAGTTTTTGAGTGTCACAAAATAATCAAAATTGATGGAAAAAAAATCACCAACAAAAAAAAAACAAACACCAATAATCGTAGATAATAAAATCATTAAAGTTTTTTAAAAACAACCACGAACAAGAGCGGCTCGCACCAAACAATTCGACACCCCCCGTTGATAAAGTGTTTATTAAAAAGCCAGGTTAATAAAATGTTAATTTGAAAAACAGTGGAATGTCATTTTTATAATTATTTATTTTTGATATGATTTCTATCAAACTGTTTGTTTAATCAAATGTCTTTTGAAGTTTTGTCATAAAATGTTAATTGGACCGAAAGATGGATACATTTGTTTATTAATTCAAATATGCAATAACATTCTGTATAACATTCTTTATAACCTTGCTTTAACATTATTCTACTGTTTTTCAAATTAACATTTTATTACACTGGCTTTTTAATAAACACTTTATCAACGGGGGGCGTCGAATTAATAATAATAATAATAATAAAAGAAGAAAAAAACACAATTGATAAAGAAACAAAATGCAAATTCACAGCACTTTCCAAGAGACGATCGCCTTTATCCAGTGAGAAAACAGAGAAGCGCAAAATTGCGATTTTCACTGACATTTTTCAGGTGATCCAGTGTCTGTAAAATCGCGGAAGTTTAGTGGAGAAAGATGAAGGGAAGTGAAATAAATGACTTAGGGACGAAAGTAACTGACGTGGCGAAACGAGCGTCTTACTAGCACTGAATGAGCGCATAGTGCATACTGTACACAACACTAGACAGATTGTCGCTCGTGATCGGTGGCGGCCGGCATATGGTATCGCGCAGACCGGAACAAGCGATCAGCCGCTCGTTAGGTATAGACGTAACCTTACTGGTAGCATTACTGGTAGCGCATGGCGTGCCATTCTACTTGAACCGCTTCAACTCGACCCCTTGGCTCAGCGTCGTCATCCCCTCAACTCTTCCTTTCCTTCTTTTACCGCATTTTCACCCTTTTTTTTTCATTATACGCGCTGTCCTACCCTGATGCCTCAACCCCCGCCTCTTTTTCTCGACCTTACCCCTTTCAGCCTCCCAACCCCGGCTCGATATTTCCACGCTAGTCCTTCTATCGTGATATGGTACGGCATAGAAGACTTCAAGCAGTTGCAGTCTTCTCCTTTATTTCGTGTTTATTTATTTATACTAGCAAAATATATCGCGCGCAATGCGCACGATTAGTTTTCCATATGTTTTAGAAATTAAACTATTAAATAATAATAATCTCCGTAAACTCCTGAAGTTAGTTACTATTTATAATTATTCATTTTTTCTGTCCACGTTTAAAAGTCTGAAGTGAACTTAGTTAGTATTAATATTTATTCATCTTTTCTGTCCATGTTTTAAAAACTGAAATGAAGTTAGTCCCTGTTATTTTATTTTGTGCTGGTTTTTAATTGTCATTTATGTAGAAATAAAGTTTCGAAAAATGCTTTAAAAATTTATTATGGTTTTTGAAGAGGTTTAAAATATATACACATTAGGGTGGTCCTTAAAATGAGAATTTTCGAATTTTAAAGTTCTCACCCCCACATTTTGTTACTAATCGAAAAAGAAGAGATACGTATTTTTTTATTTTTTTTTTATTCTAATATTTGATGGTGCCTCATCGACCCTGAAATTTCCCATGTATTTTGCATGGGGAAAAAACAATTTTTCGTAGATTTGCAATAAAATCATGAAAAATCAACATTTTTTTACCGGATTACTCTGTTTCTCTTAAAAAATGTTCAAACAATGACATTCAATAAATTATTTATGAATTTTTTATTATTAACTATTTTTTACAGGGCCGTAAAAATATCCCATAAATTGCAAAATTATGGAAAAATCGTTAAAAAATATTTCTTATCACATTTTACAATATTTTCCACTAAAATTCCGTTTAATTACATGCAAATTAATAACTAACAATTGTTACATGTGTTTTTTAAATTGTTTAAACAAATTAATATTGTTTATTTGCAACTTTTCATCTAATAGAGCTAGAGAGCTGTAACTTTTTCCTAATTTTGCAACTATCCTAGCCAAGTGAAGCGCAATATTACTAAAAAACTAAAATATACAATTACAAAAATTGTTTAAACAAATTCATATCGTTTATTTGCAACTTTTCATCTAATAGAGCTAGAGAGCTGTAACTTTTTCCTAATTTTGCAACTATTGAAGCCTAGTAAAGCCCAATATTAGTAAGAAACAAAAATATACAATTATAAAAATTGTTTAAACAAATTAATATTGTTTATTTGCAACTTTTCATCTAATAGAGCTAGAGACCTGTAACTTTTTCCTAATTTTGCAACTATTGAAGCCTAGTGTAGCCCGATACTAATAATAAACAAAAACCACAATTATGAAAATCGTTTAAAGAAATTAATATTGTTTATATGCAACTTTTCAATTAATTGAGCTGGAGTGTTTTAATTTTTTCTTAATTTTGCAACTTTTTAAGCTACATAAAGCCTAGTACTAACAGCAAAGTAAAATCAACAATCATTCAAATTTTTTCAACATATTAATATGGTATATTTTCTAATTTTTTATCAATGAAATTAAGAGAATTGTAAGTGATGATAAGTTATTAATTCTTGGGAATTTATCAATTTGTCTCTTCAAGTTTGTCTTTTTTTACTGCGACAAAAGTTTGTTTAAAAATTATTTCCAGGATTAAAAAGTGACTATTGATATTGCGGAGTGAAATGTTAAATTAATGACAGATTATAATGATCTAATAGTAAGAGATGAGGATCAATAACAGCACTTTCTATAAGTTGTTACGGAATATAGTAAACAGTTCCCAGACTCTCAGACTGAAATAAAAAAATGTTAACAGAAACAATGCTGTAATGGTAAAGAAATTTGTCGCGTTTTGTTTAAAAAGTAAACTGCAGAATTTCTGCACAATTATTGTGTTTTACATTCATTCTTACCTTTCCAAAAATAAAAGCTTGCGAATATAAAGAAATTTACAGCTTTCTAGCCCTATTAGATAAAAAGTTGCAAATCAACAATATTAGTTTGTTTAAAAATTGTTTATAATGGTATATTTTTGTTTCTTACTAATATTGGGCTTCACTAGGCTTCAATAGTTGCAAAATTAGGAAAAAGTTACAGCTCTCTAGCTCTATTAGATGAAAAGTTGCAAATAAACGATATGAATTTGTTTAAACAATTTTTGTAATTGTATATTTTAGTTTTTTAGTAATATTGCGCTTCACTTGGCCAGGATAGTTGCAAAATTAGGAAAAAGTTACAGCTCTCTAGCTCTATTAGATGAAAAGTTGCAAATAAACAATATTAATTTGTTTAAACAAATTAAAAAACACATGCAACAATTGTTAGTTATTAATTTGCATGTAATTAAACGGAATTTTAGTGGAAAATGTTGTAAAATGTGATAAGAAATATTTTTTAACGATTTTTCCATAATTTTGCAATTTATGGGATATTTTTACGGCCCTGCAAAAAATAGTTAATAATAAAAAATTCATAAATAAATTATTGAATGTCATTGTTTGAACATTTTTTAAGAGAAACAGAGTAATCCGGTAAAAAAATGTTGATTTTTCATGATTTTATTGCAAATCTACGAAAAATTGTTTTTTCCCCATGCAAAATACATGGGAAATTTCAGGGTCGATGAGGCACCATCAAATATTAGAATAAAAAAAAAATAAAAAAATACGTATCTCTTCTTTTTCGATTAGTAACAAAATGTGGGGGTGAGTACTTTAAAATTCGAAAATTCTCATTTTAAGGACCACCCTATACACATGCAATTAATTTCCTAAATTTTCAGTTATTATCTCAAATTTAGATTATTGTCATCAATTTTCCATTATATAACGATTTTTTAATTATTTTCTTTTGCTTAAAAATATATTCTGCAATTCTTCTTAATTGGCATCAATTTATAATTATATTCATTATTTTGGCATTACCTTTAAAAATTTCAATTATTTATCGGATATTGCAATTATTTTCATCAATTTTCGTTATTTCTGCGATTTTTTAATTATTCTCTGTAATTAAAATTTTTTAAGTAATTTTGTAATTACTTTTTTTTTTAAACATATATTCTATGATTTTTTCAGTTATTTTTCTCAAATTTTATTGAATGTTTTCAATTTTTAATATTTAAATTATTTTCATCATAATTCAATTTTCTTTCTCAATCTTAAATTATTTTCAGCATATTTCAATTATTTTTTTCCATTTTGAAATAATGTTATCATTTTTCAATTATTTTCCTCCATTGTTAATTATTATTCTTATTTTCTAAAATGATTTTTTTTAAGATTTTTCAGTAATTTTCTGGAAATTCAAATATTTTCTTCAATTTTTAATTATTTTCATTTGTTATCAGAATTTCAATTTTGTTTTTATTAATTATAGTAAATTTCAATTATTTTTAGCTTTTTTCCAGATTTTTCTCCAATTTTTAGATTTTTTCATTTTAAAAAATTAATTTCTAACACTAAAGTATTTTTCTCAAATTTCTATTATTTTCTTCAATTTTTAATTATTTTTATTTGCTTTCATAATTTCCAAAAAATGTTATTAATTATTGTAAATTTCAATTATTTTTAGCATTCTTCCAGTCTTTTCTCAAATTTTTAGTTATTCTCATTTTCTAAAATTAATTTCTAAGATTTTTAACAATTTTTCTAAAATTTCAATTGTTTTCTTCAATTTTTAATTATTTTCATTTGTTTTCATAATTCCAAATTTGTTTATTAATTATCGTAAATTTCAATTACTTTTAGCTTATTTCTTCAATTCTTTTTTCCAATTTTTAGTTATTTTCTTCTTTTTAAATTGATTTCTAAGATCTTCATGTATTTTTTTCAAATTTCAATTATTTTTTCTTATTTCTTTAATTCTTTTCTCCAATTTTAAGTTATTTTCTTTCTTTTCACATTTCAATTATTTTTTCTTTATTTAAGAAAATTCTGTAATTTTTTCAATTATCACACTTAAATGTCATTTGTTTTTTACAACTTATCTTTGTTTGTATCATATTTTTATTATTTTCGTCAAGTTTTAAAATTTAAAAACATTTTTCAATTATTTTCCAAAATTTATTTCCCTCAATTTACAATTCATTATATTTGTTTCATAATTTCAAATAATTTTAACTATTTATCTGACTTTTCAATTATTTCATTATTTAGATTATTTTCTTCAATTTTCAATTACTTTCGTTCTATTTCTTGTTCTTTTTCATAATTATCAAAAAGTTTTTACTTATTTCTCTTTAATTACAACTTGTTGTGTTCAATTTATTTCATTTATTTTCTCTAATTTTTCATTATTTTCTCTTATTTCAATGAACCTCTGAAAGTTTTAAGTATTTTTCTTAAATTTTGTTTAACTTTCCTTTATTTAAAATCTTTTATATAATTTGTTTAATTATTTTCTCAAATTTTAATTATTTTTTTTTAATTTTAATTTATTTATCTCAATTTTTAATCATGTTTTTCAAATTTTCAATTATTTTCTCTAATTTTTCATTATTCAATTTTGTTTTAATTTACTTTTAAGATTCTTAAGTATTTTTCTCAAATTAAAATTATTTTCCTTATTAATTTAATGAATTGAATTTAATGATTTATTTTCGTCATATTTAAAACATTTTTATGATTGTTTAAATTACTTTCCCCAATTTTTAATTGATTTCATTTTTTTTTTCAATTAATTTGCCAAATTTGCAATTATATACTTTGTTTAATTTCAATTATTTTTTGCAATTCTTTTTAATTCTAAAATATTATAAATTTTGTCCTAAATAAATATTTATTTTATTTATATTAATTGATTTTTAAACATTATATTTAAAATATTTATTTCTTTTTATTAGATAAATATTATTTACCGATTTGTTATATATTTATTATTGTATTTTATAATTTCTAAAATGCATGGAAAACTAGTCGCGCGCTTGCGCGCGTTCTATTTTGCTAGTTAAATAATAATAATCTCCGTAAACTCCTGAAGTTAGTTACTTTTTATATTTATTCATTTTTTCTGTCCACGTTTTAAAGTCTGAAGTGAAGTTAGTTAATATTAATATTTATTCATCTTTTTCTGTCCATGTTTTAAAAACTGAAGTGAAGTTAGTCTTACTCCCTGTTATTTTATTGATTTTGACTCTCTTTATCAGGAAATATTTTGAAATTTGAATTGAAAGAATAAGGTAACCTTTTTCGTTAGTGTCGTGTTTTACTGGTTTTTAATTGTCATTTGTGTGAAAAAAAAACAGTTTCGAAAAATGCTTTAAAAATTTATTATGGTTTTTGAAGACGTTTAAAATATACACATGCAATTAATTTCCTAAATTTTCAGTTATTATCTCAAATTTAGATTACTGTCATCACTTTTCCATTATATAACAATTTTTTAATTATTGTCTTTTGCTTAAAAATAAATTCTGCAATTTTTCTTGATTTTCATCAATTTATAATTATATTCATTATTTTAGAATTACTTTTAAAATTTTCAATTATTTATCCGATATTGCAATTATTTTCATCAATTTTCGATTATTTCTGCGATTTTTTAATTATTCTCTTTAATTAAAAATTTTTAAGTAATTTTGTAACTATTATTTTTTTTAAACATATATTCTATTTTTCAGTTATTTCTCTCAAATATTATTGAATGTTTTCAAGTTTTTATATTATTTAAATTATTTTCTTTCTCAATCTTAAATTATTTTCAGCATATTTCAATTATTTTTGTCAATTTTTAATTAATTTTATCGTTTTTCAATTATTTTTTTCGATTTTTAATTATTATACTCATTTTCTAAAATTATTTTCTAAGATCTTTAAGTATTTTTCTGAAAATTCAAACATTTTCTTCAATTTCTAATTATTTTCATTTGTTTCAATTTGTTTCAATTTGTTTCAGAATTTCAAATTTTTTTTATTAATTATAATAAATTTCAATTATTTTAGCTTGCTTCCAGACTTTTCTCCCATTTTTAGTTTTCCTCATTTTATAAAATAAATTTCTAAAATTTTTTAAGTATTTTTCTCAAATTTCTATTACTTTCTTCTATTTTTAATTATTTTTCTTTGTTTTCATAATTTTTAAAAAAATTTATTAATTATCGTAAATTTCATATATTTTTAGCATTCTTCCAGTCTTTTTTCCAATTTTTAGTTATTCTTATTTTCTAAAATTATTTTGTAAGATTTTTAAGAATTTTTCTAAAATTTCAATTGTTTTCTTTAATGTTTAATTATTTTTCTTTGTTTTCATAATTTCCAAAAAAATTTATTAATAATCGTAAATTTCAATTATTTTTAGCATTCTTCCAGTCTTTTCCTCAATTTTTAGTTATTCTCATTTTCTAAAATTATTTTCTAAGATTTTTAAGAATTTTTCTAAAATTTCAATTGTTTTCTTTATTTTTTAATTATTTTTCTTTGTTTTCATAATTTCCAAAAATTTTTATTAATTATCGTAAATTCCAATTACTTTTAGCTTAGTTCTTCAATTCTTTTCTCCAATTTTTAGTTATTTTCTTTTTTTTTTCATTGAATTCTAAGATCTTCATGTAATTTTTTTTCAAATTTCAATTATTTTTTTTTCTTTATTTAAATAATTTAAATGAATCATATTTTAATTATTTTCGGCAAGTTATAAAATTTAAAAACATTTTTCAATTATTTTCCAAAATTTATTTCCTTCAAATTTTAATTCTTTAAATTTGTTTCATAATTAAAAATATTTTTAACTATTTATCTGACTTTTCAATTATTTCATTATTTTTATTATTTTCTTCAATTTTCAATTACTTTCGTTCTTTTTCTCGTTCTTTTTCATAATTGCCAAAAATTTTTTACTTATTTCTCTTTAATTAAAATTTGTTCTGTTCAATTTTAAATTATGTTTATCTTTTTTCATTTATTTTCTCTAATTTTTAATTATTTTCTTTTTTTTCAATGAACTTCTGAAAGTTTTAAGTATTTTTCTTAAATTTTGCTTAACTTTCCTTTATTTAAAATACTTTATGTAATTTGTTTAATTATTTTCTCAAATTTTAATAATTTTTTTTTAATCTATTTATCTCAATTTTTAACCATGTTTCTTCAATTTTCAATTATTTTCTCTAATTTTTCATTATTCAATTTTGTTTTAAATTACCTTTAAGATTCTCAAGTATTTTTCTCAAATTTAAATTATTTTCATTACGTTTAAAACATTTTTACGGTTGTTTAAATTACTTTCCCCAATTTTTAATTGTTTTCATTTTTTTTCAATTAATTTGCAAAATTTGCAATTATTTTGTTTAATTTCAATTATTTTTTGCAATTTTTTTTTAATTCTAAAATATTATAAATTTTGTCCTAATTAAATATTTATTTTATTTATATTAATTGATTTTTAAATATTATATTTTTATTTATTTATTTATTTATTTAGATAACAAACGGGTTATGGTTAAATATTTAAAATATTTATTTCTTCGTATTAGATAAATATTATTTACCGATTTGTTATATTTTTTTTTGTATTTTATAATTTCTAAAAGGTATGAAAAACTAATCGCGCGCTGGCGCGCGTTTTATTTTGCTAGTATAATAATAATAATCTCCGTAAACTCCTGAAGTTAGTTACTATTTATAATTATTCATTTTTTCTGTCCACGTTTTAAAGTCTGAAGTGAAGTTAGTTAGTATTAATATTTATTCATCTTTTCTGTCCATGCTTTAAAAACTGAAATGAAGTTAGTCCCTGTTATTTTATTTTGTGCTGGTTTTTAATTGTCATTTATGTAGAAATAAAGTTTCGAAAAATGCTTTAAAAATTTATTATGGTTTTTGAAGAGGTTTAAAATATATACACATGCAATTAATTTCCTAAATTTTCAGTTATTATCTCAAATTTAGATTATTGTCATCAATTTTCCATTATATAACGATTTTTTAATTATTTTCTTTTGCTTAAGGGCATGTGATGGAGTATGACATCACTTATATAGGCAAAAATTGTCCGTAACTTTTCTCTTAAAGTATTAAATATTTTGTCATGAAACTTAGTAGAATTACTTAAAATATCATTAGCAAGGTCTCTCTGACCCAAATTTGTTTGAATTTTGGCTCAAAATTAATTTTTGAGAAATTTTCGAAAAATATAAAATTGTTTAAAAATCACTTTTGACCCAAAAATCAAATAAATTTGGGTTAGAGAGACCTTCCTAATGATATTTTAAGTAATTCTACCAAGTTTAGTGACAAAATATTCAATATTTAAAGAGAAAAGTTACGGACAATTTTTGCCTATATCAGTGACGTCATACTCCATCACATGCCCTTAAAAATAAATTCTGCAATTCTTCTTGATTGTCATCAATTTATAATTATATTCATTATTTTGGCATTACCTTTAAAAATTTCAATTATTTATCCGATATTGCAATTATTTTCATCAATTTTCGTTATTTCTGAGATTTTTTAATTATTCTCTGTAATTAAAATTCTTTAAGTAATTTTGTAATTACTTTTTTTTTAAACATATATTCTATGATTTTTTCAGTTATTTTTCTCAAATTTAATTGAATGTTTTCAATTTTTAATATTTAAATTATTTTCATCATAATTCAATTTTCTTTCTCAATCTTAAATTATTTTCAGCATTCTCTAAAACTGAATCAGTGAAATTTTCACTGATTTGAAATCAGTGAACAACTTCTCTTTGCTGAATCAGTGAAAATGACTGATCTTCAGTGAATTTCACTGATTCAGCAACGAGAAGTTGTTCACTGATTTCAAATCAGTGAAAATTTCACTGATTCAGTTTTAGAGAGCATATTTCAATTATTTTTTTCCATTTTGAAATAATTTTATCATTTTTCAATTATTTTCCTCGATTGTTAATTATTATTCTTATTTTCTAAAATTATTTTTTTTTAAGATTTTTCAGTAATTTTCTGGAAATTTAAATATTTTCTTCAATTTTTAATTATTTTCATTTGTTATCAGAATTTCAAAATTTTTTTTTATTAATTATCGTAAATTTCAATTATTGCTTCCTCATAGAATTGCTTAAACGGATTCCAATAAAATTTGGGTGACTTATTAAGCTCATGAATATCTAAATTTGGACACAAGGATTTTTGAAAATACCCAACCAAATTTTTTTGAGCACCTTTTTTCATCGAAAAAAATCGTTTTTTGCCAAAAAATTTTTTTATGCTAAAAATACAACTTAATGAATACAAAAATCATATTCCTTATCTCAAAACGAATCGATTGACCTATATAACTTTTATAATTGATCAAGAATTCGTAAAATAATATAATTCATATTTTGACATTTTTTTGCATTAAAATTTTTTTTTAACAACTTCCCCAATTAACTTATATATTATTAATTTCTTGCTTCCTCTATGAGGAAGCTAATTATTTTGCTTACTTGGAAGCGAAATGTCCATGAAATGGACATAATTCTCACCTAGTTTTTAGCTTTTTTCCAGATTTTTCTCCAATTTTTAGGTTTTCTCATTTTAAAAAATTAATTTCTAAAACTTTAAAGTATTTTTCTCAAATTTCTTTTATTTTCTTCAATTTTTAATTATTTTTATTTGCTTTCATAATTTCCAAAAAATTTTATTAATTATCGTAAATTTCAATTATTTTTAGCATTCTTCCAGTCTTTTCTCAAATTTTTAGTTATTCTCATTTTCTAAAATTAATTTCTAAGATTTTTAAGAATTTTTCTAAAATTTCAATTGTTTTCTTCAAATTTTAATTATTTTCATTTGTTTTCATAATTCCAAATTTTTTTATTAATTATCGTAAATTTCAATTACTTTTAGCTTATTTCTTCAATTCTTTTCTCAAATTTTTAGTTATTTTCTTTTTTTTTAATTGATTTCTAAGATCTTCATGTATTTTTTTCAAATTTCAATTATTTTTTTTTATTTCTTTAATTATTTTCTCCAATTTTAAGTTATTTTCTTTTTTTTCACATTTCAATTATTTTTTCTTTATTTAAAAAAATTCTGTAATTTTTTCAATTATCACACTTAAATGTCATTTATTTTTTACAACTTATCTTTGTTTGTATCATATTTTAATTATTTTCGTCAAGTTTTAAAATTTAAAAACATTTTTCAATTATTTTCCAAAATTTATTTCCCTCAATTTACAATTCATTATATTTGTTTCATAATTTCAAATAATTTTAACTATTTATCTGACTTTTCAATTATTTCATTATTTAGATTATTTTCTTCAATTTTCAATTACTTTCGTTCTATTTCTTGTTCTTTTTCATAATTATCAAAAAGTTTTTACTTATTTCTCTTTAATTACAACTTGTTGTGTTCAATTTATTTCATTTATTTTCTCTAATTTTTCATTATTTTCTCTTATTTCAATAAACTTCTGAGAGTTTTAAGTATTTTTCTTAAATTTTGTTTAACTTTCCTTTATTTAAAATCTTTTATGTAATTTGTTTAATTATTTTCTCAAATTATAATTATTTTTTTTTAATTTTAATTTATTTATCTTAATTTTTAATCATGTTTTTCAAATTTTGAATTATTTTCTCTAATTTTTCATTACTCAATTTTGTTTTAATTTACTTTTAAGATTCTTAAGTATTTTTCTCAAATTAAAATTATTTTCTTCATTCATTTAATGAATTGAATTTAATGATTTATTTTCGTCATATTTAAAACATTTTTATGATTGTTTAAATTACTTTCCCCAATTTTTAATTGATTTCATTATTTTTTTTCAATTAATTTGCCAAATTGGCAATTATATATTTTGTTTAATTTCAATTATTTTTTGCAATTCTTTTTAATTCTAAAATATTATAAATTTTGTCCTAAATAAATATTTATTTTATTTATATTAATTGATTTTTAAACATTATATTTAAAATATTTATTTCTTTTTATTAGATAAATATTATTTACCGATTTGTTATATTTATTATTGTATTTTATAATTTCTAAAATGCATGGAAAACTAACCGCGCGCTTGCGCGCGTTCTATTTTGCTAGTAATAAATAAAACAAATTGATGAATAATATTTATCTAATAAGGATGGCTTCCAGTGGCAGCCTATTTTCAAAATAGTGAAAAAAAGACTTTTTAATTTAAAAAAGTGAGTAAATAATGAGTTTTTAAGTGAAAAAGGGAGTTTTTAAATAACAAAAGTGATTAAATAGTAAGTTTTTTAATAAAAAAAAGAATAAATAAAATCGCAAAAATATAATTGAAAATAATTAAATAATGACAAAAATAATTCAATTTGAAAAAAAAGTTGTAAATGACAAAACTAATTGAAAAATTGATAAAAAATAAAAAAATGATGACAAAAATTGAAACGAAATAGTTGGAATTTGAAGTAAATAATTGAAAAGTTTCAAAAATAATTAAAGAACTGGGGTCAGGCTTCGCCAAGCGGATCGGCTGAAATTTTAAAAATTCTATTTCTAATGAGACATCATTTTTGTTATCCTTAAACTATGTAAATTAGTCTCTAAAATTATTAGAACAAAAAGAATTTTTTTTCGAAGTTATTAGTGATTGGAATTTTTAATAGTGCAAAATGAAAACATATTTTTCTCGAGATCTTCTTAACCGATTTTAAAAGTTAAAAAAGCATTTTAATTATCTTGAAACGTAGTTTTTTAAAAATATTTTTTTTTTCTTAAGAATTTTTAATTTTTATCGTTTTTTAAATTATTAATTTAATAAATGTTAATAAAAAACAGCTTTCTGCGTGCATTACGTTAAAATTTAAAATACTGTTGTATTCTTCACACTTTTTTGAAAATAAAACCGTTAAGAAAAAAAATGGCCCGCGATTAGGAACAAAGATATTACATTTTTTTTTCGGCGATCAAAATTTTTTTGCATAGGTAGTAAATAAAGGTTTAAAAATTATTTATGTTTAAATTTTCTTTTGTTTTCAATGGTTTTTATAGACAATGGATTTATGTAATTGAGGTAAAAATGGTTTTTGCACGCCGAAAAAAAAATGTAATATCTTTGTCTCTAATCGCGGGCCATTTTTTTTCTTAACGGTTTTATTATCAAAAAATTGTCAAGAATATAATAGTATTTTAAAATTATACGTAATGCACGCAGAAAGCTGTTTTTTATTAACATTTATTAAATAAATAATTTAAAAAACGATAAAAATTGAAACTTCTTAAGAACAAAAAATATTTTTAAAAACTACGTTTCAAGACAATTAAAATGCTTTGTTAACTTTTAAAATCGGTTAAGAAGAACTCGAGAAAAATATGTTTTCATTTTGCACTATTAAAAATTTCAATCACTAATAACTTCGAAAAAAAATTCTTTTTGTTCTAATAATTTTAGAGTCTAATTTACATAGTTGAAGGATAACAAAAATGATGTCCTTATTAGAAACAGAATTTTTATAATTAATTTTAGCCGATCCGCTTGGCAAAACCTGACCCAATGACAAAGATAATTAAAACTTGAAACAAAAGTTTGAGACTGGTTTAAAAAATTTAAATTTTCAGACAATAATTGAGATATTGAACAAAATAAATAAAATGTAAAGAAACTAATTGAATAATGACACAAATAATTATAAAAGCTGGTGTAAAAATTACATTTTTTAGACAATAGTTGAAAAATTGAAAAAAATAATAGAATTTTCAAGAAAATAATTGAAATTTGAAAAAAATAATTTAACAATATCAAAAAGTATATATGTGTAGAAAATGGTTGAATAATGACAAAAATAACTGAAATTTAGAAATAAAATTAATGAAAAAGGAGAAATATATTCAAAAACGAAGTCAAGAAATTTAATATATATTTTGAAAAATTGTATAAAAGTAATAAAAGAAATTGAAAAATTAACGATATAATTAAAATGTGAAGAAACTAATTGAATAATGACATAAATAATTGAAAACAGATCTTCAAAAGTTAATAAATTCATGATAATAATAAAAAGATTGAAGAAACTGACATTTAAAGAAAATAATTCCAAAACGTCAAAAATATAATAATCATCAATAATTATCAATAATAGTGAGATGACAAAAATAAATTATAATTTTAAAAAACTTAAAAATTTGAAGAAAATACTTGTAAACTTGCAAAAACAATTGAAATATTGAAATAAATAATTCAAAACTGGTGTAAAAATTAAAAAATTATAGACAAGAATTGTAAAGTTAAAAAAAAAATTATAAGTTTGAGAGAAATAATTGAAAGCTGAAGAAATTAATTGAAGTTTGAAGACAATAATTGCAATTTGAAGAGAATAATTCAAAAATGGCAAAATAATTCAAATATGAAAAAAATAATTAAAGTTTGAAGAAAATAATTGAAAGAGTTGTAAAAAAATTAATAAATTCGTAACAATAATAAAAATAATGATGAAAATAATTGAAAACAGGTGTAAGAAATTTAGAAGTTTATGACAATAAAAAAAAATTGAATAAAATAATTGCAATTTGTAAAAAATATTTCTAAAATGGCAAAAATAACAAAAATATGAGAAAAATAATTCGAAAATAACAAAAATAATTGATTAATGACAAAAGTAATTAAAATTTAAAGAAAATAATCGAAAAATAACGAAAGTGAATTAAACTTGTAATTGTGTAGAAAATTTGGATAGTAATTTGGATGTATGTTCTAATTTCTATAGAAAATTGTCTTTGAAATAACACCAAGACCATAAAGAGATCTTTATTATTTTAAAAGTTATTAAAAATTGAAAAATACGCTGTTATTTACACTTTTTTTACAATAAATTTTTTTTTAAAGTGAACAAAACGACTTCATCCTAAGCTGATTTTATTCAGAAATGATGATGTAGAAAGCAGTGAAAAACTTTCGTTCTCAAAATTATTAAATGGTTACGAAATTCTCATGATTTAATCAAATGTAATTTCAATTTTCATTGATTGATTTAATAAACATTAATATTCATGTTATTTGAAAAACTTGTGTTCATTGAAAAAATAAAAAATTGTTTTTAAACAAAAATTATTTGTTATTTAATTTAAGCGTTATCAAATTTCTTCAATATTTGTTATTTTATTAATTTATAACTATTTGAGCCTAAATATGTTTATGTAATTAATAATTAAAAATAAATATTAATAACTAATTAATTGACTATTAACAATTACCTAACTCTCAATAACAAAAATATTTGTATAAATTTTTTTTTTTTCTAAATTTTGCCCTTTTTTTAAGTTTTTAACTTTTAAATTTCTTTCATCTTGATTTTTGTATCATGTCATTCTAAAAATCTTTTTAAAATTATTATTATATTAAATAACTTTTAAGAATTATTATAATATAAATAATGTCATATTTAAATAGACGTAATAGATATGCTTCAATTTTTAAAATATAACAATTCATAAAAATCAGAATAATTTAAACTCTATTTAACTTTTTAATTTTAATTTTTTATCAATTATTAAGTAAAAAAAAACATAGCATTTGAATTTTTAATAAATTTGACTGTACGACAGTTTGTTGAAATGCTAACCTGTGAGTAAATTTACGACCAGAATGTAAATTTACGGCCAGAATGTAAATTTACGAACTGTTGGTAACATAGCCTCTCTCACGCATAAAAAACATATATTTTTAATTTTTTCTTTACATAATATTAAAACTAACTAAGAACCTTAAATAATATATAATTATTTAATTAATAAATATATTAATTTTCTTTTATTATTTATTAATTTTTTTAACCAAAAAAAATTAAAGAAACCAACAACATTCTTTTAAAAACTTTCCTGAATTATAAACTTAAAAAAAAAGAAAATCGATTTAAGGGTAGTGTTCGGGCACATTTACGGTTACATTAGAAAATTCATCTAAATGATCATGAAAATTATATTTATATAAATTTGATCGCGAAACAACACTTCAAAAAAACATCACATAAAAAAAACTTTAACCAAGAAGTAAACAAAAAGACTCTTGTTTGTAAAAAAAAACATTCAGGCAGTAAACTAACCAATTACAAACCGTGCCGAATTAAAATTACATCCCGATTGTAATTTAACATTGGAATTTTTACACTGTATACCTCATCTGCATATTTTATCTGTAAACTGAAACAATTTTAAATTTTCCTAATAAAGAAACAGGGACTAATTTCACTATGTATTTTAAAACGCGGACAGAAAAAGATGAATAAATAATATAAAAACTAACGACGAACTTCACTTTAAGTTTTAAAGCATGGACAGAAAAAAATGAATAAATACAAATAGTAACTAACTTCAGGAGTTTACGGAGATTATTATTATTTAATTTTTTTTTTATACCTCGAATGAGAATAATTAGCAATTTTTACAGAAAATTTACAGGGTTGCTACGACTTTCTTAGAATTTCATATATCAGAAAATGCCATTTTTATGCAATCTCTAATTTAGAGATAGGGTAGAGTCTGGTAAAATGCCTAATTGGGTAAATTGGCAATCGTTAATAACTTGGCTAAAAATAAATATTAATCATAATTGTTTTTATTAATGAGGTACATTAAGGTAAAGATGATTTCTATAAAGTTTCGTGTTTATCAGTTTAGTATTAAAGAATTTATTAAAGAATTGTAAAAATAATGCTTTCCAACGATAATTTTTTCATTTTTAAATTTTAGAAAATATGCACTTCTATCTCACAGAAGTACATAATTTTTTTTTTAAATTAATCCTTTTAAACATTTAGCTATCTAAACACTTTAATTTAATTTATAAGAATGAGTTCTAAAATGAAAATAATTAGTTTAATTACATCGTGTGTTTTGGAGTAAAATGACTTGGTTAATATAAAATGGTTTTTGTCATATTGTAATTTTATTTTTAAATTATCAATTATTTTCTGGATATTTCCATTTAATTCTTTAATTTTTAATTATTTCCTTCAATTCTTTAATATGTTCTTTAATTTTCAATTATTTTTATCGTTTTTCCATTAATTCCTCAATATTCAATAATTATCGGATTTTTTCTATTACTTTTTTCAGTCATCAAAATTGTTTAAAAATTTCATTTTATTTGTTATTATTATTATTATCATCGCCTTTTTTCTATTATTCTTTCGAGTATCATTAAGATTCTTTAATTTTAAATTTAATTGTTAAATTACTTTCTTTAATTTTTAATTCCATTTTTCAATTTTTATTTACATTCTTCAATTTTTAAGTATATTCCATAAATTTAAATCCAATTCTTCAATTCTTAATTGCTTTCTTCAATTTTTAATTATTCTTTAAAATTTTAATCATTTTTTTCGATTTTTAATCCAATTGTTAAATGTGCAATTATTTCCAACAATTATTTCTTCAATTTTCTTAATTTTTCAATTTGCAATTATTTTCTTTAAATTCAATATTTCTTTTTTAAATGTTTTCAATAATTTTTTTCAGTTGTCTATTAATCTAGTCATTTTTTTAATTTTATTTTTAACTGACACTTATTTTCGTTATTTTCCACATATTTTCATCAATTTTTTAATTATTCTCGTCAATTTTTAACTATTTCTTTCAATTATTAATTATTTTCCGCAATTTTCAATTATTTTGTACAATTTTTTCAATGTTCAATTATTATCTTAAAATTTTATAATTATTCTTTGATTTTTTAAATTGATTTTGTTCAGTTGTGTATTAATTTAGACATTTAAATTGCATTTAAAATTAAAGAAACTTAATGATAATCGAAAAAAATAATAGAAAAAAGGCGATAATATTGTAATATTAAAGAAAATAATTGAAAATTAAAAAGTGGTGTTTGAATATGAAAAAATAACTGAGAATTGAAGAGAATACTTATAGAATTGAATAATTGAACTGAAATTTTAAATAAATTTTCTTGAGTGAAAAGAATAATTGAAGAAATTCGAGAATTATTGAGTATTGAGGAATTGATTGAAAATCGATAAAAATAATTAAAACCACTGCCAAGTTGTACCTCAAGTATTTATTTAGTGTGAGTAATTTTTGGTATTTATTTTTTGAAAACATTGCTTCCTCATAGAGATTACTACAAACATGACTAAGTTTTAATTAATAGTTCACAAAAAAATAGTAAATAGGCCAATTGATGCATTTTTGAATTGCTTACAAAACGAGCAAAAATTATTCTTCATAAAATTTATGCAAAAAGCAAAAAAACATACAAAAATTAATTTTTGAAATCTTGATTACTCGGAACAGGATTACAGTAGAATGTTCTTAAATAGCTCATTCGATGTGTTTTTCAAACACCTGCATAATAATGAAAATATATTTAAGCTTGTAATAAAGCATAAAAATCAAATTATGAAAAAACAAGATTTTCAAAGTTTTCGATTTTTAAAATGCTAATAACTTTGGATTAAATTGCACTTTTTCCTCCAAAAAATTTTTTCTCTAATTGTTTTTCTAATTGAAGTTTCTTATAATAGAACATTCAAGGAATACAATTTTTTTTAAGATAGGAAGCGGAGATAATTATTAAGATACTTCAGATTGAAAATCAACCTTTTAAGGATCTTCATTTATACTCAATTGTTATTTCTAAATGTTAAAAACCAATTATGAGTTTTAATGATTTATCTTGTTTGAATTTAAATTTACTATACACTTCGTTTAAATAAAATGTTACTAAAAGTTTTCTTTTTATTTCAAACAGCCAAATAATGACTTTAAACATAACCTTTTCTCGAGTAGGTGTCCAATTTAAATTTTCGATTAATTTGTTTTCTTAGCTTTATCAACCTTTATCAAGGTTTTTCAGGTACACTTACAAATTTTCTTATTTATACACATTTCTTTTTGGATTTTGATTGTGATGTAGTTACAATTTTTAACAGAAAAAAATCTACTTTTTATAAATATTCATTCTAGTGAAAAATACACGTTAAATTAATTTTAACATTCAAATAAACATTACTATTTTTGATATTTCAAACAAGTTATATTACTGACAAATAATAATTCCGTTTAATAAAGTTTAAGGTAAATGTTTATTTAGCTACATAAATTTCGGTTAAATGAACACTGTCGCAATTTAATTTAAAAAATGTACACGTTTCCTTCAATTTGTTACTTTATTTGAAAATTTTTTTCTTTTCTTCAATTTTACCCTCGATTTTAACTTTTTCCGTATTTAAGTTTTTTGAAAATTTATTTTATTTAACTCAAGAGTTAATAACTCGAAAACTAAAGCTTTTAATGAAAAAATGAAAAAATACTGTTTTATTTGTTTTGCTATTTAATTATCCACATAGAATCAATTTTATGTTTCCAATTTATTGAAAACTTTAATCTCTAAATACAAAATAATGTTAAGTACACTACGTGCAGAAATTTAAAATTAATTTACTTTTTATTTCAATAATTTTTCAAAAAACTGAAATGTCTCCGTGAAAAAAGTATTTCATTGATGTTGACTCTGTCCGCTATAACTCTTTAATATCTCGCAGAGAGGTTCTATATAATAATAAGCTTATCGGAGTCGTAAAAGCTCTCTAAAAATCCAACTTATTTTTTTTTCTCTCTCTTCATTTTAACCTTTTTCCTGTACTTCAATGTTTTTATTTCAATTTTTTCTTAGTTAATAATAAGCATATTGGTGTCGTGAGAGCTCTTTTGAAATAAGGCACTGAGATGAGAAATCTCTCGGGTAGAATTATGGGGGAAATGATAAAAAGATAATGCATGAAAGTCGCTGGGATTGAGATAAAAGAGATGGAGTTGGAGAAAAACGAATGACGTTCGTCAAACGGCATTGAGTGAATTTCCTGCGCTCTACTTAGCGCTCGGAAAGAGGAATTTCGAGTTGGGAAAATCGTGTTCCTCCTGCATATGTTGAATAAAAGTTTAACTGACTTTGTGAGGTTTTAAGTCGGAGAAATCACACTGGACTAAATTGATCAAGAGACTTTAAACATGTAGAGGAAAGGAATTTCAAAAAACCAATTTTCGTTAATTAAATGAAATTAAAAAAAAAAAAAAAAATTAATAATAAGTGTCACTTTATCCAACATGTTTTACACCCAGTTGGAAATTTTCAAATTTGCACTCATGTAGTTGTCAATTTTCTCCCAATTTAAATTTCTATTTAAATCGATCCAAATAATGTATGAATAAATGTATATTTCTCTCTCTCTCTCTCTCTCTCTCTCTCTCTCTCTCTTTTGAGAGAATTTTCTTCTTAACCAGAGAATATTCATCTATTATTAAAATGGATTTATTGATTATTTATAAATAGATGATATTTTTTGTTGTATGCAAAACACTCTATAGCGTTCGTACAAGCTTTCTGAATTAATTAATTATTAACACCTGATATTTTGTAAATGAATAATTTGTTTGTTTAATTAATATGAAATAAAATATTTAATCCAAAATCACTTAACTCTCACCTCCAATTAATCTCCACAAAGTCAGTTCAATTCACTTTAATGAAATTGCGTTTCATAAATTTATTTCAATGTACCAAGAATTCAACCGAGTGCACTTCATTTAACTATTATAATTTTCACGATTTATGTATAGTTTCCTGGAAAACTATGTACGAAAGTAATAAAACTTAGAATCGAAATGGGTTTTATAAATTTTAATGAAGCACGGACAAATATGTATTTTACAATAGTAATTAATTATTGAAAAGATATTATCGATTTCACTGAGTCAAATAAATAGTAATTAATGTTAATGTAAAAAATAAATCGAATTTTAAAATATTTAGCAGAGCGATTGTGTAGAAATTTTGAAAAGTATCGAAACTTTAGAGAAAAAGGAATAAAAACTTACTTTATAATTATAAAAAAATCCCTCTCGTTCAACCCATTGACATAATCTCAAACTAGAAAACGGGTTTTCTCATAAAATAAAAAGATTAAAATTGGTTTTACGCAATTTTAATTTTTTAGACACAGTTGTACATTTTTTTTAAAAAATTAGGTTGATAAAAAATTTCTTATAATTATTTAATACTCTGTGTTTTTTCAGTGGCGTAACTATTAAGGGGCTCTTGAGCTCAGGGGGCCCTCAGTCAACCCTAATAAACCTTTTTTTAAAGGACAAAATTTATAAAATTAAAAAAAAATTGCAAGAAATAATTGAAATTAAACAAAATAATTGCAAATTTTTCAAACTAATTGAAAAAAATGAAATCAATTAAAAACTGGGGAAAGTAATCTAAAAACTCACAGAAATGTTTTAAAAACAAAGAAAATGATTTAAAATTGAGAAAATTACTTGAAAATCTTAAAAGTAAATTTAAAAAGATTAAATAATGAAAACTTCGAAAAAATAATTGAAAAAAATGATTGAAAATTATGATAAATAATATAAAATTAAAAAATAAATTAAAATTTGAGAAAATAATTGACAAAATTACATAATATATTTTAAATGAAGGAAAGTTGAAGAAAATTTCAGAAAAATAATTAAAACTTTCAGAAGTTGATGGAAAAAAAGACAATAATTAAAAATTAGAGAAAATAAATGAAACATGATAAACATAATTTAAAATTGAAGAGAATAATTTTTAATTAAACAGAAATAATTAAAAACTTTTTGGAAATTATGAAAAAGAACGAAAGTAACTAAAACTTGAAGAAAATAATATAAAAAATCATCTGAATAATTGAAAAATGAATTAAATAATTGAAATCTCAGATAAATAGTTAAAAATTTTCATAATTATAAAAGAAATAAAAAACATTGAAAATTGAAGGATATAAATTTTGGAAAATAATTGAAAAATGATTTTACAATTTGAAATTTGATGAAAATAATTGAAATGTGATACAAACATTGATAAGTTGTAAAAAATAAATCACATTTGAGTCAAATAATTTAAAAAATTACAGAATTTTTTTTAAATAAAGAAAAAATAATTAAAATTTGAGAAAAATACATGAAGATCTTAGAAATCAATTGAAAAAAATGATAATAACTAAAAATTGGAGAAAAGAATTGAAGAAAGCTAAAAATAAATGAAATTTACGATAATTAATAAAAAAATTTGGAAATGATTAAAACAAATGGAAATAATTAAAAATTAAAGAAAATAATATAAATTTTAGAAATTAATTTTAGAAAATGAAAATAATAATTAACAATAGAGGAAAATAGTTGAAAAATACTAAAATTAATTTAAATTTGAAAAAATAATTCAATTATACTGAAAATAATTTAAATTAATGAAGAAAATAATTTAAATATGAAAGATTGAAAACATTAAATAAAATTTGAGAGAAATAATTGAAATTCGTAGAATATATGCTTAAAAAGAAAAAATAATTACAAAATTACTTAAAATTCTTAATTAAAGAGAATAATTAAAAAATAGCAGAAATAGACGAAAATTGATGAAAATAATAAATGAAATTTCAGATAAACAATTGAAATTTTTAAAAATTATGCCAAAAGAATGAAAATAATTAAAAAGAGGAGAAAATAATATAAAGTTTCAGAATTCGTTTTCAAGCAAAAGAAAATAAGTGAAAACCCGTTCTAAAAATTAATAATTTAAAAGAATAATAGAAATTTGAGATAATAAGTGAAAATTTAGGAAAATAATTGAAATATATTGAAAATATTAAAAGATGGAAAAAATAATTGAAAAATGAGTTTTTTATTTGAAACTTGAAGAAAACAATTAAAAAATGATAAAAAAAAATGATAAGTTGTAAAAAAAAATCACAATTGAGTGAAATAATTGAAAAAATTACAGTATTTTTTTTTTAAATAAAAAGAAAATAATTGAAATTTGATAGAAATACATGAAGATTTTAGAAATCAATTGAAAAAAATGAGAATAACTAAAAGTTGGAGAAAAAAATTGAGGAAAGCTGAAAATAAATAAGGTTTGCGTTTATTAATAAAAAAAATTTGGAAGTTATGAAAACAATTGAAATGAATTAAAAATTGAAGAAAATAATTTAAATTTGAGAAAAATACTTAAAAATTCTAGAAAATAATTTTAGACAATGAGAATAATAATTAAGAATCGAGGGAAATAATTGAAAAATAATAAAATTAATTTAAAATTGAGAAAAATAATTTAAATATGAAAGAATGAAACTGTAAATAAAATTTGAGTTAAATAATTGAAAAAATCATAGAATATATGTTTAAAAAAAGAAAATATGTAATTATAAAATTACTCAAGAATTTTAATTAAAGAGAATAATTCTCGGAATAATTAAAAAATAGCAGATATAATCGAAAATTGATGAAAATAACAATTTAAATTTCAGATAAATTTTTGAAATTTTTGAAAATTGTACCAAAAGAATGAAAATAATAAAAAATTAGGATAAATAATATAAAATTACAGAATTTATTTTTAAGCAAAAGGAAATAATTGAAAAATCTTTTAAATAATTGAAAATTAAAGACAATAATTTAAATTTGAGATAATAACTAAAAATTTAGGAAATTAACTGAAAAATAATGGAAATATTAAAATATGGAGAAAATAATTGCAATACAATAAAAAGAAATGAAAATTGAAGAAAATAATTGTAGATTGAGATATATATTTGAAAGTTCAGTAAAATAATTCAGAAATTATGAAAATTATTGAAAATTGAAAATAATAATTGCAAAATGACAAAAATAATGGTAAGTTAAAAAAATAAATTTTAATTTGCGATGAATAATATAAAATATTAAGGAATAAATAATTAAAACTGAGTTAATGTCAAGGCAAAAATAATTAAAATTGAAAAATTGATTGAGAAAACTAAACAAAAAAATTGAAGTTTGAGGAAGGTAAATTTAAGATTTAGGACATCAATTAAAAAACAATTAAAATAATTTAGGATTGTAGAAAATAGTTGAAAAATGAAAAAAAAATAATAGTAAAAAATTGTATTTTAAGTAATGGAAATCATAATAGAAAAGAATTTTAAAAAATTAATGAAATTTTAAATCACTTTTAAATTAGTATTTTTGAAACGTGGATTAATTGAACTTTGAATCAATGCAAGTTCACATTAACTGAAATTTGAAGAAATTAAAATTGCTATAAATTTAAAATTTGAAAACATTTTAAAAAGGTGAAATACGATTTAAAATTTTAAAAGAAAAAAATATCTAGTGACAAATATCAGGTGTGGACAGAATGAATGAATGAATTAATTAAACTTGTAAATTATTATATATAATTGAGGCCCCATTTTCCTTTTTGCCCCCGGGCCCTCGCACCCATAGTTACGCCACTGTGCTTTTTCTTTAAAAGTTGGGAACAATTGTAATTTTCATCCAATTTTGACAAATAATAGCTTATTTTAATCTTTGAAACATTCTCTACATTTTGTTGGTTGGATTTTGTTACACTATTTTTTGTTTAAAAAATATAGAATAGAAACATTTTATGTTTAATAATTTTTTATGTTTTCTAGTTTGAGGTTTTGTCAATGGATTGAGTTAAAATTAATACAAAGAATGAAGTTATTTCACCGTTTTATTAAACTTTACTAAAACAAAAAAAAAAGTTATGTTTCATTTCGTGAAATGAAAGGATTTTGATAACACTTTGTGAACGATTATGAGATGTGAGTTAACAATAAACAATAGGTTATTGACAGAAATGGATCAAATTTTACTGGCAGGCGACAATGAATGCTTTTGTCTTTATGATATGTCTCTCACTTGAAGATACCTGTTGCGACCAATCAACAAGCACTATTTCCTAATTGTCCTATAATCATTGTTTCCGCTTCTGCAAAGCAGTTTTGCCTCAAAACAGAGCAGTATTTTTTATAGAGAAAGCAACGATTCTAGTGATAGTACGTCTTTCAACCGGAATTGGATTTCCTTCTTTCAAATCGTCTTTCCAACATTCAGTATTTTATGAGAAAAGCTTTTCAAAGAACACTGAATAAAATATAGTGGTTAAGTGTTTCGTCTAGTCACAAAGGAAAAGAAGACAACTCTTTCCAATTGACTGACAACTACTCCGAACAACATATCCTAACGATCATTCTTTTCAAAGATAATAAATTTGGAAAACAAATTGTTCAATTGGATTTTTAGTTTATTTCATGACAGTGAGATAATAATTTACAGGGTAGCTACATTTTTTATGAAATTAAATTCCCTGTTTTTCCTGATCACAAATTTTTTAACAATTAAAACAGTATTTTTAATTTTTAGAAATTTGTCTTTATATTTATAATATAACTTTATACTAAAATTTAAAATTTATACATTCTTATAATCTTATTAATTATTATAATTAGAGATTAAAAAGTTTTATTATCACCGAGGGGCTTTTCACTCAGGAAATCTGGGAATCAGAAATTTTTTGATTCTGTTTTTGTTCTTAAGATTCTTGCTGATTTGAATTGATTCCCAGATTGATTCCTAAGATTTCCTTGGGATTCTCAGTGATTCTCAAGACTACCTACCTACTGCCAAGACCGAATTCAGCTTCGGCTGAATTCGGTAAGAATCGGGTATCGGCTTTTAAAATGTTTGTGCAGGCAAGTGCATGTTTGTGTGTCGCAGAATACATGAAGATCATAAAGTATTAAGTGTTTCTGTAAATCAATAAAAATAATTGGTAAAATTATTATTTGCGATTATATTTATATTAAAATAAACAAAATAGTTTGTATAGTTACTATAAACAAGGTGCTTTAGATTATTCACAACATATAACCTTAAATTTCTAACTAAAACAGTACATATTTTCATGTATTTTTTGTTTATTATGGAACATGAAACCTCACATGGAACACGCGTGTAAAAACTTTATTTCTTTTTTCAAAAAGGTAAAACAATAAAATGTTAAGATAAGGAAAATACCTAGTATTGAACTGTTATAAAATTAAAAATCACAAAACTAGTCATTCGTAGCTTAAGGGAAATTTTGATAAAAACTAACATATTCACAGAATTAGATTTATGTATTCTCCACATTAATTATATCTGCAATATCGCATTCTTCTAGTTAAAATTGTGGCAAAGCATGTAGCCAAAACAAAAACAGATCAACATAACCTGAGAGTAATGTCAGTTAGGATGGTTGAGAAAGAATAGAAAGAATCGTTAAACTTCGGACTTAATCGTCAATAGTCGACTTTCATCTACACGTTAGTAAGTGTGAGTGCAATACACACTGAGAAAACTTCAATAGGATTTCTACACAGATTTCCATAAGATTACCAAGATTCTCAGATTCTCAATGATTCCCAAAGATTACCATTAAGATTTCTTTAAGATTTTTTTGACGCTAAAATTAAGAAATCCATGATTCTTGAGTGAAAAGCCCCTCGATTATCACAAAATATTAAAATCTAAATTTGTAAACAATAATTTATCTTAAACAATTGAAAAGAAAAACGTTCCACTAGCAACATTAAGAAACTTTGAATTGTTGTTGGTCATTTAAAACTATGAATTTTTGCAAAATCAAATAATGAAAATTACGAAATTGAAGATATATCTGAAATATGATTTATATCTGGAAAATGGCGAAAATAATTGACAGTTGGAAACAAAATTCGAAAAATGGCTACTAATTACACAATTGAAAAGAATAGTTTAAAAGATTACACAGTTATTTCTAAAAATTGTTCAACTATTTTGATTAAATTTAATATTTATAGGTATTAATACCTAAATACCTAAATATTAAATAAATAATAATGTTGGAAATAATTGCAAATTGAACAACTGGATTCAAAATCGAAAAATATAATTGAAATTGAAGAAAATAATAACAAATTGAGAAAGTAAATTGAAAATTTAAGAATTAAATTAAAATTTGAAAAAATAATTGATAATTGAAATAAAAATTACAAAATTACGAAAATAATTGACAATTAAAAACAAAATTCAAAAAGTGGCTTCAAAAAGTGTATTGATCCATGGATCAATACACAACCGAACAAAATAATTTAAAAAATCAAAGAATAATTATAAAATTTTAAGATAATAATTAGAAATTGAAGTAAATAATTAATAATTGAAGGAAATAGTTGAAAAATTACGAGAATAATTGGAAAATTTAAGAAAAAACCGCTGCAAAGTTCTACGTCGGGTATTTACTTTCGTAGATTATTTTTTTCATTTGTGTTCATTTTTTGAACACATTGCTTCCTCATAGAGAAATAATAAATCTCTCTTTTTTAAAACTGGATAACAAAATGGTCTAAAAAAAATAAATTATTAGACAAAATGGATAAAAAGTACTTTCTTGTAATATTTTTATGTTATTATGTTAATATAAGTTGTAAATAAAATATTTTTTACAAGACTACGCTATTAAGTGAGCAAACGGTTTATTGATTTACGTAAAATTTGATGAAAATATATTAATTAAAACTTACAATTGCAAATATAATATAAAAAAGTAAAACATTATTAAAATATTCAAAAACAAAAACCATTACTTCATCTATAAGGAAGCAATATTTATATTTTAACTTTTTTTTTAAACATCAATTCCCCAATTTTTTAATATATATTAAATGCACTTAAATGTACTAAAAAGTTTTAATAAATTTCAATTGGAAAAAAAACATGGAAAAATGAACAAAAACACAAAATATGCAATTAAAAAAAATTGAAAAAAATACGAGTCGGATAAAATATAAGACAAAAAAATACTCCCTCTATAAGGAAGCAATACTTCCATTAAAAGAAAACAAAAATTTCCAATGACATTGGCTAAGTACCAATCAGTTTAAAATACATTAACTATTATAGGAATAATAATAATAATAATAATAATAACTAGCGTAATGAACCTCGCTCGATAACGCTCGCTCGGTGATTATTATTAATTTAATTGTTTATTGATGTGGACATTTCATAAAATATTAGTAAACTTATTGTTCATTGAATGTTTAATATTTTTTTTACAAATTTTTTGTATTTTAATAATTTTTATTGTCATGTTTTATTAATATAAAAATTTTTAAAAATTAATTATCATATTAACGTGGGGGTATGGTCTCACGGGCGAAAAAAAATACCTTTTAAACTATTTTTTTTACGAAACTACTAAATATTTTTAAATGATTTTATTCTTACATTATTTTGTAACATTTGAAGTGAGTTCTCACTTAAAAGAAAAAAAAATATATGAAATTAAAGGACTTGCAGCCACTTGATGTAGACTATGTCAAAAATTGAGTCTGTTGCGGTGACCCTAATTAAAAATAGTGGAAAATCAGCGCCAACTGATAGCAAAATTATTAATAATTAGTAATTAACTAAATATACAGTCCCAAGCTGCGCCTTACTGATCACATATATATTGGATACAGCGCTAAATAATAATGGCTGCGTTTTCAATAAAAAATAAATCAAAAAAATGTAAACTGCAAAGGGGCCGTTCATATACCACGTGGACAGCTTAAGGGGGAGAGGGGGGGTTCGCCAAATGTCCACGATTGTCCACGATGGGAGGAGGGGGGGTTTTGTCAAATGTCCACGTGGACAATTATGCGTGATTCGCAAAATGTCTCCATTAAAAATATTTTTTTATTTCTTATATTTCCTTTATTCAACGTTTCAATTGCGCACCACTGACATTATTTTTTTAAAACTTTAATTATCTCCTTCAAGTTTTGTATTCTATATTCGATATATCTCGACTTCTTTCAATTCTATTTTTTAATTTTTATTTAGATTCTTTAAATTTTAATATCACTTCTTAATTTCAATTTTTTCTTCAATTTCAACTATTTTTTTTTTATTTTCAATCCAGTTGATCAATTAGCAACTATTTCCAACAATTATTCCTATAATTCCTATAATTCTTAATTATTTTCTTCAATTTTAAGTTATTTCCTATACAATCTTTTAAATTTTTATTTATTCTCTTAACGTTTTATAATTATTCTTTAATTTTTTCAATTTTTTTCTTTTAAGTGTGAATTAATCTAGTCATTTTTTTTAAAATTTTCAATTAGTTTCCTCATTTCTCAATTGTTTTCTTTAATGTTTAATTATTTTTGTCATTTAGTACTTTTTTTAAAACTATCAATTATTTTCTTAAAAATTCGATATATTTCTTAAATTTTCAATTTTTTTTTCAATTTTTAATAATTTTTTTGAATTTTCAATTTTTTTAAAATTTTTAATTCATTCTTCAATATCCAATAATAATAAATATTCCACACCGGTGCAAAATGACGATTGTTTTGCTAACATTGACAATATTTCAGAGTGGTTAGTGCCCCCGTGGATTGCCGAAGATAATCCTGAAATATCTAATAACGAATATTAGATTTGTGACAAAAAATTATTTTTATTTTTTATAATTGAAAATGTTCCTTCCAAAGTATTCTACCAAAGATAGCAATTTACCTATTACTTGTAGAACTTCTTAAACTTTTTATTATTTACTAGTAGAACTTATAAAGTATTTTCGTATTAATAAAAAGCTGTGATTAAATTTTTTAAGAACAATTGAAGATCTATTTATTTACCTAATTTCACGTAAAAGAGCATCCTATTTCAAAGAATTTGTCATAAAAAGTTGTGAAGTTTACTCGAATATTCATATTTCCTTTGAATAGTTCTTTGATTTTAACATCCAAAAACTATTTTTCACTAAAATTGTCCACGTGGACATTTAGGGGGGGGGGAGGGGGGGGGTCAAAAATCGGAGAAAAGTTGTCCACGTGGTATATGAATGGCCCCAAAAGGCAGCGCTCAATAAATAAAGAAAAACTACAATGAAAATGATAATAATTAATTGTAATATATATTTTCAGTGGCTGCGTCTAAATAAAAGTATACACTGAGAAAAAATTTTGGTAAAAATTCCTGTGCCTTCACTATAAAAGCGTCATAATTGACAGTCCCCGAAATTTTACAGTGCTATCTTACAATTTTTACCAGAAAATCCGGTAAAAATTGTAAGACAGCACGGTAAAATTTCGGGGACTGTCAATTATGACGCTTTTATAGTGAACAGCACAGGAATTTTTACCAAAATTTTTTCTCAGTGTACATGTTACGAATATTACAAAAGAAAAAGTATACACTGTTTTTAAAAAAAGAAATGAAAAGTAATTAATAGTGTTATTATATAAAGTCCATATATCTAGAATTAAAATAGATCAATTGAGGCAGCGCCTAAAAATAAATAATTTTATAAACATATTTTAAAACTATAATTAATAATTATAAATGTGTTTGCATTTCAAAAAGTAGTCAATGACAACTGTTTAGTTAGCAAATTAAAAAATACTATTATATAAAAAAAAAGTCTAAAAATATCCAGAAATCGATACATAATTTCCGTCAAAAAGATTATTAAAATAAAAATCAAAAAAAGGCAGCGCTACATATTAAGACTCCCTAAGGTTTTTTTAAAAATAAATCAAAAAGAATAAATAAAATTAAGAAACCATATACCTATACAAGGCCTCCACGTCGTGGGAGTTGGGCAACATTGTATAAAAAATATATATAATGGCTAACATTGGAAGGGTTTAAAAAGCAAAATATGCTTCACAAAGAATTTAATAAATAAAACTTAAAAACAATGTATTCACACAAAAAAATTATAAAATGTATTATTCCGAAAAAACAATTATTTTAAAATATAAGAAAAATATACTTGAAGTAGGATACAAAATAAAAAATTAATCTTAAAAAACTAAAAAAAAAAAATTACGCGTAGGTTTTTGTCGATTTAACACATGCGCAGCAGTTTTTTACTAACATTACACATGCGCAGTAGCTTTCTACAAACGTTAGGTATGCGCAGTGGTAAAAATCGTAACAAATATTGATTGTTTAACAATTTCAAAATGAACTGACATTAAAAAACATGTTAGCAAAAAAGTTTAATCCAATGTTTAAAACATATAATTTTAAAAACTAAATTGTACGCACAACATTTTACAAGTGGAGAAAAACGAAATTTTAATTTTCGTTGGACTTAAAAAAAAAAAAAAAACTAATTTTTTAAATAAAGGTACCTTTGCGCATGTGCACTTACCATGCTACAGTGTTACGCATGCGCAATAATAAAACGGATTTTTACTGCGCACTTATTAAAAAAAGTATACTATATGTACTGAAAATTTACTTATCTGGTAAAGTACAGCACTGCGCATGCGTAATTTTTAAATTTGATCAGAGCACATGTGTAACTATCACTGTGCATAACTGCGCATGTGTAACACCAATATAAAACAACTGCGCATGTGAAATGCTTGTTTTGTAGTGCGCACGTTTACACAGTTGTGGTGCACTACTGCGCATGTGCAACAATATGTTGTGCATAAAAAAATGTTCAGTTTAACATGCTTGACAAGAATAGTGCCAGTGCGCATTGTTACAAACCGTAATAACATGATAAAATGAACATTTTTTGTAAGTTGACTATTGGAAAAAGTAGGTGAACTTTGAAGTGTGTACGACGACGAACGAAGTTTTCTCGGTATCGTATTAATATAATAGAAGATAATAATAATAATAATAATAATAATAATAATAATAATAATAATAAAATAATATTTCAATTGTTCCTAGATTTTTTTGCTACAAACTTATCCGCCATTACAAAAAAACCTTCCACATTTGTAACCAAGGAAACAATCTGATCAATAAGTATAAAAACTTTAAAATAAAGAAATTTCAACACAGATGACAATATTAAAAATAAAATTGAAAAAGTGTGAAAAAATATGGTCCTCAACTACCCTGGGAATAATTTTTCTAAGTAAATATATAAAATAAGCTTAAAGTTAACATGTAACACAACGGTAAATAAATTAATAATAGACAGTAAGAAAATATGAACAATGACCCTGCGCGGCTCAACATTAAAGGATTCATATGGCATAAAAAAAATCTTCTACAAAATAAAATTTTTCTAATTCTAAAAATAAGCGTAAATATCCTAAAAACTCCTATACTTAACAGTTTTCTTACAAAAGGACAGAACTAAAATGTCTAAGATGCATGTGGAACTTAAAAAAAAAAAAAATTGTACTATAAGGTTCGTAAATAGGTCAATCGATGCGTTTTTAAAAAATAAAAAGGATAAAAAGCTTACATTTTAACTTTCTTAAATTTTTTTTTATAATTTTGCCAAAAAACGATTTTTTGAAAATTTTAAAATCTAAAAAAAATATATCTGGAACTGATCGATCGGATTCAAACATATGGCAGAATTTGTCCCCCTGAGAGACCTATTATTTGGTAAAAAAAGATGCTTCTAACTATAACGGTTCTCGAGATATTGGGCCAAACGTAAAGTTAACATACACACACACACACACCCGGACATTTTTTCTAAACATCATTTTTGACATCCTGGGGTCGAATTATGTCGAGAAATGTCAAAAAATTGCAATTAAGGATTTGAGGGTAAAACAATACTTCCTCTATGAGGAAGCAATATGTGAAAAATGACGAAAATAATTGTCAATTGAAAACAAAATTCGAGAAATAACTAGATCAATAAAAAACTAAAAAAATAATTGAAAAATGGAATTGAAATTTAAAGAATATACTCAGTGGCGTATGTGGGAGAGCAAGGACCCTGGGGCAAAAAGGAAAATGCGGCTTATATGCGGAAAATTCACTTATATATATATATATATATATATACTATATAAATTTACAAGCTTAATTCATTCATTCATTCATTCTGTACACGTCTGAAATTTGTCACTAGATGCTTTTCTTTTAAATGAATTAAAAATTTCTTCAATTTTTAATAATTCTTTTCTATTATGATTTCAATTACTTAAAATCATTGGCGGATCCAGGGGGGGGGGCCACGGGTGCTTGGCCCCCCCCCAAAAGCCTCATATTTAACAATGAGAGTGAGAGAGATAGCACTATAGTGCTATCTCTTTCTCTCTCATGCAATACCCCCTCCAAAAACCTTGTCTGGATCCGCCACTGCTTAAAATAGGTGCAATTTTGTACCACTTTAATTATTTTTCAACTATTTTCTACAAATCTTAATATTTTCATTGTTTTTAAATTGTTTCCCTCAATCTTAAATTTACTTTCCTCAAATTTCAATTATTTTGTTCAATTTTCTCATTCACTTTTTCAATTTTAATTATTTTTACCTTGTCATTAAATTAATTTGATTATTTATTCCTACATTTTATACACTGAAAGAAAAACAATTTAAAATTTACTTGAGTTTTAAGTATTATTTACTTTTTTACTCAAGCAATGGAAACAAATTAAAAACTGCTGTGAAACCAGGTAATTTTTACTTTGTTTTCTAAGGATAAAAAAATGTCACTTTTCGAATCAAATTTGACGTTTTGTATTTGAAACGAATATTTGGAGTAATTAAAGAAAAATAAATAATAAATTAATACATAAATTACTTTTCTACTTACTTTTATTTATACTTCCATTATTAAATCTTCCGGAATATAATTAAAATTTAACTTCGAAGAGTTTGACACAAAACGTCAAATTTTCTTCAAAAGTGTCATTTGTTTTTTTTCTTTTTAGAAAACAATGTAAAAATTACCTGGATTGACAGCAAGTTTTAATTTATTTGCATTGCTTAAGTAAAAAAAGTAAATATTACCTAATTCTCAAGTAAATTTTAAATTGTTTTTTTTTCAGTGTATTATTCGTCCCAAATTTAAATTAATTTTTGTAATTTTCCATTGTTTTTGACATTTTGCAATTATTCTGTAATTTTATTTTATTTTCTCCGATTTTTAATTATTTTCATTCTTTTGGCATAAATTTAAAAAAATTCAATTATTTATCTGAAATTTCAATTTTTATTTTCATCAATTTTCGATTATTTCTGCGATTTTTTAATTATTCTCTTTAATTAAAAATTTTAAGTAATTTTGTAATTATTTTCTTTTTTCAAACATATATTCTATGGTTTTTCAACTATTTCTCTCAAATTTTATTTACTGTTTTTAATCTTTCATATTTAAATTGTTTTTATCATATTTCAATTATTTTTCTCAATCTTAAATTATTTTCAACGTATTTAAATTATTTTTATCAATTTTGATAATTCTAATTTTCTAAAATTACTTTCTAAAATTTTTAAGTATTTTTCTAAAATTTCAATTATTTTCTAAAATTTTTAATTATTTTCATTTGTTTTCATAATTTCCAAATTTTTTTTTATTAATTATCATAAATTTTATTTATTTTTAACTTTCTTCAATTCTTTTCTCCAATTTTTAGTTATTCTCATTTTTGTCAATTGATTTCTAAGATCTTCATGTATTCTAAAATTTCAATTTCTTTTATTTAAAAAAAAAATTAATATATTTTAAAATATAATATAATACAACTTTTACAACAATATTTAATTAATTTACCGTACGGTTATTAAGATAATGTTATTCAAGGCTAGTAATTCTTCTCTTTTTTTAAATAATCAGGAAGGAGAAATTTTAATAGCTTGAAGTTCTTAATGGAAAAATTTTTTTCCAACAAAATTCGTTTGTGTAATGATTTTAACTATAAAATACTATTTAGAAACTAAATTATAAGAAAAAATGAAATGAAAAAGATATTGAATATCTTTGAGAACCGCTTGAGAGTATAAGCGCCCTTAAAGAAAATAATTGAATAATTGTAATCATAATTAAAGAAACTTAATGATAATAGAAAAAAATAATAGAAAAGAGACGATAATTTTTTAATATTATAGAAAATAATTGAAAATTGAAAAGTGGAATTTAAATTTGAAGAAAATAATTGAAAATTAAAGAGAATAGTTCTAGAATTGAATAATTGAATTGAAAATGGAAAACAATTTTTATGAGTAAAACAAATAATTGAAAAAATCTGAGAATTATTGAATACTGAGGAATTAATTGAAAATCGTTAAAAATAATTAAAAATTAAAGAAAATACTTCAGAATCGATGAAAATAATTAAAAATTGAAGAAATAAAATTTAAATTAAAGAATTGAATTTTTTAATTTTTAATTTTAAAATTGATAACTAAAAGAAAAATTATAATATGACGAAAGTAATTAACTACCTATTTAAAAAAAATAACAATTGAAAAAACATCAGCAAAAGGTGAGAATAATAGGCATTCGAACAAGAAAATTTTCTAAATTAATGAAAAATCATAAACTTGGAAGAGAATGATAAATTAAAACTGATGAAAATTATGGAAAAAATTGTAGAAAATAAATGAATATTGAAGAAATTAATTGGAAATTGAAGAATTGTATTGAAATTTCAAGAAAATAATTGATATTTGAGAAAATTATTGAATATTGAATAAAATAATTGAAAAATGAAGAATGCAATTGAAGATTGAAGAAAATAATTAAAAAATAAAGAAATAAATTGAAGTTTAAAGAATTAAATTTAAATTTTAACTTAATAGTTAATAATTGAAATAAAAATTACAAAATGACTAAAATAATTGAATACTAAAGAAAATAATTGAGAAATGAGGAAAATAATTGACAATCGAAAGAAAAATTTGAAAACTGTCGAGAATAATCAACAACAGAACAAACTGATTAAAAGAAATTAAAGAATTATTATAAAATTGAATCAGAAAATATATATGATCCAGGAAGGTATAGAAATAACACAATTTTATATCATGTCAAAAAGCGACGTTTCGCCAACAAGGGTTCGTTGGCCTCATCAGGCTATAATCGTTAAAGCTTTAAACGTTCTCTCATCTAATTATTATAAAATTTGAAGACAATAATTGTATATTGAAAACTGTTGAAAATTATATACTTTATATTATATAGTTAAAACCTTTTAATTTTAGTTGCTGTACAAAATAACATTTACCAATGCACAGAAGAAATCAAGGAGAGAAATCGTGAGCTAGTAATTCTTACTTTTTGTTTTTAATTATGTTTAGTTAATTAAGTATGATTAGAGTGATTTTGGGTGCAAGTACCGTAAAACGGACTAATTTGGCTCAAATTTTCATGTTATCTTGAAAAAATTATAGGAGAAAGTTAATAATAAATTTTGGTACTGAAAATATATAATCTCTGACTCTTTCTCTTTAATTTCACAAAATAAAAAAATTACTATATATTGCGTTAACCTATTTAATTTACTATTTTACTGTGAGCGATATTACACCTCCATATGGGGTAATTTCGCTCAACTTTAATGACTTTAATTTTTAACAACAAAAGTATGTTAGTTTACAAGCTAAAATCGCTTTGTAAAATCATTAGAAATAAAATAATATTATTTAAATAATAATATTTACAGTCATCAGAATGAATATTTAACCACGTTTTGTGTTTTATAATTTGATAAAATTTTTGAATTTTGTCATGAGAAATAACCTTAGATACTTGATAAACAATTGAATGATACATTATATTCATGAACGAAATTACCCAACAAATATGAAATATTTTTTTTAAATTGACTTTTTTCAATATTTATTTCATATATTTTAAATATAGGTTTCACAAGCGACTTTTACACACTACTTATTCAATGAGCAAAATAGACATCTTTAAATAAATATTAGTTTTATTAAAACTTGACTATAATATTCTACTTTAAAATACCCTTGAGACACAGTTTGATACTTTCCTTAACATTAGCAATTGCAAATTTTATATTTTTCTTCCTAGAAATAACAATAAATAATTTTTGAAAAAAAAAGTTTTCACTGAGCGAAGTTACACTACATGACCGAAGTTAGCCTATTTTACGATAAATTTTACGCGAATTTGAGGTAATAATTACATTTTTTTTCCTGCGTGTTGGTACAATATAACACTCTTCATAGTAAATTTTGTGTCAAAAATGATACTTTTTTATTTATTTAATTAAAGTTAAAACCTTTAATTTTAGGTGTTGTATAAAATAACAATTTTTAAAGTAAGTTTTGTGTCAAATTGATACTTACTTAAATTTACAATACAAGAAATTTTAACGTATTCAAATTCACAAGTTTTGAAACTTGGTCGCATTAAAATTACGAAGCCTTAAAATTTGGACGCATTGAAATTACAAAGCCTTAAAATTTGTACGCCTCAAAATGAGAAGGTGCTAAAAAGAAGGTATAAAATGTAAAAGAAGAGGTGAAGAATATCAAAGAGAAAAAAATTAAAAAAAGGAAAACATAATGATAAAGATAATGAAGTAATTTTATGGGATTAGAATTACATTTCTGATCATAAAATATGAAGTGCGGTTAAGTTTTTTAAAATTGCTTTAAAATTGCCATCTGGAAATGGGGAATTAAAGAATAATGATGCAATTAATAATTAAAGACTATGCGGAGTTGATTGGAACTGACACAAAAGAAATGGGTTATGTAAAATATAATATTAAATGTGAAATCTGCTGGAAAAAATTTATATAAAACTAAAGTTATAATGCTTTTCAGAAGATAAACTCTGAAGCACTATTGATCGGCTGTGAACTCTTTTGAAATCGTTAACTTTAATGCTCTTTGTGGATACTTCGCCAACATTTGTAAGAAGCACTTGAGTCATATGTGTTCAATTTGATGAATGGGTCGACTTTCCTTCCCTGAAGGCAATCTATAATAATATTTATTCAACTACATAGATAAGTAACTGTCTCATCTCACTTTAAAGATAAACCCAATATTTCACTATCACATTCAATTTACCTACAGAAAATGCTACTTTTCTAAATTTATTTCATTTAAATGTGCTAGAAACTGAAAGCAAGGATTTAAAACAAGTGATTGAAAAATAGTAAAGAAAGATTTTTAAATATTCTTGCACTCGGTATCACAGAACGAGAACACGAAACTTTCAAAAGTTATACCTACTCGCAAAATTAAATTAAATTAATTTGAAGTGGTAAATATTTGGAAATACTCTAATGTTTCAATTTTTAAATTTAGATCAATTAAAAGTTGCTAACGTTGAAATTGCAAAAATTTAGAATTATTAATCGTTAGAATTTGACCAGATTTTTATCTAAAATGTTTGTGAATTTAAGTGTGTTAACAGTGGCGTAACTGCGAGAGCAAGTGTCCTGGGGGAAAAAGGAAAATGGGGCCCTAATTATTATAAATAATAATTTACAAGTTTAATTCATTAATTCTGTCCACACCTAAAATTTGTCACTAGATGTTTTTTTTCTTTTAAAAATTTTAAATCATATTTCACTTCTTTAAAATGTTCTCAAATTTTAAATTTATAGCAATTTTAATTGCTTCAAATTTCAGTTAATGTGAACTTGCATTTATTAAAAGTTCAATTAATCCACGCTTCAAAAGTACTATTTTCAAGTGACTTCAAAATTTCTTCAATTTTTAATCATTCTTTTCTGTTATGATTTCAATTACTTAAAATAGGTGCAATTTTGTACTATTTTCATTATTTTTCAACTATTTTCGACAATTCATAATTGTGTTTTAATTGTTCTTAAATTGTTTTCCTAAATATCTTAAATTTACCTTCCTCAAATTTCAATTATTTTATTTAGTTTTCTCAATCACTTTTTCAATTTTAATTATTGTTGCCTTGTCATTAAATCAATTTAATTATTTATTCCTAAATTTTATATTATTTATCCCAAATTTAAATTAATTTCTTTTAATTTACCATTATTTTTGTCATTTTGCAGTTATTATTTTCAATTGTTGATTATTTTAATAATTTCTGAATTAATTTCCTGAACTTTCAAATATTTCATATAGGTAACTATTTTGTTCCGTTTTCATTTCTTTTTATTATTTTGCAATTATTTTCTCCATCTTTTAATATTTTCATTATTGTTCAATTAATTTCCTAAATTTTCATTTATTAACTCAAATTTAGATTCTTGTCATCAATTTTCCACGTTTTAAACGATTTTTCAATTATTTTCATTATTTTGGCATAATTCTAAAAAATTTCGATTATTTATCTGAAAATTCAATTATTTTCATTAATTTTCGATTTCTTCTGCGATTTTTTAATAATTCTCTTTAATTAAAAAAATTTAAGTAATATTGTCATTATTTTCTTTTTTTTTTTTTAAATATATTTTATGAGTTTTTCAATTATTTCTCTTAAATTTTATTTACCATCTTCAATTTTTGATAATTCATCATATTTCAATTTTTTTTCTCAATCTTAAATTATTTTCAGCATATTTCACTTTTTTTTCAATTTTAAATTAATTTTATAATTTTTTATTTATTTTCCTAAATTGTTAATTATTATTCTCATTTTCGAAAATTTTTATGTATTTTTCTAAAATTACAATTATTTTCTTCAATTTTCAATTATTTTCATTTGTTTTCATAATTTCTAAATTAATTTCCTGAACTTTCAAATACATATCTTCAATAATATTTCAAATACATAATTTTCAATTATTTTGTTTAATTTTCATTTCTTTTTATTATTTTGCAATTATTTTCTCCATCTTTTAATATTTTCATTATTAGCTTACATTTTTCAATTTTTCAATTATTTTCTTTCTCTTAAAATAAAATTCTGTAACTTTATATTATTTTCTCCGAATTTGAATTATTTTCATTCTTTTGGTATAATTTTATAAAACTACAATTATTTATTTGAAATTTTAATAATTTTTTTCATAAATTTTCGATTATTTCTACGAATTTTAAATTAATCTCTTTAATTAAAATTTTTAAATAATATTGTGATTATTTTTTTTTTCTAAGCATATATTCTATTATTTTGTCAATTATTTCTTTCCAATTTTATTTTATGTTTTCAATTTTTCATATTTAAATTATTTTTAATTTTTTTTCAAATTTGAATTAATTTTATCATTTTTCAATTATTTTCCTCGATTGTTAATTATTATTCTCATTTTATAAAATTATTGAGTATTTCTCTAAAATTTCAATTATGTTCTTTAATTTTTAATTGTTTTCATTTGTTTTCATAATTTCCAAAATTTTTTATCAATTATTGTAAATTTCAATTATTTTTTGCTTTCTTCAATTCTTTTTTCGAATTTTTAGTTATTTTTTTTCAATTGATTTCTAAGTTCCTCATGTATTTTTCGCAACTTCTAATTATTTTTTAATTATAAAAAAAAATTCTGTAATTTTTTCAGTTATCTTACTTAAATTTTATTTATTTTTTTACAACTTATCATTGTTACTATCATATTTCAATTATTTTCTTCAACTTTCAAAATTTTAAATCATTTTTCAATTATTTTGCAAAATCTATATCCTTCAATTTTTGAATTTTTTTCATTTCTTTTATAATTTCAAAAATTTGAAATTGAATTTCATTCAATTTTCCATTATTTATATGAAGTTTTATATTATTTTCTTCAATTTTCTATTACTTTCGTTTCTTTTCGTAATTTCCAAAAAGTTTTTAATTATTTCTTTTTAATTAAAAATTATTCTCTGTAGTTTAAAATTATGTTTAACGTGTATTATTTATTATCTCTAATATTTAATTATTTCCTTTTTTTCCAATGAACTTCTGAAAGTTTTAAGTATTTTTCTCAAATTTTCAGAAAATTCCTGATGAATTTGTATTTATATATTAATATACTGGATGTACCTTTGTGTCGTTTGAAATTTTCTTTAAATCTCCTTTATTTAAAATATTTTATGTAAGTTTTTAAATTATTTTCACCAATTTTTAATTGATTTCATTTTCTTCAATTAGTTTGCAAAATTTGCAATTATTTGGTTTAATTTCAATTATTTTTTGCAATTTTTTTAATTCTAAAATTTTATAAATTTCGTCCTAAAAAAGAAAGGTCTATTAGGGTTGACTTAGGGCCCCTGGGCACTGTCCCACTTTGCCCCTTAATAGTTACGCCACTGGGTGTTTAAGTTTAGAATAATTTCAATTTAATAGAAATGTTGAAAATTGAATTAATTCGAATTTTTGCTAATTCGAATTTAGAAACGTTGAAATTAAAATTTGACGATTTGGAATTTGGAAGCATTCTAATTTTTTAGTTTTCAAATTTGGATGCATTAAAATTGGAACAAATTTAAATTAAAAAAAAAATAAGAAAGAAGTTTAAATTAAGAAAAGAAGAAGAAAGAAAGGGAAAAAAGTTGAAAATAGAAAAGGAGAAAAATTATGTTTTATTTTGTTGGAAAGCATATTGGTTTTAAAATTAAAAGCAATATCTTGACGAATTACGAGGATTTCGTACTTTTATATTGAATTGAAGCAATTGAAATTCAATACTCGTGGAGTTAGGATTGAAATAAATGAAAATGCATGAAATATGATCGAAATAAGTGAAATATTGAATTTTGTTGCACGTACTGTCAGTTCCAGAATACACTGGAGATCATTTTAAGGACACAAGACCACGAAATATTAAAACCACACACTTTCAATCCATTCAATAAACTAGGCACGTAACTTGATAAACCTCTGAAAATTTTGAAAGACACATTTTTACCCAAAATATACATAATGACATCAAACAAATTTCAAATTCCATTTTCCTTAGTTTTTTTCAAGAAAATATTCTATATTATAAACTATTCTTTCTGTAAAAAAAATCCAATTCCAAATGTTTCTCTCTAAAACTGAATCAGTGAAATTTTCACTGATTTGATATCAGTGAACAACTTCTCGTTGCTGAATCAGTGAAATTCACTGAAGATCAGTCATTTTCACTGATTCAGCAAAGAGAAGTTGTTCACTGATTTCAAATCAGTGAAAATTTCACTGATTCAGTTTTAGAGAGTTGATATTGAATATTTTTATATTATTTTAAATCTTAATTTTTACACGTCTACAGAAAATTAAAGAAAGTAAAAATGAGTTTAAAATTTAAAGACCAAGAGTACATAAATAATTATTTGAGGGTGACAAAATTTTAATGTTTTAATAATTTGATTTCTTAATACGATGATATAATTATGTCGACGAGTAACCATATTTATGTTCGAAGTGATTTACGGCTAAAATATATTAATGAAGATCCAATAGCTAATTAATTATTCAACTCATGCCGTTAATACCCATACCAAATTTTAGATAATTTCTCGTGTTTTTAAATCAGGTCAATTTCAGAAACAATTAATAAGATTTAACTTGATTCTGACTAGGTCAATCTATATTCAAAATAGTGTATTAATATATAATATCAAATCTACATAAATAACTTTTATAAAAAGAAAATACTGTTTAACAATTAAAAAGGAAATTTCAAATTGAGGACTTGGAATAAAAGTAAAATAAATAAAGTTCTAAACACAAAATTTGTATTCTAAATTAATAGAATTTGATTTAATTTAAATTTGGAAGGTAATTTAAAGGTCTTAAAATTTAGAAACTTTCAATCTCAGAAAATTTTAGAAAAATACCCATTTAAAAACAAGAATAAATATCCGGAATAAAAATACTGTTAAAAAACAAAAAAACAAAATAATAAATCACTCAAAAATGAAGAAGAATTAAAAATATCGAAACGGTGACAACATTCATAAAATTGTCTATTCGTGTTTTAGAAAAGAAAACTCTTCCAATAATAGGTTCGCGGGCATAAAAATAATAGTAAAAAATCCGTCATACGCAGAGCGAGTGAAAATATTATTTTCTCTTTTACTCGAGAATTTCTGTGCATGAAAAATCCTCAAAAGTGCAAATGTTTATTCACTTGGAAATATTGGGAAATTTTCTAAACGTGTAAAAAAAAGACTGAATTTTTTTTTTTTACCAACTGTTTTTTGTTTCTCTAGTAAAGTAGCATCGTTTTGATTGAATTATTCATTGAATTATTGAATTGCCGAGTGAATTATTCAGCTCAGTTTTCAGCGAACTATAATAGCAACTTGCACACTATCGCATTTTTATTCCAAAAGCCCATTACTCGGCTTTCATTTAAAATTTTAAGAGCTTATTTCAAAAACTGTTTAAACTCGTTTACAAGACACTAAGAGGAGTGTATTTCATAAAATATGTCTCCACTTTTATATTGCCAGATGAAAAGAATGAAAAACTTCCCTGACATCAAAGTAAGCAGTTAATTTTTTATATTAAAAAAAAAAAAAAAACTTAACGATCTTAATATTTTGTTGAAGCAGTTACATTTTTATATTTAAAAAACTTAATCGTCTTAAAATAATTTTTCAAGCAGAAATTTTGCCAGCAGAATGGAATGAAAGAACTGAGATAATAAATCAAACTTTTGTTACTTCAACTGTAGAATCGGATTTCAAAGCGTCAGAATTAACTGGGTAAAATTGTCTAAAGTTGAATCGATACCTTGCAAATAATTGGCTACAATGTACTTCTCACAAATAAAATAATTGGCAAATTCAGAACGTTTCGTTTGTAGAATTAATACACAAAATGGGGCACAAGATAAAACATTATTTCGCAAATCGATATCTATAATGAAAACAAACATTTTTCGTATTGACAATTTTTTTTATTACAAATAGTTATAGAGAATAAACAATTTTTGTCGTATTTGTAGAAAAATTTTTAACAATTTATGGATGAAATCCATTTCAAAATCAGGCAGACTTTACGACAAAGTTATGAGTATTTCAACTTTTACTGAAAAAAAAAAACTTAAAAAAACGTTTTAAAAATTGCTTTTGTATGTAATTTTTTATCCAATTAAGATAAGCAATTTTCTTTCTTGACTTTTTACCCTCTTTAAACAAATTTTTTCGAAAATTAAAAAATTATTTTCTCATCATTATTGACTTTTTTTTAATAAGAACGCTCAGATATAATTTTTATAAATTAAAATAAATAATAAAGCTTTCTTAATTCTAATAAATGTATTTTTAAATTTAAAAAACAATTATTTGTATCAAGGAAATGTTCGTTAATAGTTTTCTAATAAAAAGACATTTATTAGATTTATTTATTAGAAATTGACCTGGTTTATTTTTAGAAAATCAGTCGCCATTTTGTTAAGATTTAAGATTTTTAAAAAGTTTTTATGAATTTTTTAAAGAGGATAAAAGTATCGACAAGAATGAAGAAAAGAAAACTGATGACCTTAAATAGCCAAAAAATAACATAGGTACAAAAGAAATTTTTGAAAAATTTTTTTAGTAAATGGTTTTTTTGAAAATCGAGAAGACACGTATGCCCTAATTTATGGTAAATCCGAGACGTGTAATTTTAGAAAAATACACTATTGTTATGTTAAATTATAGATTTGAATGAATTTAAAAGAAAATAATATAAATGAATAATAAGATTTAAATGGAGATAAAATCTTGGCCTAAAAATGTATCGCGTGACTGAATTAAAAGGCGTGTCTAACAAAAAGTCTTTTTACACGGTGATCACGAGTTTTTGGTATTAAATCTAACTTTATCCCCATAATTTTCATATTAATTATAATTGGGCAGTTTATAAACAGAAGAATAGTTTTTTTTAATGATATATCTTCTACTCTCGTTATTACTGTTTACTACAACGTTATAATAGGCAATCTTAACCGAAATCAAGCGAAATGTGCCTTTAGGCAAAATGCTTCCGAGCGTTCCTCGAGTTTCAAATTTGTTTATAACGTTACTGGGTCAAAATTGATTATTTACTTGGAATTAACTCGAAAATTTGTGCAACATTCCTGATGAAAGTGCACTTTTTGTTAAAATATTCCTGTCGTAAAATCTGCTTTTATCAATAAGAATAATTATTATTTAATAAAACAATATAAAATTGGTGAAAATTATTTCCATTTCGTGGACATTTCCCTTCAGCGCAAGCTAAATAATTTGCTTCCTTGAGAAAATAATAAATTAATAATATAAAAGTTAAATGAAGAAGTTATTAAAAAAAAAAAAAATTATTTTACGAATTTTAGATTAATTATAAACTTTATACAGGTCAATCTATTCGTTTTGCTCTCTAAATCTGAATTAGTAGTTTTCTACTAAGAATTAGTAGTTTTCTACTATGAATTAGTCAAATTCATGGCTCATTTTTATCTAATTCATATAGTAGAAAACTACTAATTCTTAGTGGGAAACTACTAATTCTTAGTAAAAAACTACTAATTCTTAGTAGAAAACTACTAATTGAAATAGTGAAACTTTACTTTTAAAAAAAGTAGATTTTTCTACTAATTTAATTAGTAGTTTTCTACTACAAAATTAGTAGTTTTCTACTAAGAATTGGTAAAATTCTTACTATTTTAATAGTAGCTCACTTTTCGCTAATTCATTAGTAGAAAACCACTAATTCAGATTTAGAGAGTGAGATAAGGAATATGATTTTTTTATTTATTAATTTAATAATTTTTTTAATTTAATTTTTTAATTTTTTTTTTTGCAAAAAAAAAAGATTTACTCTATAAGAGTGAGTTTCTCACTCAGATTGAAGTGGCTCAATTTTCACTCTTCGTGGAGTGAAAAGTCACTCCAAGAAATTTTAGACAGAATGGAGAAATTTGAAAGAAACTTTTTTTTAATTTTCAAAATCACTGAACATTATGAAAAGTTCAAATTATAATAATCACGCTATAACTGAGTCACAAAAGTAAAAATCTAATAATACGAATTTTTAAAGTTTAACGATATGTTTTGAAGGTGATATGTTTTGTTTCGTAAACGTCTCATTTTGATCGATCCCAATGGGAGCTAGACGGTTATACTTGAATCCAAAAATATCGAGGATCGAATTGGTTCAACTTGCTAAACATAACTGACGCAGTCGAGTTCAATGCTATTTAGTTATTCTTGTATTTATATCTACTTTGTAAAATAGATCTTTTTCTGTTTGAAAATGCAGATTTAATTTGGCACTCGTTAATACTCGTTCTTTTATTATCATCAAATATCTCTCAAAAGACATTGGTATTATGATAAAGGAACGCGTATTCATTTCTAATTAAATTCTTATTTTGAAATTATAAATTAGTTAAATTAAATGTCATAATTGTAAAATTAAATAAAAACAAAATTCAATCAAAATTTGAAACTAAATTGAACTTTACCAATTTATGTTAAATAAAGAAAAAGAAATTTTTTTACTAATAGATAGAAAACTTAATACTACTTTTTTCCAAGAAAATATTGTATAAAAAACAAAGAAAAGATTTTTTTAATAAATTAATATTTATAGCTTTGAGAGATAAATTGCCAAAAGCAAATTAATAAATGTGTTGACTATATGCGAGTTTATTATCATCTATAATGGTTCTAACCCCTGAATTTAACCCCACATTCTAGTCACGAGCAAATGTTTAAGAGCACTGACGACCCTTCAGACTCAAGAGGCTTCGTGTATACAGGATCACTTTTCAAAGATAACCTCATGAGAAATTTTCAAGTTATACAACTTTTTGTCCATAAACAGGTGAATATAAATATAAAAGATGCTATCAACTTCAAAACCCATGAATTTTTCATTTTTCAACTCAAAAATGGCCCTAAAAATAGCGAAAGAAAAAAAAGAAAAAAATATCTCTACACGAGTAGAAAAGAATTTTAAACCATTTTTCTAAACAATTTAACAATTTGGGGATAAATTGCCAAAAAGGGAAATGTTTATTCAAGAATAAACTTTATATAATATTGACTTTTGTATTGATTTCATTGAGACGCTGCAATTACTTATTAGCTTCACATTTTTTGAGTTATTGATGATTCAACATGGTGGACGATTTTTTGAAAATCTATCGGATTTTTGTGAAACTTTTTACTCGGAGGTTCTTCTGATCACTGACCACGAATCTATTGTCAAATTTCAAAAGTTTTAAATCAAAAAGTAATTACTTCCATTAAAATAAATAAATAAATAAAAATAAGCAGAACTTTTCAAACTAGATAAAAATTATGTTCATGCATGAAAATTTCGCATCCATGTAAGCAAAATAATTTGCTTCCTCATAGACAATGCAATTGATTATAATAATTCAAAAAAAAAAAAAAAAAATGAATTTCGTTAAAAATAAAAAATAGCCGTTAATTCTATCAATTTCTAGAAAAATATTTACTTTATATAAACCAATTAGTTTCGTCCTTCAATCTAGAATATTTTATCCACAGGACCTATAATTATAAAATAAAAATTTAAGAAGTTATAAATAAAAAAAAGAATTTTAAATGCAAAAAAATGAAAAAACATGAATTATTATTTTACAAAATTAGGATCAATTGTATCCATTAAGTTGTATTTTTAGCATAAAGTTATTTTATTAGTTAATAATTTTATAAGAAGGTCTCTCATTGGTTGAAATTAAGACACCCAAAAATGTCTTAAAAGTGACCATTAAAGTGTCTTAAAGTAAGATACTTTTTTTTTAAGTACAGATTCTGAAAAACCGATTCAAAATGCGTAAGAAAAGTTCAAAAACTTTTTTACGTTACTAATAACAGTGAAAATTTAAAATTGCTCTGATCTTGATAAAAATTTTAATTTGTCTCAAAACAAATTTGGGTCAATTCAATTTTGGTCAAATTGAAAATTGCATTAATTACAATTGAGACGATTTGAAAATCGATTAATTAAAATTTCACTTGATTGAAACTTGGTTAAATTAAAATTTAGAACAATTTAAATCTTTATCGATTGCAATTTGAGAACATTAAATTTTAAATCCCGTTATATTAAATTTAAGTTTTAATAGAGACAAATTTGGGTAAATTAAATTTTGGCTCGGTTAAAAAAATTGAGGAGATTAAAAGTTGGTCAAAGAATTAGTTTAAATAATTAGTATAGTTTTCTGAATTTAATTTAATTTTATATTGCTTAAAGTGTGGATTTGAATAAACTGAAATTTCTATTTATTAAGACTCAGATAATTAAAAGTTTCAATTTCTCAAGATCAGAATAAATTGAAGTTTCGTGTAATTAATTTTTGAATCCATACACAAGTTTATCCTAAAACTCATTAGTTTTATTATAAAAATTTGTTACATTAATAACAAAAATCCAAAAATTATTTTCTATTTTCTTATTTAAAAGAAATTAAACCTAAAAGTAGAAAAAAACCATAATACGAAATATTCCCGAATTACAATTGACGCAAACATAAAAATTTGATTAATGAGACGAAAGAGTTAAAAATTTAAAGATCCAGTCGAGTTCTATTAATTAAAAAAGTTTCTCACTTAAGCAACTAATTAGACGGGGTAAGTTTTAATGGTTCCAATTTTTAGCTTCATTTAGAAGTAACAAATTAAAATGTATAAAAAATGGTCTGTCAGGGCAGGTATTTTGAAAATTGTAATCCCATTTGTAATTGAAAATCTTGATTAATCGCTCTATTTGGAGAGAAAATAATGTTTTCCAATTAATGGATCTTTAATGGTTTTGAGACCATCTTTCTCTTTGTCAGACTGGTATAACAACACATCGAACAATGTCTCTGATATAATTTATCAACACACGTGTTTTAATAAATCTCCCTTTTTTTTCCTCCAAATATCATTAAAGTGAAAACATCAGTTACGTTGTCATAGTGGGCATTAAATCTTGTCAACATTTCCAGAAATATGATGACAACAAAGATGTAATATTTACAATTGCGTGATTCTATTTACGTCATTCTTGTAATTGTGCTACTTGATATAAATAAAAATTATATTATTTGAGTTATGAAGATATTTTTTGGCTCGTCACAAACAACGAAATTCATTGGCACCGAAACCAATCTCTTTATTAGAAACGTGACTAAACGTCGGGCTAAATTTATTGTTTGAATTATTTCTTCAATTTGTTGTTACCTTGTTAATTTATTTACATTAATTCAGTTAATTTGAATGTTCATTTTTAATTTTTAAACAAAAAAGATTAATTATTTTTTGGATTATAATTGTTGGTTTAATTATCGTTTATCGATTAATTTTATTCCCTTTGGATTTTTCTTTGCTGAAAATATTTTCACCGACTTTTTCCTTTTAATCGTCCTGATTTTGCTTATCGAAAACATGGTACTCGATTGAAGGGCTCACTAAAACCTCTCTGACCTACTAGGTACGATTTATGCTTTTCTGTATCATTCAAGACTCGAAGCTGAAAAATTCAGTACAAAAAAAAAGTGTTTATGTATAAAATAAAATTGTGTCTATCGACGAGAGGCAAACTGGGGCACAATTATATCAACATTAGGAAAATACAAATGCACTCGAGTGTAAAAATACACTTTCAATTAAAACAAAATTTAATTTTTTAAACAATCAATTCTTTATTTTATTACGGGTTTGTTTAAAATATTTATTGAAAATTGTCATTGGGTGGATAAGATAATTTTTTGAAAATCAAGTTTTATTGGAATGCCAAGAAGAAAAATTTTCGAATTTAAAAAAAAATATTTTAAATAATTGCAAATTTTAAAAATTAATTGGAAAATAATAAAAACAATTAAAAGCAATTAAGGAAAACAATTTAAAAATCATAGAACTATTTTAAAATCGAAGAAGCTAATTGAAATTTAAGAAAAATACTCAAAAGCCTTCTAAATTAATAGAAAAATGATAATAATTAAAAATTGGGTAAAATAATCGGATAATGATAAAAAGAATTTAAAATTGAAGAAAATAATTGAATTTGGAGAAAAATATTAGAAAAACTTTAATATAAACTGAAAAAATGAGAATAATAAAAATTTGAAAATAATTTAAAAGAGATAAAAATAATTGAAATTTTAAGATCACAATTGAAATTTGTAAAAAATAATTGAAAAAATTACAAAATATCTGTGAAAAAGAAAAAAATAATTGAAAATGATAAAAATAATATAAAAATTGAAAAAAGTCATTTAAATTTGAAACGAATTGCAAAGTTTGGAACTTAATTGAAAAATGATGAAAATAATTTAAAATTAAGAAAAATAATTTAAAAATTATAGAAATAATTCAAAATTTCTTTATTTATTTATACACAAAAGGGCAAAGTACAAAAAAGAAAAGATCCCTTTCGTATTATAATTGTACTGATAATAAAAATTACAATACTGTATTATAAAATAAAACAAACAATTTATTCAGGAACTAAATTAAGTCAACGAGGTATCAGCAATAAATATATAAAACCCTGTCATCTTAAACAATTTGTCGTAAGACGAAAGTAAATCTGTTTAACATGATATAAAAATAACTCTCTAAAATTGAAAAAAATGAATTTTGAGAAAAATAGTCGAAAATCTAAAAATTACTTTAAAAAACTTGAATAATTAAAAATTTGGGAAAATAAGTCAAAAATGGTCAAAAATAATTGAAAAATAAAGAAAAAATAGGTGATGTTTGAGAAAAATAATTGGAAATCTTAGAAATTAATTTAAAAAAATAAGAATACCTAACTACAAATGTGAGAAAATAATTGAAATATTGGAAAAATAGATAGTAATTACAAAATGATAGAAATAATTGAAAATTGAAAAAAAGAATTAAATTCTCAAAAAAATACTTCAAATCCTTTCAAACTAATTAAAAAAATGTGAATAATTAAAATTTTAAGAAAATAATTTAATAAATGATAAAAATAATTTAAATTTAAAAAGATAATAATTGAAATTTGTAAATAATAATTGAAAAAATTACAAAATATCTATGAAAAAGAAAAGAATAATAATTGCAAAATTTCTTCTTTTAAAAAAAGAGAATAATTAAAAATTGGGAAAATTAATTCAAAAATAATAAATAATAATTGAAAATTGAAGAAAATAACTAAAGTTTGAGAAAAATAATTGAAAAAAATGGGAATACTTAACTATAAATGTGGGAAAATAATTATAATATTGAAAAAATGATAAGAATTAAAAAATGGGTAATTAATAAAAATAATTGAAAATTAAAGAAAATAATTAAATTTTGAGAAAAATGCTTAAAAACTTATAAAATTGATTGAAAAAATAAGAATAATTAAAAATATGAGAAAATAATTTAAAAAGAATATATGAAATAAAAATATCTATGAAATAAAAAAGAAAATAGTTGAAAAATCATAAAAATAGTTAAAAATTGAAAAAAGTTATTTAAATTTGAAATAAATTGCAAAGTTTGGAAATTAATCGAAAAATAATTTATAATTGAGAAAAGTAATTGAAAAATGATAAAAATAATTGAAAATCGAAGTAAATAATTAAATTTTGAGACAAATGCTCGAAAATATTTAAAACTATTTTAAAAAGGGAGAATAATTAAAAATTGTGGAAAAAAACTTAAAAATAATAAAAAATAATTGAAAATCAAAGAAAATAACTGAAGTTTGAGAAAAATAATTGAAAAAAATTAGAATACCTAACTATAAATGTGAGAAAATAATTGAAATATTGGAAAAAATGATAATAATTAAAAAATGTGTAAAATAATTGGAAAATGATCAAAATAATCGAAAGTTGGAGAAAATAATTGAATTTTGAGAGAAATACTTGAAAACCTTTAAATCTAATATAAAAATGAGAATAATTAAAAACTGAGGAAAGTAATTTAAAAATAATTGAAAATCAAAGAAAATAACTGAAGTTTGAGAAAAATAATTGAAAAAAATTAGAATACCTAACTATAAATGTGGGAAAATAATTGAAATATTGGAAAAAATGATAATAATTAAAAAATGTGTAAAATAATTGGAAAATGATCAAAATAATCGAAAGTTGGAGAAAATAATTGAATTTTGAGAGAAATACTTGAAAACCTTTAAATCTAATAGAAAAATGAGAATAATTAAAAACTGAGGAAAATAATTTAAAAATAATTGAAAATCAAAGAAAATAACTAAAGTTTGAGAAAAATAATTGAAAAAAATGAGAATACCTAACTATAAATGTGGGAAAATAAATGAAATATTGGAAAAATGGTAATAATTCAAAAGTGGGTAAAATAATTGGAAAATGATAAAAATAATCGAAAGTTAAAGAAAATAATTGAATTTTAAGAAAAATACTTAAAAACCTTTAAAACTAATTGAAAAAATGAGAATAATTAAAAGTTTGAGAAAAAAAAATTTAATAAATGATAAATATAATTAAAGTTTGAAGATAATTACTAAAATTTCTGAAAAATTATTTAAAAATTTACAAAATATGTATGAAAAAAAAAATAAAAATAATTCCAAATTGAAAAAAATCATCTCAAAGTTTGGAAATTAATCGAAAAATAATAAACATAATTTAAAATTGAGAAAAGTATTTGAAAAATGATAAAAATAATTAAAACATGAAGAAAGTAATTGATATTAAAAAGAAATTACAAATTTTGTTAATTAATTAAAAAATAATTATAATAATTAAAAATTGAGGAAACTAATTAAAAAATGCTGAAAATTATACAAGTTCTAAAAAGTAATAGAAATTTTAAAGGAATTACAGATTTGTAAATTAATTGAAAAATAATTTAAATAATAAATAATTTAAAAAAACGAATTGCAAAATGACAATTTACAATTACTGAAGAGAAAAATTGAATTTTGAGATAATACTTAATAATAATTATCATATTGCATAAATTATTTGAAAAATGAGAATGATTCAAAATGGAAAAAATAATTGAATAATGATGCAAATAATTGAAAATTGAAGAAAATAATTGAAAATCTTAGAAAATAATTGGAAAAATCAGAGAATATATATTTAATAAAAGAAAATAATTGTAATTTCAGTTAAATAATTGAAAATTATAAAATAGAATGTAAATTGTTGAACCGTATATGTTGGTATTTAAATAAATAAATAAATAAATAAATAAATAATTAAAAATTGAAGAAAACAATGAAATATTGCATAAGAAAAAAATTAATGAAAAATAATATTAAAGTTTTTTAAGAGAAATAATTCTAAAAATTACTTGAAAAATTGTAAATTGAAGGCAATAATTTAGATTTTAGATAATAAAGGTCTTTAAGTCCTTTATATAAATATATACATTTATTTATTTATAAATAAATGAATAAAAAATAAAGAAATGACAGAATATGTGGAAGAGGAAAAAATTGTCGTTATAAAATCAATATAGAAAATTGCATTATATTAACTGAAGTTTGCTTCAATTGAAATTTGGAACAGAATTTTAGAATACAAATTTTTGAAAGAAAAAATTCTGTAAAAGAAGAATTTCTTAATTAACGTAATTATGGAAAACTCTAAAAACTTGAAATAGCTAATCCCACGGAAATCAAAAGAATAGCTGCTCAGCGCAATTGTTCTTTCAATGTTAAGTGAAAAATAAGAAAACAAATTTGTGTATTTGTAAAAAGAGTGAATGTTGAATAGAACCCTGATGAAAGTAAAATAAGTTCTATTTTAAGAATCTACTTCCTCTCATTTAGCTCACCACTTTTTATTGACTCGTCGTTTTTAAAATGAAAAAAGGATATCGGATATTCGGCTTCAAGTATTGGAGATTATTCCGAGAAAAATTCTTTTCCCTTCGGAAAGAAAAGAAATGAGTGACCCTGACCCAATCTAATTTTTTTTAATCTCCTATTTCTTCAATCTGTTAAATAATTGTTGATTTATAAATCAAGAGCACACACTACTGGTCATAAATATTGATTTGATGCTTATTGAAAAAACGGAATTATTTGATCTTTACAAAAGAATATATAAACCAGAAAAAAAACAAACATTTGCGATGAAATGATCGATTGATGCTTTATATCTTAGGATAAAATCGATTATAAAACAAAGATTCGAAGAAAGTTTAGTGATCATAAAAAAGACTGCGTAAAAATTGAACAATAAAAATCAGTTAATAAAATAGCGTGCATAGTGGTTTCAGCATTGAACGATTGCCAACGTCAGAAATCCTTCCTACAAAATTTGGCACTTGAAGAATTTCCAATTGATTTTCATGATATAAGAACTTTTTGATTGACACTTATTGTTTTACGTAGACTTTCAACTTGTAAGATTTCTCGTTGTGAAATAAGAATCACTTTAATCCTACAATTTAATAAATTAATAACATCAGTGTTGCCATGAATTTAAAATACATAAATATAGGAATAGGAGAAAAAAGTATGAATAATTGCTGTTTTGTTTTCAAATGTTATCTCTCCTAAAACAAATAACGATCAATCTTTTGAATTGATTCTAGCTTTGATCAATTTAAATTTAGAATATAAATTTTAGTTTCAAATCTAAATTACGATTTTACGAATTTTGAATCCATCCAAATTTTAATATAACCAAGTTATAATTTAACCAAGTTTTAGATTTATAAAATTTATCGAAACTTTAATGTATTCAATTTTGAATTATTTTATACTTAAATTTATCTAGGTAAATAAGAATTTATCCAATTTTCAATCAATTTTAATTTGCCCAATTGTTGAATCGGTTTAAATATTGATTTATTCAATTTTCAATCAATTTCAAATTTGGATCGAACCAAAGTTCAATTTAACTAAACTGATTCAATTGATTCAAATTTAAATTTTTTTCTCTACCTCAATTTAACTCGATTTTAAATTACCCAAACTTCAGTTTATCAAACTTTTAATCATTCAAACTTCAATTTATCCAAATTTTTAAACGGTGTACAAACTTCAATTCATTTAAATTATAATCAGTTTCTAGACCAAATTATCAAAATTTTAATAGAATAAAAGTTTAATTTATCAAAATTGTAATCGATCTAAAAAACCAATTGGTCCAAATTTAAATTAACCTAATTTACAATTAGTTAATATTTAAATTGATCCAAATCTCCATTTACCAAATTCTTAATTTATCTAATTTTCAATTAATCCAAATATTAAATAACCTAAACTAAATCTCAATTTTAAATCTAAATTTCAATTTTTCCAAATTATTCACAACCTAAACTTCCATTTATCCAATTTTCAGTTGATTCAGACTTTAAGTAATTCAAATTTTTAATCGTTTAAAAAATTTATTTATTTTCAGAAATTCTCTATCACATGTCCTTATAAACATCAATTGATTTTTTTGTTAAAATTATCCAAATTTAAACTCTCTAAATCTGAATAAGTAAAAAATCTTCCACTTAATATCAATAAGTGCACACGCACTTACAAAAAGTGAATTTTTCTCTTATTTTAAGTGAAATGTCACTTATTCGTCAGTATACAAATACATTTATTGAAATAAGTGGAAGACTTTTGACATTAAACAAGTGAATATTCACTTATTCAAATTTAGAGAGAATCAAATAAAATTTACAATTTATCCGAATTCTAATGGATAATTTTGTCCATGTATAATTTTATAAAAATTTCAATACTTCTCAATTTCAGTCAATCAATTCACATTTTTTATGAATAAGCATTTTTACAAGACTCTACTAGAAATTGATTAAAATTTCAACTGATCTTAATTTCCATCGAGACTGAATTCAATCGAAACTCGATTAATTCAAATGTTTATGGTTTTAAATTTGCATGTATTTTAAAATTTAAAAGTAAAATTTTAAAATTACACTTTCAATTGTAAGTAAATAATACAGAAATTGCAATGAATTATATAAAATGTAAAAGAAATTATCGAAATGTCGTCATAGTGATTAAAAGCAAATTGAAATAATCCGAAAGGAAGATTAAAAGAAGTCTCTGAATAATTAAAAAGGAAATGTGAATAATTGTATTATAGCTCGATTAAGTTGAAAATTATAAATTTCTACGTTGATATAAATTGTGCTGACGTCTGTAAAATGATGTATAATAATTTGTGATCGTTAAGTTTCAAGAGATGTATTTGGTTTAATCTCGACAGTTTGCAAGTTACTTTGAAGTTGAAGTTTCAAATTCAATGGTTGCAATATTAATTACCTGTATTCCTGTATATAGTTAAAATGGACAAGTAATCGCGTGTTATTCAAGTAAAAAAAGTTCTAGATATCAAACTCAATTATTAATTGAATAAAGAGCGAAATTTTAGCTTAATTATTATTATTATTATTATTATTATTACTATCATTATTATTAAATTCTAAATAAAAAAAGATTTAATCTGCTATATAAAATTAAGCTAAAGGTTATAAAAATAAAAGTACTAAAAGAAAAATTGTCTAAGAATTACATTGAAAAATAAATTTCAACACCCATTCAGTGCCATATTCGTTTGATTCAATGAAATCTTTGCCTGTGAGAATAAAATTGTAGCGAGCATGTCGTAAGTTTTTGACCTACATTAAACTGAATTTTAACCTTTTTTTTACGAGAAAACGAAATTGAGTAAACTTGAAAAATCCGAATGAAAGCTGGAGAAATTCTCACAACTGAAAGTTAGTGCTTTACTAAAATGAAAATTTTTATTTTCTTATTATTTCTAAAATTCTCACTCTGACATTCCTGTATATACCTTCAAGACACAAATCCTTGTAACCTACATAAAGGTCTTCTTGGAATTTACAGTAAGGACCTTTCAAGGTTTTTGGCAAGCATTGTATGCTTTTTAATGTGACGCACAAATTTTCGTGACCTTAACCCATTAACCGTAAAACACTTTTCTCTAAACATTAAATTACGTTGGATCTTCTGTTCGAAGTTTATTTTTTAAATTGTCTGGAAAATATTTTAATCCCTCATTCGACTGCTTTTATTTTAGCTTTTGTCTATTATGTTGTTGTTTATAACAATCTCTGATTTTGTATAACAAGTTTTATTGTTTATAATTTTGTATATATATTGTTCAAAATTTTAAATTTCTTTTCTCTACTTTTTTGACAACTAATTTGTATATTTATTGCGATACTCAACATATAGCAGTAAATCGCAACATCATTGAATTGAAAAAATGAATTTTCTTGAACCGTTTACAAGAGAGATAAAATCCAATTATGGTTAAATCAGCCGGAAATCATAATAAAATTGACCAGAAGTATGATAAAGTACTGCAGTTTGGAGGAGTAATAATACCAATTCTATAAAATTTTATGCGACACTATTTCAAGGATATTGCTCGTTTTGTTACTATATCTTTAATTTTATTGCTTTTAAAATTAATTTTTCTTAATAATTCATTTCCTTATTATTTTCAGTATTTTACCTTTTTAGATCTTAAGGGAACTTCTATAAATTTATATTTGATTGTTCTTAGTCTTTTCAAAATACTATTACTATTAAACTTGACAAATTTTAATTCTCAAAAATGCTAAATTTTATAATAGGTAATAAAATAATATTTTTAAAACCATATTATTATTGTTATTATTATTATTATTATTATTTTAATTTTATTGCATAGTAGATTGTAACATCCTATTAAGGTTTAAATTGTAATATAAATCAATTCCAATTTATCAGAATAAAAAGTGTAAAAATATTGAAAAATTAATGGGAGGTCATTTTTTATAAACAATGAATAAAATTGATTAAAAAGTCAAGAATAACGGAGAAGTATTCTGAAATATTATTCATTTAAATTTGGATAAATAATTGCTTTAATTTTCAAAGAAGTTTTTAACGTGTATTATCAACTGTATTTTTAACTACATTATTCGGTACTGAAAAAGTGATTTACAACATGGAATGAATTCAAATCAATTCTGATTATATAATCAAATTTTATTCTGTAGATGAAACTGAAAAAAAATTAATTATCAAAAACAAATATAAAAATGATCGAGAAAGAAATGCAAATTAATAGTCATTATAAAATCACATACTATAAATAAAGCAGAAAAGGGGTTGTTTCTTGAACGTAAAAAAACAATTATTTTTCCAAACTATTTACATTAAATTACCTAATTTACAATTCTTTTTTAATAAAAATTGAAAACTTTTATTTAAAACTTTTCAATCTTTGTTTCTTTAACAGCAAATTTATTTAATTTCTAATTTAATAACTACTTAAAGTTACTAAATTTAAAAAGCGTAATTTAACTTTTTTATTTAATTTCAAATGTTATTTTTTAATAAAAGTAAGATTAATGAAAAATGATATTAATTTGAAACGAGTCATTTACTAAAGTTAATCTTTGTTTTAACCAAAATTTAATTATATTATGTAAAAAAGTATTTTTATGCTGTAATTAAACTTTAATAGAAGTTGGCAAACAATAGTAATTTGTTTACAATTTAATCCAATAACAAATTCGTTTTGAAAGGAATAATAACTAGAAGATTATTTAGTTCGTTAAAAGTAAATAAACTTTCCGTACGTTTAATTTGAATGAATTTTGTGTTTAAGTTAACTTTATATCGAGCTCATCATCTTTCAGATAAAGTTCTTTGTTTATTGTAAACAAACAGTAAACCCGATTGAAACATAGTTTCACATTTAAATCAAATCAATATTAGACTAGAAATGAAATTTAAATTTTACATACAAAGTTTTTCTTTTGGAATAATAATTGAATATAATAAATAAAAATGTCTAATTAAGTAGAAAGATTCCACGAAAATTACCCCCTGAAAAATTTTAAATAATAATTCTCAAGTTCTTGTCAAGCAAGAGCTTTATTATTAACAATCATTATTTTATCTCACTTTAAAACAAACATTCATTCATAAATTTCATGTTCCTCAAATAAAAAAAAAACATTTATCGAATTTATGAGATAAGCAATCATACACACATACTTATGAAATAAAGGTCAAATTTTATATTTACAAGACAATCGTTCATAAACTCCACATGTATAAAATAAACACTCATAAATTTACTCAGATTTATTAGTGAAATTTAATAATAAATTAGTCAAAATACTAATTCTGAAGCAGAACTTCAAATTCAAGCTCATTCAAATTTGTCATAATTCTGATTAATTTACAGAGAATGAAATATTGCTCTTTAAACGATTATTTATTATTTTCTAAAATAATAAATTATCCTTGTATTATAATTTTGAACAAATGTCACTATTTACACTTATAAATAATATTAAACTTTGAGAGTCTTTTAAACAAATATCAGTATCCATAGCGGATAAATATATTTATATATAAACATATTTCTTCAAGTTGGCTTTACTAGTTGCACTTTAAATGACATTAACCTACAAAAATGGGGAAAAAAGTAAAAAAAGATAAAAAAAAAAGCATAAATGGATCTAGATTATATTCTGTGTGTGATTTGTTTTTTATAATCCGAATTCCGTGTGATCTGTTCTTTATAATCCAAATCCTCTGATCCATTTTTCTCCGTGTGACATATCTGAATAAAGTAAACTAAACTTTAATAAATAAAGCAACTAAAAATAAAGTGTAAATAAAGGAAATTTTGTTTTTCGTATCCCTTATAGTTGTTTGTTAAAAAAATGCAAATTAATTTTAGTCTCAATTCACTAATTATTTTAAAATGATGAAAATAAATAATACAAAATAATAATAATGACAATAATATAATAATAATAATAATAATAATAGAAAAATAAAGAGATCTCGTTATTTTCCGTAAATCACAAAATGTAACCTTCTTTTTATCAAGCACATACGATACTAATGATCGAGGTAAGACTAAACCGAAAATCAATCAGTTTCTCTTCACTCTAATCACTACAATCAACATTGGCCAATCTATAGACTTTAAAAAAAAAGAGATCCAACTGCAGGCCTTAGTAGAGGAAAAATCAATTAAATCAACTACTTTTGTAATAAAGTGAACCACTTTAATTTACTATATTGAACTACTTTCTCTTAATTGTTAAAGAATCATTGAAACAATTGAAAAAAGCAATAGAAATAAGTTCTTTGTTAATGTAGAAAAATCAATGACAAACTCGAAATTCGAAATAGTAAGAATTGTTACTTATTCGAAATAGTAACAGACTTTTTGTCAGTGAGTGAAATTTGCCCATTGTATCAGTTAATAAAAATGATAACTGATTAAATAAGTCAAATTTCTCCAATTTATATCAAAAAGTAACTAATTCGAATTGATAAAAATTCTCACTAATTTGAATTAGTAAAAATCTTTACTAATTTCGATTTAGAGACTACACTGAAAAAAATTCTTAGTAGATTTGACTACTTTTCAACTATGATTCTTAGTTCAATAATCCCAATTATTTTTTTGTAATTACGTTAAATATGAAATCTTAATTATAAGTAAACTAAGAATATCATTAACGGAATTATCCTTTGTCATTGATTTTACTACTTTCACCAATTAACTGTTGTATTGTAGTTAATTCTACTACTTTTTACAATTGCTTTAATGATATTTTCACAACTAAGAAAAAATAGTTCATTTTAGTAAGTTAAAATGTCTCACTTTATTACAAAAGTAGTTCAATTAATTGGTTTTCATTCTACTAAGGGAAAGTAGTTGGATTTTTTACAAAAAAATTTTTCAGTGTAGAAAGAAATTCATTAAAAACACAAAACATCACTTATGTAATAGTGTGAAACATATTTCAACAAAAAGTAATTAAGGAATGAATAAATCACAGTTTTAGTAATTTCGAAAAAGAAAACAAGAAACGAAAGAAAAAAGAAAAAAGGAAGAAGAAAAGAAAAAAACAAAACAAAAGAAAGAAAAAAATTTATCAACTTATTGATCCAGGCAAAAATAGTTGAAAAGAATTTAATTCTGCTAAGAAATAGAATTTTAAGAAAGAATTATTTGTGTGTTAAATGAGAGCTGAGAAAGTCATCGTACACACGTTTTGTCTAAATATTAATGACACCGTTCATCCAGGCGCTCATTCTACACACTACATCTCGTTCTGTCTCGGACCACGTGCTGTCCAAGGTAAAAAAAAATCAAGGTGGTGCTCATTCGTAGTGGTATAATATAACCGGAAAGAAAATTTCCCAGACGGTTAAACGATGGACTCACCCGCCAGCAACCAGGATCATCTGCATGTTGCATGGGGGCGGCTGCTTGTTTCGGTCCCAGTTCCAAGTAGAAGATCCTTCTCCCGAGCTTTCGTCGTATATCTACCTCGAGAGGGACGTCAGGACCCTCTGAATCTATCACTTTAGGACGGACAGTCTGGACTGAAAGAGATACAAGTGGACTGGATTTTCTTCCCGGAAAATAGCAAGGAGACTTTTCTCCTTGAAAAATAAGATGGAGAATTTTACTTCTCTCACGTTTTTTTTGTTATGATGCACAATCGGATTCTTGCTGACGGGATACAGATTTCTTCCAATCGGATAATTGCCTTTTTGATACTCTATCGGATTCTTTCCGTCTGGATGTGCGATCAGATTTTTTCCGTTTGAATGTTCAATCGGAATCTTCTCCTTCAGATACTCAATCGAATTTTTTCCTTTTGGATAGTCAATCGAATTCTTTCCTATTGGATAGTCAGTCGAATTCTTTTCTTTTGGATAGTCAATCGAATTTTTACCTTCAAGGTGTCCAAAAAGTGCGTTTCCTTTTGGATATTTAATCAGGTTCTTTCCTTTTGAATATTTAATCAAGTTATTTCCTTTTGGATATTTAATCAGGTTGTTTCCTTTTGGATATTTAATCAGGTTGTTTCCTTTTGTAAACTCAAACGGATTTTTTTCGTTTGAATGTTTAGTCGTAGTCTTTCTGTTTGAATACTGAATCGGATGCAAAATCGAACTTTTTGAATCAGAATGCCGAATCGGATTCTTTCTGAAAGGATACACAAGGTGATTATTATTGATGAGGTATACAATTGGATTTTTTTCTAAGAGATACACAACGTTATTTTTTCCAATTAGGAACACAATCGGCTTCTTTTTGATGAGGTGCAAAATCGGTTCCTCTTTTATTAGGTACACAATCGATTCCTTTTCTTTCAGGTGCACAACCGGTTTCTTTTTGATGTGGTGTTCAGTCGGTTTCTTGTTGTTAGGTTGCACTATCGGTTCTTTTTTGATGGAGTACACAACCGGTTTCTTTTTAATGAGATAAACAATCGGTTTATTTTTGATGAGGTATACAATTCGTTCCTTTTCGATGAAGTACACAACTGGTCCCTTTTCGATGCAGTACACAACCGGTTCCTTTTCAATGAGGTACACAACCGGTTCCTTTTCGATGAGATACACAACCGGTTCCTTTTCAATGAGGTACACAACCGGTTCTTTTTCAATGAGGTACACAACCGGTTCCTTTTTGATGAGGTACACTAAAGATTCCTTTTCGATGTGGTACACAACCGGTTCCTTTTCTATGAAGCACACAACCGGTTCCCTTTTGATTAGATACACAATCCGTCTCTTTCCAATAAATTTCACAATCGGTTTCTTTCCAAAGTACAGAAACCAATCCTTACCAATAAGTTGCTTCTTTCCGACAAGGTACAAAATCGGTATTTTTCCGACTAGGTACAAAATCAGCAGTTTTAAAACAAGGTACCTAAACAGCTCGTTTCCGATAAGGAATTCAATCCGATTCTTTTCAACAAGCTGCACAATCTGTTTCTTCCCAACAAGGTAAACAAACAAATCCTTTTCAATGAGATACAAAATCGGATTCTTTTCAATAAGGTACAAAATCGGCTTGTTCCCGACAAGGTAAACAACCAGATTCTTGGGGTGCAAAATCCTCTTTTTTCCGACAAGACAGACAATCGAATTATTGCCAAAAGTGATCGAATTGTCAATAAGATGCAAAACCGGATTGTTGCCAAGAAGGTGCAGGATCGGACTGTTGCCAAGAAGGTGCAGGATCGAGCTGTTGCCGACAAGATACAGGAACGGATTGTTGTCACAGATCGAATTGTTTCCGAGAAGGTATAGAATCGGATTATTGCCAATAAAGTGTAGGATCGGATTTTTGCCGATAAGGTGCAGGATCGGATTTTTGTCGAGAAGGTGTAGGATCGGATTTTTGTCGATAAGGTGGAGGATCGGATTTTTTCCGTCAGGATGCCTTCTGAGGGCGAAATACCTGAGGATCAGGATTTGGAGGGCTTTGTGGAACGGATCTGGAGGCATGGCAGGTTCGAGGGCATCGCGCACGTTTACACACTGGGATCACTTCCTGGAGGGAAGGTCCTAGCTCGACATGGAGTCGATTGAGAATTTGAAATGACGCGGTGGCGTGGTGTACACGCGCGAGACTCGCAGCTGGGATGTGACTCCTGTGCTCTCGCAAACGTTGAGGAAAAACTGACCGAGTCGGGAATGACGTATGTGGCGCACGCCGACACAATCACACGGAAACCGGGTACGGCGAGGTTTGTGTGGATGTGCACTACCTTCTGTTCGGAGCACTCGCTAAAATGGGTTTTGTGTCCGACAGCCCGTACCTATGTACCAGTGACCGGGATAGGTGGTCGCGGGGAAAGAGAAGAGGAATGGAGATGACGAGAAGGGAAACAGACATAAAGAGACGAGGTAGAGAGAGAAAGGGTGAAGGTGAGAGAGAGAAAGAGAGAGAGAGAGAGAGAAGAATAGAAGGAGAAGAAGAAGAGCAGGAAGAAGAAGAAGAAGAGAATGTAGGAATACGAGGAACGAGCGAGCGCGGCTGGTTAATGCCGCGCGGCAACGTAACGCGATGGCGCCACTCACGCGGGAAAAGCTCGTCGTGCGCAAAATGCTTTTGGGAAGAGGGGTTAGAGTGTAGAGGTGGGGGAAAGCGAGCTTGCAGGTATAGCGAGAAGCACCTCGCGCTGCAGCCAAACCAACCTTACTTCGGTATATCCACGCGCGGGCTTGCCCTTCAGTCTCCAGTCGATATCAAACCCCTCCCCCCCACCTCACTATAGCAACACCTCAAAAATCACCCCTCGGAGCATGTTGCTCCCGAGAGCCTTGATTTGAGGATGCGATTGTCCCGACGAGGGGGTGTTCTCAAGGCCGAGAAACAGCCTGTTATGAGACTCACGCATCGCAGGTCGAGGTGGGTCGTTTCTTGACCTACCCCTATGTGTCGGACGTTGTCAGTCTGCAGGTGCCTGCTACCCCTCCTGGCCAGGAGTAAGCTTGCGCATGGTGAGTCTTCGTCAATCGGGCTATTCAATTCAACTTTTTTTTTTGTTTTTTTTTTTTTTATTGAGAGCTTTCAAGTTTCAGTGGTGGCGTGATATATACGTAAGATGTTTTTGAATTGAGTAACGAGATGTATAGCTTCCATCAGATTTAGTTTAACATTTCAAAATCAGCCTTTCACGTGTAACCTATGCTAAAATCTAGTTCCGGCTGTTAAAGCTTATTTGACGAATATGCATGGGTGTGTAAAATCTAATTTTTGATATATCAAAGTATATGGATGATTCTTCAGAAATATACACGGAGAAAGATTAATATCTAAATTTGACATTTAATATGAGATTCAAGCATAAACTATATGTAAAAACAAAAGTAAGATATACTTAGTTCTTTGAAATTAAAATATAGATTTATAACTGATTAAAATGTTAGTAATATGAAGAACACATATTCTTATGCCTAAAAATGATATTAGAAATCTCTAATTCTGCACGGAAGAACTTCTGGTTTTAATAGTTAATATTATAGTATGTATTTTTACAAAATTTCGATTGTAAATCAGGATATAACTGTAAAATGGTATTTTATACTACAGGACTAGAAGAATATGCATTTTCGACAGATAATATTTATATATTTTGAAATTAAAATTTACTATTTAAAACTGGAAAGATTGCTTTTTTTTAAAGCAAAATGAAACTAGTAAAAAGTATAATCTAAAAAAATAATTAAAATTATTTAATTTTTATTAAATAATAGTTTTTATAAAAAAACTTACAAAAATAAGTTAAAAATATTACTATATTCAATAGGAAGCAACAATAAAATAAGTTCATCTTGAACATATTACAATTAAAAAGATTATATTTCAAAATAATGCTTTGTTGAAATTCCATTAACTATTGGAAAATTGGCGGCCATGACAGTTTAACCGTTGTCAGCGTGTTGTCACTGTTGATTTGTTTATTCGGGTTATATAATTTTTCTCTTAAAAAAAACAATTCAATCGTTAACGTATAGTAAAGTGGGTGAAAGGTAACACAATAAATACTTTTCACGTGATAGTTTTATTCAATATAAACCGGTTATATCATGTAAAAACTTTTAAGTGAATTTTGAATTTGGCGGATGTCAAACTTCAACTATTGTTCACAGATGGAAACTTGTGATTTTTGTGGATTTTTCTCAAAAGTGGTAATGTATTATGTCGATTAGTATATAAGAAAAATTTTCCCTTCAAACATTATATGTTTTGTGCGATGCGTTAAGAATATATATATATGTGCGTGCGAATTATCGTTAGTGTTTAGGTTATGTTAGGATTTCGTTTGTGACGGTGATTGTGTTTATATGTATATATAGGAGTGTTCAAAATATATGGAATTTGAATTACCACAGGTAACCTATAATAATATAATAATCATGAAAATCGGTTTATTTGCCTTTTTATAGGAATTACTTATTAATCTCGATTTTACTAATTCCAAAACTCAATAGTAATTTTCCCAACAAAATGGTGATTCAAGTTTCTTTTAACATTTCCTATCGAAAATAGTAAATATTAAATAGAAATAGTAAATTCTGAAAACATAACGATATATCCTTGTTTCCTATCGAAATTTTGTAAAAATAAATACTATAATATTAAGTATTAAAATCGAAAGTCTTTCCGTGTGTGATATATGGAAAATATACACTAAAAAAGCAAATGACTGATGCAATCAATGTATCGAAGCAACATTCACAATTATTATGATTATCTATTTTTCAATTTTTTGATATTATTAGAATAAGAAATAAAAGTATTTTAATGTTATACATTGTATAATTCTTCATTTTATAATAGCCCATTTGAAATAAAATTTAATTTATTATTGAAATTTATAGTAAACTGATTATTTAGAATGTATGTGTTTTGAAATTTGAAAAAAAAATGGTACAAAGTTTTGTTTAGAAATAATCGATAAAAATAATTATTTCCTGAAAGCAAATTTATTAATGAAAAAAATCGATTTAAATTTAGTCCAATCTTTTATATCCCGCAAAATTAACATTTTTAAATATTATATTTCCGAATAATAACATACGTTTAAGCATAACCTTTATAAAGGTTTATAGGTTGTCAAATGATCATATCTCTAAATTAGAGATTTCCTAAAAATTGTATTTTCAGATATAAAGCTTGGAAAAATAAAGCATAAATTATTATAAAAAGTTTGATTATAATGCTTAATTTAGATGCATTTTTAATTCTCTGCAATTAAGAATACAACTTACTTCAAGTTTTGTGATTAATTTTTTTCCGTGTATGTATTCTTTTTTGTGAATCAGAAATTAAAAATTAATAAATACATTTTATGATGCAGAAAAAGTGAAGAAGTGATAGGAGGAGACGAAGTTGAGTGGAATTCGAATTATTTTGTACAATATTTTTATTCTTAGAAAACTATTTAATATTATTAATTTATTATTAATTATAATTTCAAAAAAATGTCGATTTTAAAACACTTACAAAAATAAAAAAAAACCTTTTGACCACTAACCATTATTTGTCAAGATTTTTAGGTTTATTTTTTGTTGACTGTTTATAAACAATTGATATTCATATTAATTTTTAATCTGAGGCAGAGGAACGATGATTTTAACATTTTTTACATTTTATTTAAAATTAAGCAATTTTTCTTAAACTTAAAATAATTCAGCATGTTTATATAAGTTTACTTTATTGTAGAGAGATGTCAATGTATTTAATAAATCTGAAAATAAATAAATAACTCAACCCATATCAAAAATATTGAATAATATTCTACAAGCCAGAGGAATGACGTGAAACCAGAGGACAAAATTCTATTTTCCATTTACGGAAAATCTATAAGATCTATTTTATTTATACCTACTTTATACAAATATGTTACAATCTCTTAGCTTCTAGAAAATATCTGTAAAGTATTGTTTTTAAAATATTAAATTATTGTTTTGCGTTTTGAAAGAATGAAAAATTGACATAGAACAGGTTAAAAAGATAACTTTTAGTAGTCGTCCAAGAGAGTACAAAAAGGAAAATTAGGTTGATTTCAAAATAACAATAATAAACAAATTTATAATATTTAATATTTTTCATCATAACATCATATTTTGTTGAAGTTGGGTCGTTTTCCCGTTCAAATTGTAATATCTAAATAACTTCAATTTGTTTTTAAATGTCATTTTCAAAAAATGGTTATGTTTTATTTTCTCTTTAACTCTAAGAAATTTGTAGGTTTATGTGTATTTTTATTATATATTATAATTATTGTTATAAATCATTATAAATCAATCTAATCAATTATTATTAAAAAAATTTTTGTAGAATCTTTGAGTTTTGAAAAGCGTCAAATGTTTTTCTCAGCCTGAATGGAGTTGTGTGGTTATAACATTCTATCGACGCCAAAAATAAACTTCCTCCATTAAACTATTTATTATTTTCTACGTAAATAAACGTTTTTATCATTTTACAATTATAATACTGTAAAACGATATTTAAATGTATAGAAATATGATGTTATCTCAAAATTGAAAAAATTGCAGTTACGCTCTTTTACCTTTCAGACACAGATTTGAGAGTAGAAAAACAACTTGTTTTCACAAATTGTTCTCCTACCATGCAAATTAGACTTTTTTATAAGAAAAATTTTATTTTACATTTAATTTTTCATTTCTTTATAAATAATTTATACATAAACAAAAGTGACTGAATTTGGTCATTTTCAAAAAATACATTACATTTTCTCTTGATTTTCATTAGAATCAGCAAAGTAAACATTTTTTTTATAAAAATTTATTTTACAACAAATTTACCATTCTTTATAAACAATATACTATAAACAAAGAAACTAAAATCAGATTTTTAATAAACAAAAAAAGCGTTTTTTGTTTTATGCTTGGATTATATAAACTTTGTTATGAATTGAAATTTGTCTTGCCTTTTTCCTTTTTTTTTTATAAACAATTTATACAAACAAATTCACTATTTGGTCATTTACAATCTAAAATTTACCGTTTTTTATAAACAATATAGTATAAACAAATTAACTAAAATCAGATTTTTGAATAACAAAAAAATCGTTTAAATTTAAGAACTTCTCTTTATGATGAGAATGTGACAATCGTGTTTTCTTTGTTTTATGCTTAAATTACACAAATTGAACTTTGTCATGAATAAAAATTTTTCTTGCCTCGTTCCTTTTTTTATAAACAATTTATATGAAAAAATCTACTATTTAGTAATTTATAAAGCTAAAAATTGTTGCATTTTCTGTCAATTTTCATTAAAAAATGTAAAGTAAACATTCTTTCTATAAAAATTTATGTTTCACTAAATTTATTTTTTTCATAAACAACCTATAACTTAAACAAATAATGTAAATTGACACTTTCGTGACAAAAAATATCGTTTCCTCTATATTATTCTTAAACTAAGAAACCTGAACTTTTTATAAAGACAAATTTGTTCTGCCAATAATTTTTTTTAATGAATGTTTGTAAATAAATGCGCTTTATAAGTATTTTTTTAAAATGAAAAATACATCAAAATAACTGTAAACGTTTAAAACTTGATAATAATAATAATTCTGATGAAAAAGGTAAAGAAACTATCAGTATTTTAAAAAAAACCATTTTTCTTTCATTTATGGAGGTTGTTATAAAAATAACTATTATTAACAAATTATTAAATAAATTATGGAATGTTGTTTTCAAGCACTTCAAAAAGGGGGTATTTTTTCGATTTGAAAACTTTCTACACGGTAGCAGCAGAACATTTTAAAGCATTTTTTTCTTTAAATTTTGAACCACCTTGATACAACACCTAAAAAAATGTTCTCAATATTAATGGATCTCTATTTTTTTAATGCGATTTTCCTAAAAGGTCACTGAATCAAGATTCTATTGACATATAAAACGATAATTAAATTTAATTTATGAATAAATTAAGTAAAATTAGCAAATTTAACAAGATCGAAACTTTAAAAGTATAATAACTTATCATTAACTTTTAATATAGGCTACGTGTGAAATATAATTTTCAAATTTGAATTTACGTACAGATATTGAGAGTTTTTGTCAGTTTTTCATTAAATTAGATTGAAGTAAATTATAGGTTAAAGGTTAATTTGAAAACAAAAGACAGTAGAAATCTATTTCCTCTCACAAAATTCTTTCAATTTTACACAAAAAAAAGTCTTATAGAATCCACAATTCCAATTTGTGGATTGTTCCTGGTTTGTGTCAGTTTTGTGAATTTCACAAACTGATTTGTAAATTCAACAAACTGATTTGTGTATTCGACAAACTAGTTTGTGTATTTCATAAAAATGTTTTGTGTATTCCACAAATTGGACTGTTTGTTAAAAGTATAATCTCCATTTGAAGATGGCACAAAAGTTTCCGTGAATTGCACAGGAAATTTTTTTCCGTGTAAGAAATATTTATTGAGGAATTATCTCCAGTAACAGAAGAAAACCATTCCTCTTTAATTTTGAAATTTTTTTTTCCAGTATATCTGACGAAAGTGTACGTAAGGTATTATAGAATCTTGGCTCGAGTAAAATGGTGAAAGAAACTGAAACAATAGGGACTGAATTGCTTCTGAGTTTAGAACCTATAAGAGGTCCTTGTATACAGATGAAGGGTTAATAGATACAATATTACTTCTCGAGGAGGCACTTAGCTCCATCCTCTGAATTTCAATTCGTGGAAATTAGTTCAACTGACAGGAATTCCCAAATTGGGTTTAATTTATTGTTTACGAGGGACTTTTGTTTGGTATGCAAAATAATCGGAAGACTAATTTAGTAACAGAATAGATCGGTTTATTAGAATTGGAGATTTATTTAATAAATCCTTGTTTACATCATACTATTGACGAAGAAAACAGTTTCCTTTAGATAACGAAACATTTGATTGAATTTGAACATTAAAACAATTAAATTATTTTGATGGCAACTTGGTTGTAATGACAAAACTTTCTTTGAGAGGATGATACATGAAACAAACTTAGTTGTTGCCTCAAACAAAGTTTTGTTGAAGCAACCCAAAATCTAAAATTAAAATTTTAAATTATTTAAAATCAAATAATTATTTCATCCAAACCAAACTATTTTCTTATTGAATGAATAATAATAACAATAATAATTATTAAAATCTTATGACGAAAAGTAAGTGACATTTAATTTAAACATATTTTTTTGTTGACCAATATTATGCTTGAATGAAACAAACTTTTCTCTCAGTGTGTATATTATTTAATAATTTTTTTTCCAAAAAAGATCATTTTTGCAAAAAAAAACTCCGTTGAGATAAATAATTCAGTTTATAATTTAAAAAATAAAATAATTTTTTGTTAAAATTCCTTTTTACTCTTTTGAAAAATGATCATTGAAGGTTTTAGTGACAAGTTCAGTTGACCTATATACATTGAATGCAAATAATGCAGCCAGATATTCATAGTTCGTTTTTTGTTATTAAATCTCATTTTGTAGAGCGCCCTGTTTGTCAAGGGTAATTTTTTTATCCTTTTTTTCGCCCCTCCCCCCTTTCTCTCAAAAAGTATTACAAATTACTCTCCTTGTATTTCTGTAAAAGATTGATTTAATAAAATTTGTTTCATTTTACAAAGTGTAAAACATTGCTTTTTCCAAACTTCTTGCATAAATTCAAATTTTTTTCAAATTACAGCAAAAAAAAATTATTCAGAAATTAAGAATATATACTTAGCGCTTATTTTAGAATATTCTATATACTTAAGTTTAGTGTATTACTGTTCTTAAAATAAGGATATACACTGCAAAAACCAGGTGTCTTAAATTGTTCAAAAATGTCTTAAAATAAGACATTTTTCGTGTCTTAGACACCAAAAGTATCTTAATTTAAGACGTTTTTGGACAATTTAAGACACCATGTTTTTGCAGTGTAATCTAAGAGTTTATAATATATTTTTATTTTAAAAAGAGTATTCTACGCATTTAGAACATATCCTGATTTTAAGAATAGTATAATACTAAAAAGTGTACAATAATCTAAAATAAGTGCCAAGTGTCTATTCTAAATTTCAGAATACATTTTTTTCGGTGTACTTTTAAAAAAACGAATTCAATGAAATGAAAGACTACTTTTAAAAAAGTTCATTAAATGAATAAACGAGAAATACAATTAAATCATACAGAATATTAATTGAAATCAGAAACAAAATTTCAAATTCAAAATTTCAATTTTCAATAAAAACTGTATTTCATGTAAAGTTATAAATCACAAAGATTAACTTTTAACTAATACAATATTAATAATCAAGACGAATCACCGTTCCAAAACTTTTCATATTGAATATATAGTTTCTATCTAATTTGTCATTATTATCCACTTAATTAACACCTCTTTAATTCCAGTGTGTTGTCTAAATAAAATTTACCATAGTAATTAATAAATTATACTTATACTTTTTCAACTTCAAAATTTCATTTAACATATTTAAAAAACTTTCCAATCATGGACAAATTTTTTATTAAAAAAAGACACTTGAATAAATAGCTTTTAGCACAAAATAACCATTTTTTCTAGAATAAAAAACAGGACGAAATTGATATTTAAATTGAAAGAAAACTTTTCCTGAGCAGTACAAATGTTAATTAAAAGTTATTTTACTATACTGATAACACAAGTAATAATGTGATTATTATTTCAGAGTTGAATATTCAAAAAGTGAACTTTGCTGGGAACAGTTGATGAAAACAAATGACCGTCAAAAAGTGGAAATAATATGATCTGAGCAGTAAAGGAGAAAGGGACAAAGAGAGTCACTTGAACATTTTTCCTGAAATGGAGGAGCGACATGTCCATCAGGGATGTTCATGACGTCTGTTTATAAAAGTTCAAGAGGAAGAGAAATGGTTGTACTTTTTTGTATGAAAACTATCTACAACTGAAACCTCTTTGAAATTTCTCTCTTTCAAACTCATTCAAATTTTAAAAATGACACTTGAACGACAAATGCTCACTTTTCTCACAGAAGTTAAAAGATCAAAAAAGGTAAAAACAGATAGTCAATTTTTTTCTGGCTGAACGAAAAAAAAACGTTTATAATAATAATAACAATAATAATAATAATAATTCTTAATTATTATCTTTTAATTTATTTATTACTTAATAATAATAAATTGAAATATTATTAAGTTAAACATGAAGGCAAATAATTAAAAACTGATTTTAGAATATAAAAATTAAAGAAACTAATTGAAATTCGAAGTAAATTATTGGATGTATGTGACATTAATTAAAAAATAATAGAAATAGATAATATGAAATTAAAGGATAAATTGATTTAAAAATGATAAAAACATTTGAAAATTGAAGAAAATAATTAAGAAATTTAAAAATCGAACAATTACACTGCAAAAACAGGTGACTTAAATTGTTCAAAAATGTTTTAAAGTAAGACATTTTTGGCCAATTTAAGACACCATGTTTTTGCAGTGTAATTAAAAAATGATTAAAATTATTGAGAATTGGCGAAAACAATTAAAAAATGATACAAATAATTGACAATTCATGAAATTGAGAAAAAATATTAAATAATGAAAAAATTAAAAATTGAGACAAATATTTGAAAAATAATTAACAATCCATAAAGTTAATATAAAGATAATGAAAAATTAAAAATTGGAGAAATTAATTGAAAAATTGAAAATTGAAGTAAATAATTGATATTAAACATAAATAATTGGAAGTTTAAGAAACTTATAAAAATAATGAAAAGAATTTAAAATTGGAGAAAAACTTGAATAATAATAAAAATAATTACCAATTCATGATTTTAATAAAAAAATTATAAACAAAATTAAAAATGAAGGGAGACAGTTAAAAATTTTGTGTAAGTTTAACACAAATTAAATGTCCGAAACGGTACACTCAAAATTTGTGTTAAAATAACACAAATTATATTTAACAATCTCCATGTTAAATTAACACAATCTTTGTGTTAAATTTAACATAAGGAATGTGTGAACCGTTTTTTACACAAAATTTTTAACTGTACAAGTACTTAAAAAATGCATTTGAAAAATGAAAATTAAATGAAATAATTGAAATTTGACATAAATTATAATTGGAAGTTTGACATTAACTGAAAATAATGAAATTAACTTGAAATTGGACAAATTAATTTTAAAAAATGAATGAAAACAATTACAAAATTGGAAAAATAATTTAAAAATTAAAAAAATAATAAACAATTTATGAAATTATTATTAAAATAATTTAAAATTAAGGCAATTAATTGAAAATGATAAAAATAACTGAAAAATCAGGAAATAGTTAAAATCTGACAAAAGTAATTGAAAAAGAGTATTAATTCATAGGTTTTGATTACTATAATCGAATGTGAGGAAGAATATAATTGTAATTTAAAAAAATTATTTGTCAATTTATGAAAATAATTGATAAACGAAAAAAGAAACTTAAAATAAACAAGAATAATTTTAATAAATAAAATAAGGATTCTAATTCATTATTGAGGAAAATAATGTAGAAGTAAAAAAAATAAATTAAGAAGAATATAATTATAATGCAATGTACGGAAAATGAGTTTAAAATTTGGAGAAAAAATTGAAAAATAATTAAAATAATTATGAAAAATTAAGAAAATAATTTAAAAAGTTAAAAACTGTTGTAACTAATTGAAATGACAATATAAAATAATTGGAATTTCAAAAAGATTATTGATCTTATAAATTTTACTCTTGCTTTAAAGATTCTTAATCTTTTCAATTTTGTAATATATTAAAAATTTTAGATCTTATTTCACGAAGTTTTTTTATGTTTTTTTTATATATTTTTTTTTTTAAAGGAGTCATTTTTAAGAGTTCAAAATACAAAAATTTCAATCCTTTAAAGTGTAGAATAAAAAAAATTTCAATAATAATTTTTCAACACGATTTTTAATAAGGCGGGGGGGGGGGGGGTCAAGAAAATGTGAAGTGATTTTAAAGGGGGGACTCTGATGTCTTAACTATATAATAATTAGCCGTTTAATTAAGACAAAAAAAAAAAGAAAAGCCAAGTATGCAATAATGCAATTAAAAGGATGCCATTTTAATTAATACCCTTTTGTGATTTTCGCATTTTACTGTCAAGTGTGAACCAAAGTCAATTAATCATATTAGAGAGATTACTCGTGATGAAAGTAAGAGATTAAATTAAAGGATAAGAAAGATCCGGATTAAGACTAGCCCACTTTGATAGTTTGAATTTCTAGCTTCTTATTCTACTAACAGAGAAGTGCTTATTTTAAATGCTATTCGTGTTATTTGCCTTCTGAGAGACAATTTTCCAAAGCTGGAATAACGTTCTGAATAAATCAAAGTCGTGGATCTAGATTAAATAATTTAGCACGTCTGGTTTATTTATTATTTTTTTTTTTTAGAAGAGAATTTTAATTATACTCTATTCTTGTATACTGTGAAGAGCATTATTTTTTACTATTTTTTAGAAAAGAATTTACAAGCTCGCTTTTTTTTTACTTAAATTTATCTTTTAGAATGAGAAATTTTTATAATTTATTGCGAATCCGTTCGAGATTTTTAAAAATTTTAAAAGACCGACATTAAAGATTTCTGGGATCAGTGACTCTGAATTTATTCGTGACTTTTTTAAAATTTAAATTCCAATATGTCACATAAAAATACAACTATTTGATGATAATATATTTAGGTTAAAAATAAAATTCGCGATAAATGGATTAAGGTTCTTAATTCTAAAACTTCTCAAAAATTGCGAATATATTGTCGGGTTGAAAAAAAAAAATAAAGTAAAGACTTAAAAACGAGGTGCCCTTTTCCCAGAACTGCTAATTAAGCCTGAGCTTCATTATCCATCCTTTCTGTTAAGATATTTATCGCAGTTTTAATTTCTACGAGTGTAGATAGTACTTACACAGTCTCTCTTTTTCTGACCAGAACGATCTCAGAGGGGAAATTAATTCATTCAAAGCCATTGTTTCGAAATTGGAACGTCCTTCATTATCGATAAAGCACACCAGGTGCAGTAATTTAACGTGGGTACATTATTTGATTTTCAGGGGAAAGCGTTAAATGTAAATGAAACTGTGAACATATGCATGTCGACACGATGTAATATGTCATCTTTCCCCGTAATTATATCATAACTGTTAAATAAATAATCGCATCAAATATATAATATAATATACAAGTTGTGGGGGTTTATTGTTTCGAGAAGAATTTAGTATATTCGTTAGATTGATAAATGTTACAGATAATAAAAAAATAATTATGTGGATATATAATTTAATTTAATTATATACGATAAGAATAAAATAAATAATAAGCGTAATAAGGCGGCTTTTTTGCAAAGAAAAAAACACCGAAAAATTACCCTTTTTTCAACATTTCTTATCGAAATAATTTTTATAATGTGTAATAAAGTGGCACAAATTGTTGGAATTAAAAATAAAAAATTAAAAATATGCATTAGTTGATACGTAAAATTCAAGATGGCGGCATCAAAATGCACGGGGAAAACGTTTGAGGTAATCTTTCCCATATTATATGCAGGACCTCGGATCAAAGTTACAATTGAGATATTGTGTTAAAAATTCTGATAGTTATTTTCAAAAAATAAGAAAAATTTTCCCATATACGTGGTACTTGAGAGTCAAAAGTAGACTGAAAAAGACTACTCGCTTAAAGCTGTAAAATGTGCATTAAAGTTGAAAAGAGATTGCCGAGAAATGTGCAGAAGTTTACCATGCTACGGGTAATCGGAATTCGGGCTCAGCGTCAAGTCCAATGACTCTCCAGCATGGTAAACTCTCCTCAAAACTCGCAATTTATTCCTATCGCATGATAAATCAAACTTTCTCCCTCTTTTTCCATTTTTAATTTGCAGATGCGATCACATATTATTTGTCTGTTAATTCCACAAGAACTCTTTCTATTAAAAGGAAAAAGAATGATCTTTAAATTATTAATTTTAATACTTATATTAGAGGCTAGCCTAGCTTACGTTGAATTATATAACATGCAACTATGACAAACAAATTTTAAACGAAAACTTGTTAGATATTTCATATTTTACTGACTACTCTTTCAATTAGTTTATTTTTTAAATTCTTATAATATTTTGATTCTTTAATTGTGTATTTCTGTAAATAGTTTAATTCTTAATATTTATTTACATTTAATACTAAAATAATAAATTTTATAATAAATTAAACAATATTTGTATTTTACATTAATTAAAAAGAAAATTACCTAAAATATTTCAGATATGATGCTTTTCTTGGTTTTTTTATCATTGTAAAATTAAACTATCAAACATATATTTTACAACTTCTAAACTTCTATGTTTGTAAATTTTTTTAAATAAAAATTTCTTGTAATTTAAAGGCAGATTTTTTATATTTTAAAGTTTCTTTCTTGCTTTGAAAATTTTCAATTATGGTAATTTTTACTCTTTACTATTTTTAAATAGCTAAATGTCATTTTTTAAAATTATTATTTTTCTTACTTTTCATTTATTATACCTTTATAAGATCTACTTAATTCATTACTTTCAATTTTTAGTTGTAATAACTTTTATTTATTCAAATTCTTATTCAAAATAATATTTATTTTCGTAAATAACGTTTAACAAATTCTCTAAATCTGAGTTAGTTAAAAATAACTAGCTTGAAATCAAAAAGTTAGCTATTAATTCAAATAGCTATATTTCTACTAATCATTTAGTAAAAAATAAATAATTATTAGTTTAGTTTATTTTTAAGTTATATCAAAATAGATAATATTTTAGTAAAATTCTGATTATTATTAATAATTAATTATTTTTAAATAATTCAGATTAAAAGAACAGAAAGGATTTTCTAGGTTATTAAACTTTTAATGCAGAAAATACAAATTTGTTTCTATAAAAATTATTATATTAAATAACATTTATTTTAATATTTTTATATATAATACATATAATATATTTTTAATAAATGAATATTTGGTTTTTTAAACATTGTAAGAATTAAAATTTTAATAAATAAGAATTTTCTGTCTAATTATTAAATTACTTTATTTAAAAATTATATAATACAGGAGTCTCGGAAATCGAAATTAACACAAGTGAAATTGATCTAAAGTGAATAAAAGATAAAGTCAAAGATTTTGTTAATTACACCTATTTTTAATATTTAGATAATTGTTAAATTTGTACACATTATAAAAAATATTTTTTAAAATATCTACAAGTTATTTTTATAACAAGACCTTTAAGTTTTATTTAATTAATGAACTGCATAATTATAACTTTATACATTAAATAAAACTTTTTTTTAAATTAAAAAACTATTTGACATTAATATAATATTTTGGTCGTACTTTTTAGAATTTAAAATACAAAATAAGTTCTAAATTAACATTTTGAATTTGATTCACAGATTATTGCAAGACAAAAAGAAAGATTTAATAGAAATTACAAAAATTTTGAAACTTGATTTATATAAAAAATTGATCAAGGAAGGAAGCAATAATTAACACATAATTGTTTTAAATTAAAATTATTCAGTCTAAAGATATAAAAATTAAAACCGTTTCTCATAAAGGGATACAATTCTACTCAGTTAGTATATAAGGAAAGTTTGAATCTCTAATTCCAAATGTATTCGAGCGTGTTCGGTGTGCGTGAATGTGTATTTAGATATTTGTATATTGCGGCGAAAGTTTAGTTTAGGTAAATCGCGTCTTGTATATAGTTAAAAAGAATATTAAATTAATCTTAAGGTTAAAACTATGATCGTGATTGTATCGTTAAATGTAATTATAATTAGCGAAATAAGTAATCTCTATAGGAAATAAATCTGTAATTAATATGAAGGAAATCTTTTTATTTTTTGGTTGAATAGAAAAGATCATCTAGTTGGCAAAACTTTACCATGCTGGTGAGCAGGAGCCTTGACAAGAACATTGTCGAGGCGCGCTGAGCTCAAGAATTCGAGCTCAGCGCCTTGTCATCCAGCATGGTAAAGTTTTCCCACGTGCTGTGTATAATACTACTCAACTTTCTGGCAATCGAGGAATCGCCCTCCGACCATCAAATTACCATGCTGGAGAGTGATGTGTATCCATATTTTCACTGAGAAAATGAGCCTTTAGTCAATTTCTAGGTTAAGACACTCTAAACAAAACACACAAGATACCGGCGATCACATCCAAACTTCAAGGTTAACAGTAGCATTTAATCTGCTAATAATAAACAAAGAGTTTTGCAGGTGCTATATCAACAACCTCTTTCTGCTAAATTTAATCAAAAATTAGTTATATTTAGTCAACTTATTTTCTCAGTGTTTGTATAAAACATTTCTAATTCTTGAATAATTTCTATTATAAATTGAATGGTAAAGTTTTCTAAAAATCACTTTGATCCGAGGTGTATCATGCTAACATGGTAAACTTTATCTGAAACATTTTCTCCGTGTGGAGGATAATTTTACAAACAGTAAAAAATTAATACCTGTTGAACCAATCTTTAAATTTTATATTAAAATTAATGTAACTTGGTACATAGGGGTTTTTGGCGTCGCTGATTATGAATAGATTCATACTTTTTTAGAATTCAAAATAGTGGATTCAATATGGTGGAAGAGTTTTGAACAAGAAATTTTAAAAAAAGCCGATTAAAGATTCTTACAAAGACTTAATCTTTTTTTTGCATTTAATTTCCATAATATTTGTTTCGTTATATTATTTTTTTCAAAAATATCAATTTCGAAAATACACGGGGAAAACGTTTGAGGTAATCTTTCCCATATTATATGCAGGACCTCGGATCAAAGTTACAATTGAGATATTGTGTTAAAAATTCTGATAGTTATTTTCAAAAAATAAGAAAAATTTTCCCATATACGTGGTACTTGAGAGTCAAAAGTAGACTGAAAAAGACTACTCGCTTAAAGCTGTAAAATGTGCATTAAAGTTGAAAAGAGTTTGCCGAGAAATGTGCAGAAGTTTACCATGCTACGGGTAATCGGAGTTCGGGCTCAGCGTCAAGTCCAATGACTCTCCAGCATGGTAAACTCTCCTCAAAACTCGCAATTTATTCCTATCGCATGATAAATCAAACTTTCTCCCTCTTTTTCCATTTTTAATTTGCAGATGCGATCACATATTATTTGTCTGTTAATTCCACAAGAACTCTTTCTATTAAAAGGAAAAAGAATGATCTTTAAATTATTAATTTTAATACTTATATTAGAGGCTAGCCTAGCTTACGTTGAATTATATAACATGCAACTATGACAAACAAATTTTAAACGAAAACTTGTTAGATATTTCATATTTTACTGACTACTCTTTCAATTAGTTTATTTTTTAAATTTTTATAATACTTTTAATCCTTTAATTGTGTATTTCTGTAAATAGTTTAATTCTTAATATTTATTTACATTTAATACTAAAATAATAAATTTTATAATAAATTAAACAATATTTGTATTTTACATTAATTAAAAAGAAAATTACCTAAAATATTTCAGATATGATGCTTTTCTTGGTTTTTTTATCATTGTAATATTAAACTATCAAACATATATTTTACAACTTCTAAACTTCTATGTTTGTAAATTTTTTTAAATAAAAATTTCTTGTAATTTAAAGGCAGATTTTTTATATTTTAAAGTTTCTTTCTTGCTTTGAAAATTTTCAATTATGGTAATTTTTACTCTTTACTATTTTTAAATAGCTAAATGTCATTTTTTAAAATTATTATTTTTCTTACTCTTCATTTATTATACCTTTATAAGATCTACTTAATTCATTACTTTCAATTTTTAGTTGTAATAACTTTTATTTATTCAAATTCTTATTCAAAATAATATTTATTTTCGTAAATAACGTTTAACAAATTCTCTAAATCTGAGTTAGTTAAAAATAACTAGCTTGAAATCAAAAAGTTAGCTATTAATTCAAATAGCTATATTTCTACTAATCGTTTAGTAAAAAATAAATAATTATTAGTTTAGTTTATTTTTAAGTTATATCAAAATAGATAATATTTTAGTAAAATTCTGATTATTATTAATAATTAATTATTTTTAACTAATTCAGATTAAAAGAACAGATAGGATTTTCTAGGTTATTAAACTTTTAATGCAGAAAATACAAATTTGTTTCTATAAAAATTATTATATTAAATAACATTTATATTAATATTTTTATATATAATACATATAATATATTTTTAATAAATGAATATTTGGTTTTTTAAACATTGTAAGAATTAAAATTTTAATAAATAAGAATTTTCTGTCTAATTATTAAATTACTTTATTTAAAAATTATATAATACAGGAGTCTCGGAAATCGAAATTAACACAAGTGAAATTGATCTAAAGTGAATAAAAGATAAAGTCAAAGATTTTGTTAATTACACCTATTTTTAATATTTAGATAATTGTTAAATTTGTACACATTATAAAAAATATTTTTTAAAATATCTACAAGTTATTTTTATAACAAGACCTTTAAGTTTTATTTAATTAATGAACTGCATAATTATAACTTTATACATTAAATAAAACTTTTTTTTAAATTAAAAAACTATTTGACATTAATATAATATTTTGGTCGTACTTTTTAGAATTTAAAATACAAAATAAGTTCTAAATTAACATTTTGAATTTGATTCACAGATTATTGCAAGACAAAAAGAAAGATTTAATAGAAATTACAAAAATTTTGAAACTTGATTTATATAAAAAATTGATCAAGGAAGGAAGCAATAATTAACACATAATTGTTTTAAATTAAAATTATTCAGTCGAAAGATATAAGAATTAAAACCGTTTCTCATAAAGGGATACAATTCTACTCAGTTAGTATATAAGGAAAGTTTGAATCTCTAATTCCAAATGTATTCGAGCGTGTTCGGTGTGCGTGAATGTGTATTTAGATATTTGTATATTGCGGCGTAAGTTTAGTTTAGGTAAATCGCGTCTTGTATATAGTTGAAAAGAATATTAAATTAATCTTAAGGTTAAAACTATGATCGTGATTGTATCGTTAAATGTAATTATAATTAGCGAAATAAGTAATCTCTATAGGAAATAAATCTGTAATTAATATGAAGGAAATCTTTTTATTTTTTGGTTGAATAGAAAAGATCATCTAGTTGGCAAAACTTTACCATGCTGGTGAGCAGGAGCCTTGACAAGAACATTGTCGAGGCGCACTGAGCTCAAGAATTCGAGCTCAGCGCCTTGTCATCCAGCATGGTAAAGTTTTCCCACGTGCTGTGTATAATACTACTCAACTTTCTGGCAATCGAGGAATCGCCCTCCGACCATCAAATTACCATGCTGGAGAGTGATGTGTATCCATATTTTTGTATAAAACATTTCTAATTCTTGAATAATTTCTATTATAAATTGAATGGTAAAGTTTTCTAAAAATCACTTTCATCCGAGGTGTATCATGCTAACATGGTAAACTTTATCTGAAACATTTTCTCCGTGTAGGTGACTTTAGAAATCTTTAAAAAACAATTTTTATAAAGATTTAAGAAATTAATTGCAAGACTTGGCCACCATATTGAATCTACCACTTTGAATTAAAAAATATTATGATCCGATTCGTAATCAGCTACCCCAAACAACCCTATATTCTGTGCTTTATAAATTTTGGAAAAAGTTTTGCATTTTTGTCTGCCATATGGGATTCTCCATTTTGAATTTTGAAAAATTATGAACGGAATTGGAATCAGCGACCACGAAATATCCTGTGTACTAAGTTCCACAAATTTTGTCAATAATTTTACATTTTCGTCCGCCATATTAGATCCGCCATTTTCAATGTTTAAAAATTATTAACAGATTCGTAATCTGCGACCCAAAATCCTCTATATACACAGTTTTATTAATTTTAACATAAATCTTAAAGATTGGTCCAACAGATATCAATTTTTTACTTTTTTTTACAATATCCGCCATTTTAAAACCGTCATCTTTAATTTTATGATTTAACTAACGCGCATTTTTAATCTACCAATAGTTTGCGCCATTATGTGTATCTTTATTACACATTAAAAAAATGTTTTCAGTAAAAAATATTGATTAAAAACAAACAAAATTGTCGATTCATCGGTACCAGATAGGCTAAAATTTTTTAGATAATCTCAAAAAAAATTTAGAAACACAAATTAAAATCAAAATAAATTTTCTCTTTTTTTCCAGGACATTAAGCTCGTGTATTACTACGTATTTTTCTTCTCTGGACCTGAATCAGAAACAAGTAAGAAAAACCAGATTGGCAAAAATCTTTGAGATAAATAAATATAAAATAAGTAAAAATACTACACTGAGAGAAATGGATATTCAAATTTACTATCCTGGATATTAAAAAATAATTATTTTAATATCTGGACCTTAAGTTTGAATATCTAAATACTATGTTTTAATAAATTGATGTTAAACTTGAATATCTATCAATTCCATTTTTATCAGTGTATCATATTGTCCTGGAAAAAAAAAAATTTTTTTCTGGTTTTTGAGCAATTTTTTAAAGTTATCTCAAAAATGTTTTCAATTTCGTTATTCTGATTTTGAATTCGGATTCAGCGAAGATAAATACGTAAATAAAACTAGCATATTGTCCAGGACAATATGGAGTCCAGGAGAAAAATACGTATAAATACACTAGCATATTGTCCCGGACAAAAAAAAAGTTTTTTTTGAGTTTTTTTCGGGTTCTGAGCAATTTTTTTAGATTATCTCAAGAATTTTATTTAAGGAGGTTCTCTCGCAAACAGAATTAATAGACAGTTAATTATGAATTTTGGTGTACTAATAGATAATGATGCAAAAAGATTGTAGTTAAATTTTTAGAGGGTTAGGTCGATTATAAGAAAACTTATAAACAATTTTCTTTTTTAATATTTTACACGGTGTCTTATGGGAAACTGCTTTTTCATGATCTTCAATCTCAAATTGTGAGAAATATGATAGACGTATGTTACTTAAACTTTTTATGCGTAAAGTTAAATAACTAATGTTCACTTACTTTCAAAAACATTGATCGAACCTCGACTAGAAGACTCAAAATTAATTATTTTGTTAAAAAAAACACCGTATTTTATCAATCAGTAGTTACCTAGCAGAACGTTTGACAACGTTGCTTCTTACAGGTTAGGTATAGAAAAGGCGCGAAATTTGAAAGTAATATTCCGGCAATTTAAATTGGGTTTTCTAGATTTCTTAGGATTATTTTACTTTCCGGTAAGAAGTAGGTTTTATTTATTGCATTTCATTGTGAATTTCTTGGAACCTCTTCTAGAAAGAGATAATAGAAACTATAAAACTTCCTTTCAAATATTATTTTATTTCGAGAATTATTGAAGAGACGTTCAATTGAAATATCGCGCTGAATCGTGACGCGATTCGATAAAAATCGAGCGAGATAAATAGTCGCTCGTAACAATATCAATTGCAGACGATACGAAACAGAAAGGGGGAAGTATAAATGCAACGTTGCCAAGCATTCTACTAGTACTGCGTGACTCAAATGAAAACTTAAATGGGCATTGCTTTGACTAGCAATGCAGAAAGAGAAATTCCTTAATTCTGTTATTCTGACTTTGAATTCGGATTTAGCGGAGAAAAATACCTATAAATACACTAGCCTATTGTCCCGGGCAAAAAACTATTTTTTTCGGGCTTTTGAGCAATTTTTTGAGATTATCTCAAAAATTTTATAAAATTTTGGTTATAACCAATCTGGTTATTCTGACTTCGGATTAAAATTCAGCGATGAAAATATGCAGGAATACACTAGCATATTTTCTCGGGCAAAAAAAAAGTTTTTTTTAGTTTTTTTCGGGTTTTTGAGCAATTTTTTGAGATTATCTCAAAAAATTTTGCCAATCTTCTTATTCTGATTTCGGATTCTGATTCAGCGGAGAAAAATAAGTAGGAGTTTACAACACAATAAGAGTTTTCATTTTTTACTAAATTATGATAGTAGAAGAATGACTTTTCGATATGGTAAAAGAGTTAAACAGTGAAAGTATTAGTATTTTTTTACTAATTGAGATTTAGAGAATACATCAATAGAATTGTTTATTATTGTAGGATATAAATGAAGCCTAGATGAAGAATTTTAATATCAAAAATTACTAATATTAGTAACAGGCGTTTTATGATATTTCTTTTTTTAATTGATTCAACCGGCAAGGAAGAAATTATTGTCATTTTTTGAAAAATCTCAGATTCTTCTTTGAGCTCAATTTGTCCAGAAATTTTACGTCCCTGTCGTTAACAGATGCCGGTGCTCATAGACCTGCAAGTATCCACAGTTGTACTCTCGTACAATATCGTTTATGTGTACATGCATGAGTGCTTGCTTAAACGTGTGTTGTGTGAATATGGCTGAATTTCTGCTTGAATGCATCAGAATTTGCAAACTGTACATGTATACACACATGCAAAAGGATTTTTTTTTCAAATTTATGTAATGCATCATGGAAATTTTTACACTTCAATAAATAATAAAATATCTAATAAGAATTTATCTTCCAAATATTTGGCAAAAATTTATATATATGATACAACATTCACTAAAATTTACAAAATACTTTTGATAAATTAAAAAGAAATTTATGTTCTATGTTCTATGAATAAATTCATTAAAGAAAATTTTAGTAAATTTAGAATTAAGTTACTATATCAATTAAAATTTTGTTTTTCACTTTTTGTTTTTAAAACTTTTATTTTTAAAAAAAAATTAAAGTGTAAGTTTAGTTTTAGTAAACGGTAAGATTCTAACTCATTTTTAAGACAACATTTTCTTATTCAAAGTTTTCTTTGTTGAAAGTAACATTTAAACGCAAATTATTAGCGTGTCAGTCGTTAATAATTTATTGCTACGATTTCTGTCAAAACAGCATTGAATAATTGAAAATTGATTTATAATTGGTTAGATTTAACAACAGTACAATTGGACAAAATGATTTAACTGCAGGAAACTGTAATTATAGTTATCGTATAATTAAACCAGAATTGCATAGGTATCTAATAATTATTCATTAAAAAAATGTCTAGCTTGACAAATTTTCTTAAATCATTTCAATCATCCATGTAATTCAGAGAAATCCCACAGTTTATTATAATACGTTTAAAAAAGAAACGACGACACTTTTCTTGACAAAAATAGTTTTAGATGATGAGAGACTATTTTCGCAATATTTAAATCTTTTCCTGGTTTCTATTTTTAAAGTAACAGAAAATTTTTATTATGCTTCTTTTTATATTATTCATAAACCAAAAGCACTTAAAATATTAATTAATAAAATAAATTCAATTCAATCAATTGTTTTATGTTATAGTTTTAAAACACTTTGACAGAAAATTGTTTTTAGTTCTTTAATTTAATAAAAAACAATAATAATAAAGTTATAATTCACATAATTGTGAAAAATTAATTAATAATATAACCACAATAAATGGATTCATTTTGTAACTATTTTTTTTTAACATATGACTATCATTTTTTCAATTATTTCTCTCAAATTTTTTTTTACTGTTTTCAATTTATCATATTTAAATTATTTTCCCTCTATTTTTAATTATTATTCTCATTTCGTAAAATTATATTCTAAGATTTTGAAGTATTTTTCTCAAATTTCAATTATTTTTTTATTTAAAATCATTCTGTTTCTTTTTCAATTATTTCTCTCAAATGTCATTAAATTTTTTCAACTTATCATTGCTTTTATCATATTTCAATTATTTTCTTTAAGTTCCAAATTTGAAAATCATATTTCAATTATTTTCCCTAATTTTAAATTATTCTCTTTTTTTTAAATTATGTTTTAAGATTTTTCTCAAATTTCCATTATTTTTTTCAATTTTCAATATTATTTTCATTCTTTTTATAATTTCAAAAATTTTAAACTACTTATCTGATATTTCAATTGTTTCATTCAATTTATATTATTTTTTGATTATTTTCTTCAAATTTCAATTACCTACTTTCATTTTTTTTCACAATTTCCAGCAAGTTTTTAATTATTTATCTTAGATATAAAAATTGATCTCTTTAATTTTAAATTATGCTTATATTTTTTCGTTCATTTTCTCTAATTTTTAATTATTTTCTTTTTTTTTCAATCATCTTCTAAGAGTTTCAAATATTTTCCTGAAATTTTCTTTAACTTTCCGTTATTTAAAATATATATTATGTAATTTTTACAATCATTTACTCAAATTTGAATTATTTTCTTCAATTTTCAATCTCTTTCATTATTTCTGAATTAATTTCCGAAATTTTTAATCATTTATCTCAATTATAAATTATTTTCTCCAATTTTTTATGATTCTAATTTTCTTTAGTTTATTTCCAAAATTTCCAAGTATTTTTCTCAAATTTATATTATTTTCTTTAACTTTAAGACATTTCTATATTTTTTGAAATTCCATTCCCCAATTATTAATTGCTTTCATTTTTTGTTTCAAGTAATTTGCAAAATTTGCAATTATTTTTTTAAACTTCAATTTTTTTTGCAATTTTGATTAATTTAAAAATTTTATAAAATTTGTTTTATTTATTTTTAAATATTATATTTAAAATAATTATAATTGTTTATAACACAAGGTGTATAAATTAATCACGCAGCAGCGCGTGTTGTTTTATCAACTTAGGTTTATAACAAGCCTATTTGTATACTCAATTTATCATCAAATTACTCAATATGTGCAACAATACTCATAAAAATTTCAAATTTAATTGCATTTACAAGCCCCTTATAATTTATTTTCTACTTGAAATCAGATTAATTGCACAATTTTCAATTAACATGATCAATTAGTACTTGGTAAAACAATAAAATAAACAAACACGATTGTAAACCGAACAAAGTGTAGGCATGCATATATGTATATAAACATCCGGCTTCTGTGAAGTTTAGCAATCAAAGCACAAAATGCACTTCCATAAGCAACACAAACAATCATCTCACAAAGAGTTAATCCAAAATTGCTCGTTTTTCAAAAATAAATTTAAATTTGAGTCCAATCTTTCAATAATAAGGTGCACTTTTATTAATGAAATTTTTTTTTTACATTCTATTGGAAATCAATACGTGAACGACATATATTTAGCACTTAAAACATCTTGGATATTAAATTTAAAATAAAAAGGGCTCTTTTCTTATATTCTATCGAAAATAAAATGTATTCATCATTTCATGTATGTATAAAATCTAGGTAAGAAAAATAGGTCAGTTTTTAATTTAGGGCTATCCAAAAATTACGTTACACCTTTTTTTTCATATTTTTGACCCCCCCCCCCCTCTCCCCATTGTCAACAACTTGTCACATATTAGGCAACACCCCTTTTAAATTACGTCACATTTTTACCCCCTCCCCCTCTCTTAAAAATCGTGTTAAGAAATTATTATTGAAATTTTTTTATTTTACACTTTAAAGTATTGAAATTTTTCTATTTTGAACTTAAAATGACTCTTTTTTCAAAAAACATAAAAACAACTTTGTGAAATAAGATCTAAATTTTTTAATATATTACAAAATTGAAAAGATTAAGAATCTTTAAAGCAAGAGTAAAATTTACTAAATCAATAATCCTTTCAAAATTCCAATTATTTTATATTGTCATTTCAATTCCTTACAATAATTCTAAACTTTTTAAAATATTTTCAAATTATTTTCTTAATTTTTAATAATTATTTTTATTATTTTTCAATTTTTTCCCCAAATTTAAAACTCACTTTCCATAAATTATAATTATATTCTTCTTAAATTATTTTTTTTACTATTACATTATTTTCCTTAATAATGAATTAGAATCCTTCTTTTATTTATTAAAATTATTCTTGTTTATTTTTAGTTTCTTTTTTCATTTATCAATTATTTTCATACATTGAAAAATAATTTCTTCAAATTACAATTATATTTTTCCACACATTTGATTAACGTAATCAAAACTTCATAATTAATAGTATTTTTCAATTACTTTTGTCAGATTTTAATTATGTCCTGATTTTTCAATTATTTTTATCATTTTTCCATTAATTGCCTTCATTTTCAATTTTGTCCATAATATTTCATTAAAATCATAAATTGGTAATTATTTTTATTATTATTCAATATTTTCTCCAATTTAAAATAGTTTCATTATTATTTTATTAATTTTCTTAAACTTCCAATCATTTCTGCCAAATATCAATTATTTACTTCAATTTTCAATTTTTAACTTAGTTTTTCAATGAATTCCTCCAATTTTTACTTTTTTCATTATCTTTCTATTAATTTCATGGATTCTTAATTTTTTTTCTCATTTTCAAATATTTGTCTCAATTTTTAATTTTTTAATTTTTTACATTTTGTTTTTACAATTCATGAATTGTTAATTATTTTTAACAACTTCCAATTGATTTTTCCAATTTTTAATTATTTTTTAATTAATTTCATAATTTGTTAATTATTCTCATCATTTTTTAATTGTCTTCTCCAATTTTTATTTATTTTAATCATTTTTCAAATATTTTCCACAATTTTCAATTCATTTTCTCAGATTTCAATTATTTTCTTGAATTTTTTCCATTATTTTACTCATTTTTGAATTCTTATCATCAATTTTTAATTATATTAATTATTTTTTCATAAATTTTATGAAATGTTAACTATTTTGATCATTTTTCAAATATTTGTCTCAATTTTAAATTTTTTCAGTATTTAAAATTTGTTTTCAATTTCATGAATTGTTAATTACTTTTATCACTTTTCAATTGTTTTCTCCAATTCTCAATTATTTTAATCATTTTTCAATTAATTGCCTCATTTTTAAAAATCTTAAATATTTTCTCCAATTTTTAATTATTTTAATTATTTTTTAATTAATTTTATGAATTGTTAATTATTCTCATAATTTTTCAATTGTTTTCTCCAATTTTTATTTATTTTAATCATTTTTCAACTATTTTCCACAATTTTCAATTAATTTTATATCAGATTTCAATTATTTTCTCCAGTTTTTAACATTATTTTACTCATTTTTCAATTTTTATCGCCAACTTTTAATTATTTTAATTATTTTTTCATAAATTTTATGAAATGTTAACTATTTTTATCATTTTTCAAATATTTGCCTCAATTTTAAATTTTTTCAGTATTTAAAATTTGTTTTCAATTTCATGAATTGTTAATTACATTTATCACTTTTCAATTGTTTTCTCCAATTCTCAATTATTTTAATCATTTTTCAATTAATTGCCTCATTTTTAAAAATCTTAAATATTTTCTCCAATTTTTAATTATTTTAATTATTTTTTAATTAATTTTATGAATTGTTAATTATTCTCATAATTTTTCAATTGTTTTCTCCAATTTTTATTTATTTTAATCATTTTTCAACTATTTTCCACAATTTTCAATTAATTTTATATCAGATTTCAATTATTTTCTCCAGTTTTTAACATTATTTTACTCATTTTTCAATTTTTATCGCCAACTTTTAATTATTTTAATTATTTTTTCATAAATTTTATGAAATGTTAACTATTTTTATCATTTTTCAAATATTTGCCTCAATTTTAAATTTTTTCAGTATTTAAAATTTGTTTTCAATTTCATGAATTGTTAATTACATTTATCACTTTTCAATTGTTTTCTCCAATTCTCAATTATTTTAATCATTTTTCAATTAATTGCCTCATTTTTAAAAATCTTAAATATTTTCTCCAATTTTTAATTATTTTAATTATTTTTTAATTAATTTTATGAATTGTTAATTATTCTCATAATTTTTCAATTGTTTTCTCCAATTTTTATTTATTTTAATCATTTTTCAACTATTTTCCACAATTTTCAATTAATTTTATATCAGATTTCAATTATTTTCTCCAGTTTTTAACATTATTTTACTCATTTTTCAATTTTTATCGCCAACTTTTAATTATTTTAATTATTTTTTCATAAATTTTATGAAATGTTAACTATTTTTATCATTTTTCAAATATTTGTCTCAATTTTAAATTTTTTCAGTATTTAAAATTTGTTTTCAATTTCATGAATTGTTAATTACATTTATCACTTTTCAATTGTTTTCTCCAATTCTCAATTATTTTAATCATTTTTCAATTAATTGCCTCATTTTTAAAAATCTTAAATATTTTCTCCAATTTTTAATTATTTTAATTATTTTTTAATTAATTTTATGAATTGTTAATTATTCTCATAATTTTTCAATTGTTTTCTCCAATTTTTATTTATTTTAATCATTTTTCAACTATTTTCCACAATTTTCAATTAATTTTATATCAGATTTCAATTATTTTCTCCAGTTTTTAACATTATTTTACTCATTTTTCAATTTTTATCGCCAACTTTTAATTATTTTAATTATTTTTTCATAAATTTTATGAAATGTTAACTATTTTTATCATTTTTCAAATATTTGCCTCAATTTTAAATTTTTTCAGTATTTAAAATTTGTTTTCAATTTCATGAATTGTTAATTATTTTTATCATTTTTCAATTGTTTTCTCCAATTCTCAATTATTTTAATCATTTTTCAATAAATTGCCCAATTTTTAAATTTTTAAATTATTTTCTTCAATTTTCAATTGTTTTTATCATTTTTCAATTAATTTTTTCACCAATTTCATATTATCTTTTTTATTTATTTTTCAATTAATGTCATATACTTCCAGTATTTTGCTTTGAATTTCAATTAGTTTCATTAATTCTCATATTCTTTAACTATTTTTCAATTATTTGCCTACATTTTTAATTATTAACATAATTAAAAATGTATATAATGTATATTATAAAAATGTATATTAACTACTTCAATTCTTAATTATTTGTATCATTTTTCAATTTTTTTCTCCATTTTTTATTTTTTTAATTTTTTTTTAATTAGGGGAAAGTGGGGCAAAACCGCTAAGCGGGGCAAAGACGTTTTTCAAAATATCTCCCTTATTTCTAGACCGTTTCAACTTATGTTTGAAGTTTATCATAATTGTAACTAAAGCCATTGTTTTATCAAAAAAAATCTTGAAAATATAAAATGTTTTAGCAAATATACCAAAAAAGTCGTTTTTACAAGTATGAGATGAAAATTTTATTGATCAAAACTAGTAAATTTTGAATCTAAATGTGAATTTTAAAAATTTTCAAATGTCTCGTTTTAATAGAGTAATCATTTATCTACACAATCTCTGTGGAATCCAGGTTTAATTTTCAATCTAAATATATAAAATTTTAAATTAAAAAAAGGTTTGTCGTTTGGGGCAAAGACGCTTGGAAAATATTTCATAAAAAACAATTGAATATTAAAAACTGCATTAGGATGTAATTTTAAATGATGCAAACATCATGCTAATCAACTGTTAACCTGCATTTTTTCATCAAAACAAATAAGTATTTTTGTCTGTTAAGTTTATTGTTATTATTATTATTATTTAATCATTAAATTATTTATTAGCGTTTACTACTAATTTGAAAAAAAATTATAAATTTTGAATATTAAATACGCATTATTATTTAATCATATTTTCACATGGATATTTAAAAAACATTCTATTTTTGAAAAGTCGATAAAGTAGATTTTGAAACAAAATAAAAAACAATTAAATTGAAAATATGAGGTTAAAAATACAAGTCGTCATTATTTTCAATAAAATCGATTAAATCTCTTTGAAAATCTGTAAAATATTTATGTTTTATAATTATTGCACCAATAAATGTTGTTTAGAGTATATTTTAGATCATTTATTATATTTGCGATAATAATATTAGCAAAAACGTCTTTGCCCCAACAGTTGGGGCAAAGCCGCTAATTTGAATCTTTTTACATACAATTAAATAATGTAATTATGATTATGATAAATGTAATAACGACTATTAAAATTTGTTACTGGTTAGTTTTAGTCGTGTAACAAACAAAAATGACTCCAATTGAATGTATAGTTAAAAATTTGTGCATCAGTAAATTTAAACCTAGCGGTTTTGCCCCACCTTCCCCTAATTTCATGGATTATTAATTATTTTTATCATTTTTCAATTGTTTTCTTCAATTTTTAATTATTTTTATCATTTTTCAACTATTTTCCACAATTTTTAATTATTTTTATCAGATTTCAATTGTTTCCTCCAATTCTTAATTATTTTAATCATTTTTCAATAAATTGCCCAATTTTTAAATATTTAATTTTTTTCTTCAATTTTCAATTGTTATTATCATTTTTAAATCAATTTTTTCCCGAATTTAATATTATCTATTTTTATTATTTTTCAATTAATGTCATATACTTCCAGTAATTTACTTCGAATATCAATTAGTTTCATTAATTCTCATATTCTTTAACTATTTTTCAATTATTTGCCTACATTTTTAATTTTGTTAATATTTTTTTTTAATAACTACTTTAATTCTTAATTATTTGTATCATTTTTCAATTTTTTTCTCCATTTTTTAATTTTTTTTTTTTTTTTTTTAATTAATTTTATGGATTATTAATTATTTTGATCATTTTTCAATTGTTTTCTTCAATTTTTAATTATTTTTATCATTTTTCAACTATTTTCCACAATTTTTAATTATTTTTATCAGATTTTAATTGTTTTCTCCAATTCTCAATTATTTTAATCATTTTTCAATAAATTGCCCTATTTTTAAATTTTTTATTATTTTTTAATTAATTTTATAAATTGTTAATTATTTTCATCATATTTCAATGTTATGTAGGTAATCTTGAATCTTTATTTGTATATTTAAGGATGCAAATTTTTCCATAAGATTTTCCTTTTCCACCATATTGAATCGGCCATTTTGAATTTTAAAAATCCAACTACTATACGAAATATCGATCTCCTCAAGAACGAAATATACGAAAGTCAATATTAATACGTCTCTTTGAAAATTGGGGTCATCTTGTCGCGGCTCTTGGAAAATGAGAAAATTGAAAAGCTTTCAATTACAAACAATGAACTGCTCAACCGATCATTGAACCAATGCTCTTGAATTAAGAAATTTTAATTTCCATATTAAGATTAATTTTTCTTTCGGCAAAAAAAAAAAAAAAATTCGAAAAACTTTTCTTCTGAATCTTTTTACTCTTGGAGAAAATCTAAAATGGAAATTCTTTCTTTAGATCAATCCTTTCAGGTGAAAGTTCGTATTTTTCAACAATTATTTTCAATTGAAAAGGTGTTAGAGAGGGTGATTCAAAAGAATTGCTGAGAGAACTTGGAGAACTTGGTGAGATAAACGAACAGATACGGTTATTTCCATACTAATGTTGCCGGTAAGTAATCAAGGTCTGTCAATTACTAGCCTAGGCTGATAATATAGGTCATCGCATGGCGCCCAATGGTTTAGTTAGAAACATGACCCTTAAATTTGACCTTTAGATTCAAGCCGATAAAAATATCCTGCAAACTATATGAAAGTGATATACAATAAGCGTGAATGGATTCATGTCGAGATAAAAAAAAAACATAACAAGAAGTCTCAAAGCGTGAAAATCGGATGAATGCACCGTCCTTATCTAGATGAAATCTTTGGTTTATTATGCATAACTTTTCTCTATTAAAACGAAATTAAAACTTGGATAAATTATAAAAATTTTCAACCAAAATAATGATAGAAATATCAAAAACAAACAAACAAGTTTGTTAATGTTTGTTAATAAAAAAGAAAGAAAGAAATCTCACTTTAATTATAAAAAATCTTTCATCACGATTTAAAAGCCTTGATTCATATATTCTCATGGAATTATTTGCAAACATTTTTTCATCCATTCTTTTTTAATTATTCTGCAGAAGAGTGGAAAATGATATCACTTGAAAAGCACTAGGTGGAAGAATCATTTAATAATAAGACTCGAGTGAAATTGTTCTTTCATAGTTAGATTATATGAACTTCTTTCAATTCTTTTCACCATTTCAAGAAATTTATAGAGAAAAAAAGTTCTGTAAACATTGAAAAGAGAATTTACATTCTTGAATGGACTTACATAAATTCTGGGATTTTGTGCAAGTGCCTCTTGACATAAGAGTTATACGCTTATTGTAAAGGTAACATTTTTTCAAAGAGAATCATTATGAGCACGTGTTACCCAAGAGAGTAGTATTATCAAGGAAACACACGTGACATGTCCTATTTTCAGTTAAGGGGAAGGACAGTGAGATTCAGATCAATAGCTTCACAGCCATAAATTGAAGCTACACGCTTCGCATAGAGCAAATCAGCACGCTAACTTATAAGATTAGAGCGACACTGAGGAGGTCAAATAATAAGTCTTACATCATCAGATGTTCGATCTGACATGACACAACTCAATTTTAGAAAAATTCTCTCCATACTTTTAAATTTGTCTTAAAAAAAAAAAAAAAAAAATTCTACTCAACGTAAGGAACAGATTATAGAGAATAAAGATATAATGATGAACAGAAATTTAATTATTTATGATTGTAATTTATATAATTGTATAATATAAGTGTAACCTGTACATATAATAACACAGGCGCACACAGCGGAAAAAAATAACTTTTTTGTCCGAGAGTACTCTTATGTACTCTTATGTATTTTTCACCGACGAATACAAATCCAAAGTTAGAATTAGCAGATTGGCTAACATTTTTAAAATTATCTTAAAAAAAAATCGAAAAAAACACCAATTAAAACACAAAAAGATTTTTTTTGACCAGCACAATACGCTAGTTTTTTTCTACGAATTTTTTTCCGATGAATCCGAACCCGAAGTCAGAATAACCAATTTAGTTAAAGTTTTTGAGATAATTTCAAAAAACTACTCTAAAACACTTAAAAAACCGATTTTTTTTAGATTATCTAAAAAAATCTACTAATCTACTAAAAATTAGTAGTTTTCTACTAAAAAATTAATAAAATTCTACTATTTAATACTCAATTTTTGCTAATTCATTTGTAGAAAACCACTAATTCAGATTTAGAGAGCGAAGAGAGCTCTTTTTTTGTCTTAAATCATTTACTTTTGAAAAAATGCATTTTTAGAAATTAACATTATTATAAGTGACATGGTTTTTTAATTTTATTTATTATCTAATTATTAATCAGTTTTAACTTCTTTTTTGCTTCGAAAAAATACAATTAAACCAAATAAATGGATATTATTTTTTATAAGTACTATTATTATTATAAAAGTAGATTTTCTTAATTAAATTGTAGACCTTTTCATATTAAAATTCATTAGGTACGAGTCGTTGAATTTGTATTTTTAACACAGAAAAGTTTTTTGGCAGAAGACGATTTTTTTCGATGCAAGAATGTGCTTAAAAAAATTTGATTAGGTGTTTTCAAAAATTCTTGTGTCCAAATTTAGATATTTATAAGTTTAATTAACCATCCAATTTTGATTAAAATCCGTTTATGCGTTCTCAAGTTATCCGAGCGATAAAATGTTACCACCCACACACACACACAAACCTGGACATCTGTTTAAAAATGAATATTTACGCTTTTTAGATGAAAATAAGTCATTTAGACTATTTTTGAAAAATCGAAAATCTTAACGATCATAAGGCTTCCTCTCTGAGAAAGCAATAATAATAATAAAGAACAAAATATCAAAATTTATTTCATTGAAAATAAATCAAGGATCTTTTCTATAAAGATTTTAAACGCTTTTTTAAAATATTTTCATTTCTTAATATTTAAGAAGAAATTAGATACATACTCAACAAGAGATTATATTGAAAATCATTATTTTTATTTTTGAAATAGAAAAGCTAACTTTTAATTTAGTTTTATTTAGGCAAAACGTGGAAAATTTAATTTAAAACGAAATAAACCATTAAAACTCATTATTGGATCAAAATTAAAGATTTTTGAGATTCAGAAACGCTTAAGAGAAACGAGGGAAACTGTAAATGTGTTTCTTAATCTCAAAAATCTTTAATTTTTATCTAATAAGAAGTTTGAATGGTTTATTTTGTTTTAAATTGAAGTCTCCATCTTTCGTCTAAAGAAAATTAAGTTAAAAGATATTTTTTCTATTTGAGAAAGCAAAATAAAGACTTCTGACATAACCTCGTCTCGAGTATGTGTCCAATTCCTCCTTGAATAAAATTTTTTCTTTTAGTTTAAAACCTTTCGTACGATATTTGAAACAAAAATACGTGCTACTTTGAATTTCTTTAAACAAATGTTGTATTTTTATCTCAAAATGAATTGAGCTACTAATTCAATAAATAAATATTTCCATTAATTTTTAGTAATTTTCTACTAAAACTTTAGTCAACAAGGTTTAAATTACTGAATAAAAAAGTAAAATTTTACTGAAAATGAGTAGAAATATTTACTAATTTAAATTATTAACCCACATTTCCCTAATTAAAATTTAGAGAAAACTTATTTAATTTCTAACTATGTCTTAGATTAAGACGATTATTGAAATTAATTTCAATTATAATTTGAATTAATTTAACTAAATTAACACAAAATAAAATAGTCTATTATAAAATTAATTGAAATATAATTCGCTCTAAAAGAATGAACTGAAATATTGATAAATTAAAATTTAATTCTATCGTTATAAAAATTACTTAAAATGTTCATGCTTAGAAAAAAAAATTATTGATATTTAGGTCATGGGAAATTGAGTTCTTTAAAAGTTCATAAATGTTTATTATATATTGGTAGTCTGAATAGTATTTAGAATCGATATATTAAAGTTTGAACTAAATTTCAGTTTGAATCGACTTGAAATTTCGATTTTATTAATGTTAATTTAATTCACTATACTTTCTCGATGTTAACATAAAAAAAATTTTTTTTTAATAAAATATAGATCAATAAAAAACGGAACGGATTTATAAATTTTAGTTGAATTAATTTTAATTAATCCATATTTCAATTGATTTCAAATTCGCATAATCCCATTTTTTATCAATTCAAATTCTAGTCAAAATTTATAATAAAAATATAAAACATGATTCTCGATTAAATAACAATAATCACAATTCTTGATTTTTCTCTTACGATATTCACGCAATTAAAATACATGTTTTAAAGGAAATTCGAAAAGCTTTCAAAAACTTCAATAATCCAAAATGAACGTCAGAGTCACAATTTGAAAAGATGGATTTATCGGATAAAAGAAAAAAGAGGAAACGTTGCAAATTGCAATACTAGACAATTTTGCAATATTTCAGTGAAAAGAAAATTGTACGAAGAAAGCATTTTCACGAATGAAAAGTGGAAATTTGAGGACTGGTGCCATCTGGCAGAAGGTGAAGGAATCAATATTGCCGACAAAGCAGATAAAACTGTAATGGTAGAAGAAGCTTTTAGCTTTAAACGAGAGCTTAATACCATCTGGTAGCTGTGTTACCCAAGTTTTCAAGTCGTTGAAAGAAAAGATGGTGGTGAGGTCAGGGAGCTTTGTCGGAGACGGTAATATGTTCCTACTAGAAGAACAAGGACTTGGTTGAGTGCAAGAGTGGGTTAAGTATATACTAACAGCTTTCTGCCCTTCCGCCAATCTCGAGTCACTTTATCTCTCCTCTATAATCACTCTTTCGTTTATCAATGTTTTGCCATCCCTTCACTATTGTTTTAACGTAACCTTCTCTTCAAATAATCTTACACAATAATTTAATATATTACGTCCATTAAATAAATAAAAAATAAGAAACGCCTAAACTTTACACTTTTGTGCTATAAACAGACTTCACATGTCACAGCGTGTAGGAACGAGTTTAAAGTTCACACAAATTGTCAACCAAATTTGATCATGGGATCTTATACTTAATATCATAAGGTGTAATAATCAATTTTTTTAAAAATCCTATCTGCTTAATTGCTCTTAAAATTTAAAAAAATTTAAAAATTAACAAACAAAAATTTTTATTTTTTATTTTTATTAATTTTGTTTGCTCTTTACTTCAAGTAATGTTTTAAAAAACATTTCTGAGTCATACAAACTGAAGAAACCATTTATACTAATGAATAAATTATTAAAATTAGTGTAAATAAGGTTTCGCGAATTCAAAAATAATCTTTACTTTTACTTATTTCATTCGATACAATTAAAACAATTGATATAGTGTTATGTAACGTAATATTAATCGTGTTTTTGCAAAATGTCGCAGTATTTAACTCATTCAGAAAATCGAAAAAAAGTTTGTGCTGTGTGTGGCAAAAGTACTTATTTTTTGCTTACCAAAAATTATTTTTTTGCCACACACAGCACAAACTTTCTTTCGGTTTTCTGAATGAGTTAAATACTGCGACATTTTGCAAAAACACGATTAATATTAGGTTACATAACACTCACTAGAAAAATAAAATCTTACTTTGTTTACAACTGAAACTCAAAATAACTTAAAATCAGCCAATTTTTCGGGTTAAAATCAGTTTCAGTACATTTTATGGCTGAAATCCAGTCGAATTTGAGTCTCATGTAAACAATAGCAGTCCAAAGTGGGCTTAAATCAAAACTTCTTTTTTAGAGTGCTATATCAATTGTTTTAATTGTATCGAATGAAATAAGTAAAAGTAAAGATTATTTTTGAATTCGCGAAACCTTATTTACACTAATTTTAATAATTTATTCATTAGTATAAATGGTTTCTTCAGTTTGTATGACTCAGAAATGTTTTTTAAACCATTACTTGAAGTAAAGAGCAAACAAAATTAATAAAAATAAAAAATAAAAATTTTTGTTTGGAAATTTTTAAATTTTTTTAAATTTTAAGAGCAATTAAGCAGATAGGATTTTTAAAAAAATTGATTATTACACCTTATGATATTAAGTATAAGATCCCATGATCAAATTTGGTTGACAATTTGTGTGAACTTTAAACTCGTTCCTACACGCTGTGATGTGTTTCCTATTTTCCAGGGCTAATAAAAATCATAATTTTTAAAAAGAAAATCGGATTTTTTTTATTTAAATCAAAAATTGATTTTTTTATTAAAGGAGGTTTATCCAAAAAACAAATTTTTACAGATTCTTATAAAATTCTAATGACATATTAAATGCATTACTTTACATGTACTGTTACAATTTTATTGAATTTTACCGTTCCGTTTTTAAGATATAAATTTATAAAGTTGGGACTTTTACATGGAAACAGTAACAAAACGCCCAAAATGACTATATTTTAATTAATTATAAAAACACGGTTTTACAATCTTTTTTAAAAAAAAAACTAATATATTTTAAACTGTAATATAACAGAACTTTTACAACAATATTTAATTAATTTACCGTACCGTTATTAAGAAAATGTTATTCAAGGGTAGTATTTCTTCACTTTTCTGAAATAATCAGGAAGAAAAAATTTAAATAGCTTGAAATTTTCAACGGAAAAAATTTTTTTCAATAAAATTTGTTTGTGTAATGATTTTAACTACAAAATACTATTTAGAAACCAAATTATAAGAAGAAATAAAATTAAAAAAATATTGACTATCATGGTCCGATAGAATGAAAACCGCTTGAGGGTATAAGCGTCCTTAAATCAAAAATTAATTTTTTTTTATATAATCAGAATACAAAATTTCTAAATGTTTATTTATAAGTAGTTTATTTTTTAAACTGAGAACATTTAATGAGAAATAATGAAGAAAAAACATTTATCAAAATCAAATAAATTATTTCGAATAAATGAAAAAATTTCAAAAAAGTATCTTCAAATTCATGTGATGGCAAAATTAAGAAAATTAGGTAAAAACAGCAAAAGAATAATGAATTTAAAAAAAAACTAGAACGTAAGAAGACAAGGAAACAGTTTATAAAAAAATGAGAGAATTCTTTTAAATAAACAATATCATGGACATTATTAAACAAATTAAGAAAAAAATTTAAAAAAAACAACAGAAGAATGAAAAACAGTGACATTAAAATATATCAAATAGTAGAAACTCTTTGCAAAAAATTAAACTATTCACGGGTATTTTTTTTCAATTAAAAAAATAAATAAGAAGATGATTAAAAGAACGTTAAAATATATTACTAAAGAGAACAAATTTTTAAAATTAGAAAAATTAGAGATTTATTTTACAAAATGAATAAAAAAGAATAAATAAAATTGTGGAAAATTTAAAAACTTTTAGAAGAAAAAAAGTTCTGCGACATAGAAGAACGATATTAAAATGAGATTATTTAGTACTAGATTGAATTTACATAATATAAAATAAAAGAATAAAAGTCTTCAAAAAAAAAAAAAAAGGAAATTGAGAAATTTAAAAAAAATGCGAAACATCAAGTAAATTTAATAAATAAGAAAAATATTGAGAAATGTTTTTTTTCTCAATCTAATAAACTGTAAAAAATGTAGAAAGTACAAAAAATAAAAGAATTTTTTAAGAAAAAAATGAGCGTCTTTATTTTTAAAATATGAAAATAATTTAAAAAAGCAACGAAATAAAAAATGTTATAAAATGTTGAATGTTATATAATGACAAAATTATTTAAAATAATATTAAATAATGTACCTAAAAAGAAAAAAATTAAATAAAATTCTACAATAATTCTTGGCAATTTGGTACCTACATTAAAGTAAAAACTGTGAGTTTGTAAAACGATTAGAAAATTTTTAAGAAATCCCTGAAATTCGTATAAATTCAGAAAAAATTAATTTTTATCATTCAATAACTTTGAAAACGGAATTTAAAATGATGGAGAGTACGATCTAAAAATTTTGGGTACAAAAAAGTAAAAAATATTAGATTTTAATAATTTCATGTTCAATTTAATTTCATTTTGACTTAATTTAAATATTTACCACATTTTTTTAATTTTCTACAATCATTATAAATTTTGTACTTGCTTGACAATTTTCTTTTATCATTCTTAGATTATTTAATGAATTTTTTTTAATGTCATGTTTCTATTTTTTTTTTAATTTTTAGAACTATCATTTTTTCAAATAATTCAACTTTTTTCTTATAATTTTTTATTCTTCGAAAAATGTTTTCTGGATTTTAATTATTTCTCGGTATTTTTACACCATTTCTTAAATTTTTTCACTTTTTAAGGATTTTTGTGTTTTTTTGCACAGAAAGAAAATTAATTATAAATTTTATAAAAGTGTTTTACAATTTAGGGGAAAAAAATATAAAAATTTCTCTTTCTGGCACTTTTTCCCTACATTATAAAACATTTTAATAAAATTATTAAGTAATTTTCTCTCCGTGTGCTTCTAATTTTTTTGTATTACAGATTTTTTTTTACGCAAATTATTTCAGTTTCTTTGATATAATTTTGTCTTTAGAACGTTTCGAAAAATTTATTTACTCTCTAAATCTGAATTAGTTTTCTCACCTATTTTGATAAATTAAGGAGCGGAGGAGTACAATTTTTCTGCATTTATTTAAATGTTTTTACATTAACTTGTTTTTTTGGAAAATTTATTAAATTGTTTTTACATTTTGTCCATTTGTTCGCAAATTTATTCACACCTTGATAAAATTTCTAGATTCTATGACTGTTTAACAATATTTGTTTTTAAAATTGTTTTAAAACTATATCTAATGTTAAAATTTTTTTCTTTTATTTTGTTAAATAATTCGTTATTTTCCGAATAATTTCCTAAACTTTTTCATTTTTAAAGGAATTTGTCATTTCTTTTATATAATTTTTACTTATCTTTTTACATTTTCTTATTTTATTCTATAATTGTTTTTTTATTTTTTAATTTATTTTCCACTATTTTTATATCTTTTAATACTTTTGCTTCCTCATGGAGGAAGCTTTGTATTCGTTCAAATTTACAAATTTTTTAAAATGCTTCAAATTAACTTTCCTCTTTCTAGAAATGTCTTATATGAGTTCCTAATCAAACGTCAGGAGTGTGTGTATGTGTAAATGTACTTTTTTCTTGTGAATACGATAACTCGAGAACGCTTTAACGGATTTAAATGAAATCTGGTAGAGTTATTTTTACTACCAAAATCTGGAATCAGGCACAAGGATTTTCAAAAATAACCATTAAAAAACAATTTATTGAATTTTTGTTAACCTATAAATTCAATTTAATATATAAAAAATCATATTCCTTGCTTCAAAACAAATCAAGACCTATATAAAGTTTATATTTTGTTCAAATTTTCTAAGAATCCCGTGTAGAAAAGTTTCCAGTATTTCCCAGTTTGTAAGTGGGCGCCAGTTGGGGCCAACCTGGGCTTCCCAGTTTTTTTTAAATAAGTAAATTGTTACTAAATAATAGTTTCAATACTAAATTTATCGTCAACCTGGCTTTATTTATTGCAATTTCCCTGCAGTTCAATTTTAAAAATTCATGAAATTCGGTCAAAGCGCTCAAAGTTTCCCATGCAAAATGCATGGAAAAAAAAAACTTTTCCATGGAATTGATATAAAATCCATAAAAATTAACATTTTTCGCTCAAATAAAGCTGTTTCTCCTCAGAAAAGTTTAAAGAATAAGATCCAATAATTTATTTAACAAATTTTTTATTATTAACTATTTTTTAAAGGGCCATAAAAAATCTTCATAAACGAAAAAAACGTGTAAGATCGTTAAAAAATATTCATTACATTTTACAACATTTTTCACCAAACTTTCCTTTAATTACATAAAAATTAGTTACTAACAATTGTTTCATGTATTTTTTAATTTGTTTAAACAAATTAATATTGTTTATTTGAAACTTTTCATCTAATAGAGTTGGAGACTTGTAACTTTTTTTTAATATTGCAACTATTTAAGTTGAGTAAATCCTAATATTAGAAAAAAAAATTAAATATGAAATTATAAAAATTGTTTAAACAAAATTAATATTGTTTATTTGCAATTTTTCATCTAATAGAGCTAGAAAGTTGTAAATTTTTCTTAAACTTGCAAATATTGAAGCCTACAAAAGATTAATATTAATAATAAACAAAATTCCACAATTACAAAAATTGTTTAAAGAAATTAATATTGTTTATTTGCAATTTTTCATCTAATTGAGTTACAGAGTTTTAACTTTTTATTAATTTTGCAATTTTTCAATCCTATTGAAGCCCAGTATTAATCGTAAAGTAAAATCAGCAATTATAAAAATTGTTTCAACAAATTAGTATTGTTAATATTAATATTGTAATACAGTTCCCAAACTGTATTAAAGTTGTGAATAAACAATATTAATTTGTTTAAAAGAGTTTCATAATAATGAATTTTCGATAACTATAAGTTTTGGGCGTTTATAGGCTCAAAAATTGCAAAATTAAAAAAAAGTTACAACTCTCTAGGTCAATTAGAGAAAAAGTTGCAAATAAACAATATTAATTTGTTTAAACAATTTTTGTAATTGTGGATTTTTGTTTATTATTAATATTAGGCTTTCATAAGTCTGAAAAGTTTCAAAATTAAGAGAATGTTTCAACTCTCTAGGTCAATTAGATGAAAAGTTGCAAATAAACAATATTAATTTGTTTAAACAATTTTTGTTATTGTGGATTTTTGTTTATTATTAATATTAGGCTTTCATAGGTTTGAAAAGTTTCAAAATTAAGAGAATGTTTCAACTCTCTAAGTCAATTAGATGAAAAGTTGCAAATAAACAATATTAATTTGTTTAAACAATTTTTATAATTGTAAATTTTCGTTTATTATTAATATAAATCTTTCATCAGCTTGAAAAGTTGCAAAATTAAGAGAAAGTTTCAGCTCTCTAGCTTAATTAGATGAAAAGTTGCAAATAAACAATATTAATTTGTTTAAACAATTTTTGTAATTGTGGATTTTTGTTTATTATTAATATTAAGCTTTCATAAGCTTGAAAAGTTGCAAAATTAAGAGAAAGTTTCAGCTCTCTAGCTTAATTAGATGAAAAGTTGCAAATAAACAATATTAATTTGTTTAAACAATTTTTGTAATTGTGGATTTTTGTTTATTATTAATATTAAGCTTTCATAAGCTTGAAAAGTTGCAAAATTAAGAGAAAGTTTCAGCTCTCTAGCTCAATTAGATGAAAAGTTACAAATAAACAATATTAATTTGTTTAAACAATTTTTATAATTGTGAATTTTGTTTATTATTAATTTTAAGCTTTCATAGGCTTAAAAAGTTGCAAAATTATTCAGAGAAAGTTTCAGCCCTCTAGCTCAATTAGATGAAAAGTTTCAAATAAACAATATTAATTTGTTTAAACAATTTTTATAATTGTGGATTTTTGTTTATTATTAATATTAATCTTTTGTAGGCTTCAATATTTGCAAATTTAAGAAAAATTTACAAGTCTCTAGCTCTATTAGATGAAAAGTTTCAAATAAACAATATGTATTAGTTTGTTTAAACAAATTAAAAATTACATGCAACAATTGTTATTAACTAATTTTTATCTCATTAAAGAAAATTTTGATAGAAAATATTGCAAAAATTTGTAATGAATATTTTTTAACGCTCTTACATTTTTATGATCTTCTTTAGTGAATTGGCACTAACCGGGTTGAGCATTACAAGCCCACTAATTTCCCAGTGGGATGACCCAACTGGGGCCCACCTTAAATCGGGGAAACCCATATGGGGCCCAACTGGCGCCCACCCAACTTTTCTACACGGGATATATCGCAATTTTCAAATGATTAAAAACCCAAAATATTCTAAATTGTGACTGTGAAGCCTGTATAAAGTACCTAAAGCAAGAATCAATCATAGGATGATTTAGTTTTTTCAATTATTAAAATGAACATCCTATTTATGTCAAATCTCATTACATAGATAGAAATTATAATATACATTTAAATTTGCATTCATTGTATATTAGCAACACTTTCACTCTCTAATACAATTTTTCATTACAATATCATTTTATAATCACGCTTCATTAAAACGTTATTTTGTTATTTTTCTTCATTATTATATCATTTTACTATTAAACTTAATTAGAATTATTTTTCATTCATTATTATTTACATTCTATTATTACGTTTTAGTATAATTTAATCTTTAATTACCATGTTCCATTATTGTCATGTTTATATTACAATGTCACATCACAATTTCATTAATATTTTATATTCAATTACTACAGAACTCGATGTCTTTCGTCACTTTATATTTATTCAGTTTTATTATTCATTAATTAAAGGTGATTATTATTATTATTAAATTTCATTCGCTTGACTGCAGTTTCAATAATTCATTGATAATCGAAAAATTGGTAATGGCAGGAATAAATTGCAAATTAAGAACACTAAACATCAAAATATCAACACACTTTAGGTAATTGCTTCAAAAGTAGATCGTACAGCATAAAATTTCCACAAAGTGTGCTAATCTTAATGAAGCAATACATGCTTAATTTTGATGCTATCTGTGGTTATTAATAGTCAGACCTAATTTGAAGCTCTTCTCCTAATGGGCATTAAAGCTCAGCTTAACACAGCTAAAGCACCCGGGAAAAGTTGAGCCTAATAAAGTGGCTCATTTGTAAGTTATCGACAGATTTTTCCTGAAATTGCAACTTTATAAAAATGATGATATATATTAATTTCGTTTAATTGGTTAAGAATGAAATAGATCAAGATACTAAATTCTTTCCATAAATCTTGATAAATTAACTATCTAAGTCGATTATACGAATCTTGGTATATAAATTTTTAAAAATCGATTATGAAACTTGGTATATCAATTAAAAAAATAGGTTATTTTTCGGAATTGTCTATAAATAATAAATTTTTATAAAATCCAGAAAACGAGAATGTATCAAATTAGTCGTTAATACTACTAATATTCTGATTTTGATGCTAAAGCACCAAATTAATATCTTTTCAGTGTTGAGTGTCGTTTATAAAACAAATACATTTTTCCTCTAAAAAATTGATTAGCAGGTTTAATATGTAATTTTTCCTGATGTGGGCGCAAATGAGTAAAATTACAATGTTCAGAAAAATGACAAGAAATACAAAATCCTTATTCGATTACACGTGGAAATGAGACTGAAAAAAATAGTTTCACGTTCCAATAATTATCGAATTTTTGTTCAATTTTCATTTTCTTTTTTTTTTTATTTACTTTATAATGATAAATTATTTACTTCTTAATAGTGAATTGTTGACTTGAAGCACTTTATAAGTTTAAAGTTTCAACTAACTTGAAACTGATTTACTTTCTCATAATTACTCTGTGACAAACTTTATACTTAACATGCTTTATACTATACATATTATATACATATAACAGAATATTATAATATATGAACTTTATGCATTTTTAAATAAACTAGTCCAAATTTTCGAGAGATTGTTGAAAACGAGTAGAAACTATTTTTTATAGGATGTGGATGAAACAACATGAGTTGCTCTTAATCGAACAAGAATTCGCTTGTTCGATGAAGAATAAAATATGACGAAGATTTGAAAGACGATACGAGCTTAATGCTAAGCATCTAGCTGCTAATTGGAAAAATTCTAGATTTTATCACCGCTTCTTTGGCCTTGGATAAGGGCCAGTGATTCCCTGTCCAGGAAGCAGCACCCATGCTAGGCATAATTTGATGATCTCCATCGACATCCTCTTCAGCTCTTTCCACTTCGTAGGTAGAAGCTAAGCAACACCATGTTACGTGTCAGAACCTTCCTTTTCAATAGATATTACAATTACGACATTCTTTTTAATGGGGCGCATAAAATGGTACAGCAATCCACACAAAAAGATTCCATAGAAAGTATACATCATGAAAAATTCATCTGGAACAATTTCCCGAAAACTTCACGAAATTTAAACGTGAAATCCCCGGAAATTTCAAATTAATTTTTCAGAGGGCACTTGCCATGAAATTTTTTTATTTGGGAAACGAAATGTAAATTATTATTAAACTATTAAAACGAAATTTTGTTTTTGATAAAGCAGAAAATTTCACTCATTCCAGGGCTGCCAGCGGACTTGCAGCTTGAAAATGGTCAACAAAAGTGACTTTTTAATTCGAAAAAGTGAGTAAATAACACTGTAAAAAGAAACATCTTAAAATGCATTGTAGTCACTTTTAAGACGTTTAAATTATCTTATATTTCAGGTTCTATCTTAAAAAACTAATGCATTTTAAGATACTTCTGCTAACTTTTCGGAAACATCTTAAAAGTGACTACAAATGTATCTTAAATTAAGATGCTTACTTTTTGCAGTGAATAATGAGTTTGTCTCTAAACCTGAATTAGTAGTTTTCTACTATGAACACGGAAAAAAATGAGTTAGCCGCTGCTGCTAACCAAATTTAGCAGCCAATTATTTAGTCACCACAGCTAAATATTAGCTACGACAGCTAAAAATTAGCTGTGAAAGCTAACAGAAGTGGATCCCACAGCTAAAAATAGTTATTTGTCATAGGGACAGCTAAACCTTTTTAGCTATAACATCCACAAATATTAGGAACCACAGATAACTTTTAGCTATCGTAGCAAACGTTTTAGCTGTCTTAGCTAATATTTAGCTGTGGTGACTAAATAAGTATCTGCTAAATTTTTTAGCTGCGGTAGCTAATTCATTTTTTTCCGTGAATTAGTGAAAAGTGATCTACTATTGAATAGTAAGAATTGTACTATTTTTTAGTAGAAAACTACTAATTAAATTAGTAAAAAAATCTACTGATTTTAAAAGTAAAGTTTCACTATTTCAATTAGTAGTTTTCTACTAAAAAATTAGTAAAATTCTTGGCTCACTTTTCACTAATTCATACACTGTAAAAACAAGTGTCTTATTTTAAGACATTTTTGTCCTCACTTTTAAGACGTTTTAAAGTGTCTTAATTTTAAATAAATGGGAAAGCATCTTTAAAAATTATTAACCAATGAAATAGCTTAAAATAACCGTAAGACGCTTTCTTAATGTCTTGTGTCTTAAAATAAGACACTTAGAAGACAGCAGTTTTTGCAAAGTAGTAAAAAACTACTAATTTATAGTAGAAAACTACTAATTCAGATTTAGATAGATTACTGATATTAATTTGGGTCCCGCCAGCAAGAAAATAATTATTAGGGCTCAACGAATGTAGGACTTTTTGGGTATGAACATGTTTAAAAAATTTTTTAAATCTTGACGATAATATAAAGCTTCTAGAAAGCCATTAAAATTTGAAGAAAATAATTCGAAAATGTCAAAATAATCAAAAATGATAAAATCAATTTCAATTAGAAAAAAAATGGTAAAATGACAAAAGAAAATGAAAAACTAATAAAAAATGAAGACAAAAATAGAAAATTTGAAACAAAATAATTGAAATTTCAAGACAATATTTAAAAAGTTTCAAATATAATTGAAATTACAAGGAAATAATTGAAGAATGACAAAAATAATTAAAATTGGACAAAAATAAAATTTGAGACTGGCGTAAAAAATTTCAAATTTGAGTACGATAATTGATACATTGACAAAATAACTTAGATGTGAAAATACTCATTGACTAATGACATAAATAATTGAAAACTGGTTTAAAAATTAAACTTTTTGGACAAGAGTTGAAAAATTGAAAAAAATAATAGAAGTTTAAAAAAAATAACTGAAACTTGAAGAAAATAATTAAAAACTTTCAAAAGAAAAAATGAATATTTTGTAGAAAGCATATTTGAAAAATGGCAAATGCAGTTCAAATTTTAAAAAAATTGTAAAATAACAAAACTAATTGAATAATTAATTAAAAAAAAAAAAAACTGAAAACAAAACAACAGCAATTTGAAGATAACATTTGAAAAGTTTCAAAAATAATAAATTCAAATCAATAAATTTGAGTAAAATAATTAATTTATTGACAAAATAATTAAAATCTGATAAAACTAATTAAACAGTGACATAAATAATTGAAAGCTGGTGGAAAAATTAAACTTTTTAGACAATAGTTGAAAAATTGAAAAAATAATAGAACTTTGAAAAAAATAATTAAAAATATTTTTAAAAAAATGTTTTTATGTTATGTAGATAACCGTTTAAAAATTAAAAAAAAATAATTCAGATTTGAAAAAAAAATTGTAAAGTAACAAAACTAATTGAAAAATTAATTAAAAATCAAAAAATGAAGACAAAAATTAAAAATTCTGAACAATGTAATTGAAATTTGAAGAAAACAATGAAAAAATTTCAAACATAAATGAAATTACAAGAAATTAATTTAATAATGACAAAAATAATTAAAATTTGGAAATAATTTTGAGATTGGTGTAAACAATTAAAATGTTGAGTACTATAATAAAGATATTGACGAAATAATTAGAATATGAAGAAACTAATTGAAAGCTGGTGTAATATGTAGTTAATAAATTCATGACAATAATAAAAAGATTAAAGAAAATTACATTAAAAGAACACAATTCCAAAATGTCAAAAATATTTTAATATTGACAAAAATAATTGTTATTTGAAAAAAATAATTCAGAAATGACAAAAATAATTGATGACTGGTGTAAAAAATTAAACTCTTTGGACAGTACTTGAAAAATTGACGAAACAATTGAAATGTTAAGAAACTAATTGAAGAAAATAATTTAAATTTGTAGGAAATAATTGTAAAAGGTGTAACAAATTAATAAGTTTGTAACAATAATATAAAAAGAATGATGAAAATGATTGAAATTTGAAGAAAAAAATTTAAAACTGGTTTACAAAATTTTTTAATTCTTGACAGTAAAAAAAATTAAAGAAAATAATTGTAATTTGTAGAAAATAATTCTAAAGTGGCAAAAGTATTTGAAATATGAAGAAAATTATTTGAAAATGACAAAAATACTTGAATAATGACAGAAAGGTTGTGTTAATTTAACATGAAGATTGTGTTAACTTAACATGCAAGATTGTTAAATTAACATAATATAGTTTGTTTTATTTTAACAAAAATTTTGAGTAGAACGTTTCGGACATTTAATTTGTATTAAATTTTCACAAAATTTTTAACTGTGTACGAAATTTAAATATTCCTGAGAATAATTTGAAGACGGAAAAAAATAATTGATATTTAAAAAAATTAATTCGAAATCACAAAAAGACTTGAAATTTAATAAATGCTTTAAAATTGACAAAAGTACTTTAAAAATGACAAAAATAATTGGAAAATTAAGTATTTGTAGGCTAATTAAAAAATTGACGATTTATAAGGTAAATTATTGATCAGGCACCCAATATAAAAAAAAACCTCTCCCCACCCCTGTAGAGGGAATAGACATTTTACTAAAAAGGTGATAAAAGTGAGTCACTGGCAGCCTTGTGAGAGATTAAGACCTATTTTTATTGTATTAATTGATCTTTTTTTGATACGAATTAATTTAATTTTACCTTTGTCCTATACAGAAATAAAGTAAATTCTTGTACTGAATAAAGTTTCGTTTATATTTCGAACAATTGCTATAGTTTATGATCAATAATTTTAGCCTCGGAAGTGATATTTGTTGCGTGCTTTGAGGAGTTTAACGATAATGAATTTTTGGCAGTATAGTGGTACTTATAAATCCGACCAAGAAGGCAAACTTATTGAGGATAATCGACGAATAGAATTAAACGAATGTTTTCAACAACCTGTAGTACAGTTGGAAAGAGTTCTGGGCGCGATCCAGCAAAGGTTCCACAATATTGTTGTGCCTATACTCATGTGGTTTGGCAGACTATTCTGATTTTGATAGCTCCTACAGAAACCGATTCCTATTTCATTTAAGCAATAAAAACAAAACGGTCATACCGCAAGAATTTACAACCGACTATTCCTTTTTACGACTCGACAAACGACAAATATGTTAAATTATTTTATTATCTTCTTCATATTTTTTATAATAATTTTTACGTTGGGCAATCATTTTTGTCTATAATAATATTCCTACAAAAAGTTTGATACATAATGATTTTGACGCATGATGATTGTGACATACAATAATTCTGATGTATGATAATCTTAAAAAATTTACATGTATAGCAATTATTATTGCTTTAAATAGTATATTGATTTTGTCAATTTTGAGGAAAAATGGAAAATTGTGAAATTAATGGAATATGACAGCAAATAATGAAAATAACATCGTCAACAATGAAAAAATCTGACCATTTACAAATAGTGTAAGATACATTTTATAAATAAATATAAATACACATTTAAAAATTAAATTCACCTGTGCCAAATTCAGCAAAATGAAAAAATCTGACCATTTACAAATAGTGTAAGATGATGTTTTATAAATAAATATAAGTTCTTGTTTAAAAATTGAATTCACTAACAGAGAAAAAGGAATTGTTAATATAGAACTAGCAATTTTGTTTTGTTGATTTTCAAGAAACCTAATTGTTAATACAACACAACAAATTCGTTATAACAACAATTCCTTTTTCTCATTGCACGTAAATCAAATTTGCCCAGACAAACCAAAAACTAGTTTTTTTTAGAGATATGACTTCTTTCAATTAATAGCTATTAAAAGATATAACCAAAACAAATAGTCCTTTAACTTCAAATTTAGTATTGATTAATCGTTAAGTTGAATTTTTTAATATAATAATGAATGGCAGTGTTAGTGTTTTTATATAAAAAATAGTTGCATACATTAATATACCAAAAGAAAAAACAATTAAAAAATAAAACAGTAGAATATTGGAAAATTTAAAGTATACCATTGATTGCAAAAAAAAAATTATTTTTCTATTCTATTATTATTTTACAAATTTCACATTAATTGTAGTTACCTAATCACGTTTAATTTAAAAAACTAACTAATCTTACAAGATTTGTAAACGATAACCAAATTTAAGTTTAATAACTTAAAATTGTTATAGTTTTAAGAAATTTGAGTCAACTCACAAGAGTAAGCATGCTGTGAAGAAAAAGGTGATGACAATTGAATATGGTATGCAAACGTCACATACTCCGAATGATTTAAGTGCGATATTACTAGCAATTAGAACAATGACAATGTCTAAAACAGTTCCTACGCCCATATCACAATTTCGTGTCATGTCCCGTGCAAGAGAAACTTTTTGTAAAACATTTTTCCATCGGATTTGAAAAATTTCCAATCGCACCCTTCAACCACCTTCTCGAGACAACTACTAACTACCGACTACACTTCTGAGTGACATACAAATATTAGATGTCAGTGACGAGTCAGTGCTGTAACCAGTCACTTTTTTCAATTTTACAATCACGTCAAAATTTCTAATTATCAATCAACTTTTATTTAAAAAATGTATACCTATACATTAAATTAATCCTTTACTCCATAACCGCAAAAATAAAAATACGTCTCTAAACTGTACATCATTTCCTGAAAAACATTCATGCGGATGAATTTACAATGTGTTTCTTTTTATCTTGTTTGTTTGTTTTTTAGAATAAAAGAGAATTCAAATCTTTTTTTCGTTAATGGTTTCGTACCTTTGACTTATATTGTAAAAACAACAAAACAAGAATAAAAGGAGAATGAACAAATTGTAGAGTTGAACAATTGAATTTCTCTAAATTTTGAAAAAGTGAATATTCACTTAATGTAAAAAAGTATTCGAGTTATTTAAATAAGTGTATATACATTGACAAATTAGTGAAATTTCACTCAAAATAAGTGACAATTGAATCGAAATAAGTGAAAAATTCACTTATTATAAGTGTGTACGAACTTATTGATGTATATAAGTGGCAAACTTTTGATTTATATTCAGAAGAGAAGCATTAGATAAATAACAATAGGGATTGGAATGAACGGATACATCCCTGTATTCGATACAGTGTAAGTTTACAATACAAAGTCCGTTAGTGGGCTTCCTAAAGCTAGTAACCAATGACAAAAGACACGATGCTGAAAAAAGGGGCTTTGAGATTCCCGGCTTTCAGAATAAGCACACAAGACAAACTGATTGTATAATAATATTACAAAAATGTTGACACAGCATTTTTTATTTATCTAAAGTCGACAAAATCAATGAATACCTTATTAAATATAATACCCAACTGGGTCATTATTTGGTCCATTAAACAGAAGTAAGGAGGGTCATTCCAAAAATAATTGTCTAGACCCTGTTGCTGCATTATTTTAAATAAATCTAGAATTAATTCATATGTAGTTTTTATAAGCAATTTCTTTAATATTTAAGGTTTACATATGGTCAAATAACTTTTAGTTTTTAAGAATATAAAAATTTTAAGGTTCCTTGTAGGTTAAAAAATGGCATATGCAACATTTTATAAAATGCCTTTAAAAACGTTAATTTCTATAAAAGTTAAACAAAAAATATCAATGGTAACATAATGTCGAATTTCTAAATTTATATGTAAGCATGCAAATTTGTTGATAAAACTTTTTTTGAAGTATTAAAATTGAAACAAATAACGCATGAAAGAAGTCAAAATTTTCAATCTTTGAAGTAATATTTCTCCCACAGTAAAAATTAATATAATATTTATATTTTTCAATAGATAAACATTTTAAGTATTCAAATAAAGGTTTTGAAATTTTGAAAATCTTTTAAATAACTCTTTTTTTTCGTCGATTATCTTCTAAAACACACAAAACCTAAGAAGCTCAAAACGTTGCATAATGATACCGATTTTTCGATTTATTTCACAAATTGAGCTAAAAAATGGCATTTTTTTGCAACGTTTTGAGCTTTTCAGGTTTTGTGTGTAAGAAGAAGCAAATGATGAAAAATCCTTTTGGATTAAATTGATTTAATGAAAGAAAACATATTCTCCTTTGAATTTTTATGGAACCTCGTTTGGTTATTAAATTATACGACTTTAAAAAATAGACACATTTAACCTATATAAATTTGAGATTTAAATTCTCGATATCTCGACTAAAGTAATTTTTATGCAATTCACTATTTTTCATTAATATTAAGTGTTTATCTATTAAAAAATATAAATATTATGTACTCATTAATTTTTACTGTGGGAGAAATATTAGTTTAAAAATTAAAAATTTTGACGTTTTTTATGTTATTTTGTTCAATTTTAAATTTTTAATACATCAAATAAAATTTTAACAACAAATTTACATGCTTACATATAAAATATAAATTTAGAGATTCGACATTTTGTTACCATTAATCATGGTTGCTACAGAAGTTTGGATTCAAAATTCCATGACTATTACAGGTTTTCCAGAACAAATTTTGGGAAAATTCCAGGACAATTTTCAAACAAAATACATTGTTTCCGTATAAATCTAAAAATTGTTTAATAATCGCAAATTATTTATTAATTTCAGTTAAGTCAATTAACTAATTGAATAATGACATAAATAAATTAACTGGTATAAAAATTAAAAATTTATAGACAATAATATTGAAAAAATGAGAAAAAATTAGAAGTTTCAAAAAAACAAAAAAAAGTATTTGAAACTTGAAGACAAGAATTAAACAATGTTTAAAATACCTGAAATTTGGAAAAAAATTAATGAAAAATGAGAAATATAATTCAAAAATGGAATAAAAAAAATTTTTAATACATTAATTGAAAAATTGCATACAAAAATTAAAAAAATAACGATATAATTAAAATGTGGAGAAACCAATTGAATAATGACACAAATAATTGAAATCTGGTGTAAAAGTTAATAAATTAATGACAATAATAAAATGATTAAAGAAAATAATTACAAAATATCAAAAAATATTTGAATATTGACCAAAATAATTGTATTTGAAAAAAATAATTGAGAAGTGACAAAAATAATTGATGAATGGTGTAAAAAATTAAAAACTCTAAGTCAATACTTAAAAAATTAAAAGCAAATAATTTCAAAATGTCCAACATATTTAAATAATGACAAAAATAATTGTAATTAAAAAAAATAATTGAGAAGTGACAAAAATAATTGATAACTGGTGTAAAAACATAAGAATTTAAAGACAATAATTGAAAATCTGCTAGAACAATTAAAATGTTAAGAAACTAATTGAATAATGACATAAATAATTGAAATCTGGTGTAAAAATAAAAAATTTATAGACAATAATTGAAAATAAGAAATTCGAAGCTTGAGGAAAATAATTGAAATTTGAAGACAATAATTCAAAAACGGCAAAAAATTTTAAATATGAAGAAAGTAATTAAAGTTTGTAGCTAATGATTGAAATTTGTAGAAAATAATTGAAAAACGAGTAAAAAATTAATAAATTTGTAACAATAATAATAAGAATCAAGAAAATGGTTGAAATTTGAAGAAAATAATTGAAAACTGGTGTAGGAAACTTAAAAATTTACGACAATAAATAAATTCCAGAAGAATTTTCCAAAAAAAATTCATTTTTTTTTGTTGTATAAAAACAATTTTGCCAATGACCCAAACAATTTTTCTATTCCTATTTTTTATATTTTAAAAAAGTCTTACATCAGAAATTATGTGTAAATAATGTACTTGTATAATGTTAACTCAAGTTACGTAAAAATATTCGAAAAAAACTCGATACTAAACATATATGAATGGTTCAATTCATTTCTAATATTTATTATTATTGTTGGTTTGATTTAAAACCACATAAAAAAATTAGAATTATGAATCAGAAAAGGAACTGTCCCACGCGGAAAAAATGTCGATAATTTTTCGATATTGGTTTTTTTTTTAAATGGGATTTATTTTATTTAACGAGGTGACGAGCATTAATTTTGAAAATCTCGTTATCCAAATGGAAAATAAATAAAATACGAAGTCATTTCAATCTGAGAGATATGAATTTTTATATATATATACCTAGGTAGGAAAAAAGGGTATTTTCATTAAATCCATTCATATTCGTTTAATAGCCTCAGTGCATATACGATTTCGATGATTTATAGTGTGAATCAAGTTGGCAGCAATGCACGGAAGAACAACCATTCGGTATGTTTATACCTGGACGTATATATATTTGCACATGAGTGGACAAGCCTGCTAAGCGAAAACAAGTACAAATAGGTATAATTTACAATCGCCTATAGCTCTAAGCACACGGTTATAAATATTTCGATGACAATTTGTAAATGCTGCCTTTATGCCCAAGCCGAAATTTTGCAAATATCCCTTATTTTTTAAATTTGTACAAAATTAATTTGGAATTTATATAAAATTACTTCAATATTTGTATAAAAATACTTGAATTTTACTAAAATATTAGTTATTTTGACATAACTTAAAAATGAATTTGACTAATAATTAGTTATTTTTTACTAAATGATTAGTAGAAATATAACTATTTGAAATAGTGACTGAGTTTTTGATTTCAAATTAGTTATTTTTAACTAATTCAGATTTAGAGAGTGTTTTATAGTTTACAGACAAAATATGAAGATAAGGTAGCCTTAATGACGAGATATTGATTATGACTGGCAATAATTTATATATTACACACCTATATAGATTTTAATAATAAATTAAATTAATTTAAAGTGTCAAATAATTGAATTTATTAAAAATTCAAATGACGTTTTTTGACTTTATTGGAAAAAATTAAAATTACAAAATTAAATACAGTTTAAATTATTCTGTAACCTTTTTAACCATTTTTGAAGTCTTTAAATTATTGTCATGAATGTTTAAATTTATTATACAAGTTTTCATTTACTTCTGTCAGTTTTCAATTATTTTCTCAAAATTTCAATTATTTTTTTAATCTTTAAATGATTGACAGGAATATTTAAATTTTCAACGCCAGTTTCTACTCTAATTTTGTTAATTTTGAATAATTTTCTTCAAATTTCAATTACTTTTGTCATTATTCAAGTATTTTTGTCATTTAACGATTATTTTCTTCATATTTCTATTATTTTTGCAATTTTAGAATTATTTTCTATAAATTTCAATCATTATTTTATTCAAATTATTAAATGCGACCTATTAATATTTAATATAGTAATTATTATTATTATATCAAATTTAAATGTTATTGTTATTTGAAATAAATTTATAAGTTTTATAATGTAATGGGCTTTTTCCCGTAAATAAATAAATAAATAAATAAATTCAATGTTTCTTATTGCCATGAATTTTTAAACTTATTATATTAGTTTCAATTATTTTCTACAAATTCCAATCATTGTTTTTATTATTTTTATTATTGTCATGAGTTTATTAAATTTGTACATTGTTTTTCAATTAATTTCAACAAATATCAATTATTTTCTTCAAGCTTTAATTATTCTCTATACATTTTTTATTTAATACACCAGCTTTCAATTATTTATGTCATTATTCAATCAGTTTCTTAAGATTTCAATTGTTTGGTCAATTTTTCAAGTATTGTCTTTAAATTTTTAATTTTCTGCACCAGTTATAAATTATTTTTTCCAAATTACAATTATTTTTGTTATTGTTTAATTATCCTCTTGTAATATCAACGATTTTTGAAACTTTTACATTTCTTTTTTTTAAATTTCAATTGTGTTCTTCAATCTTCAAATTATTGTCAGGAATATCCAAATTTTCTACACAAGTTCAATTCACTTTTGTTATTTTTCAATTATTTTCTTTAAATTTAAATTCCTTTGTCATTAATCAATTATTTTTGTCATATTTTTGTCATTTTCGTTATTTTAGAATTATTTTTTACAAATTGCAATTATTTTATTCAATTTTTTTTATTGTCATGAACTTTTAAATTTCTTACACCTGTTTTCAATTATTTCCATCATTATTTTTATTATTGTTACGAATTTATTTTTTTTTTACACCTTTTTCAATTATTTTCTTCAAACTTTAATTATTTTTTTCATATTTAAATTTTTTTGTTATTTTTGAATTATTCTCTTCAAATTGCAATTATTGTCTTTAAACTTTAATTAATTTCTTCAACTTTCAATTATTTTCCTCAAACTTCGAATATTTTTTTAATTTCTTAATTATCGTATTTAAATTTTTTTTCTCCAGTTTTCAATTATTTGTGACATTATTCAATAAGTTTCTTCACATTTTGATTATTTCGTCAATATCTTAATTATCGTAGCCAAAATTTTTTTTTTTACACCAGTCTCAAATATTTTTTCCAAATTTTAATTTTTTTTTATTCTTGAATTATATTCTTGTAATTTTAATTATATTTAAACTTTTAAATTATTTCGTTCCAATTTTTCAATTTTTATCTTCATTTCTTTTTTTTAATCAGTTTTCATTTAGTTTTGTCATTATAGAATTTTTTTTTATTTTGAATTATTTCTGTCATTTTAAAATTATTTACTGCAAAATTTAATTAATTTCTTCTTATATATATTCTTAAACTTTTAATTATTTTCCTTAAACTTTTAATATTTTGTTCAATTTTTCAATTATTGATCACAAATTTTTTATTTTTACACCAGCTTTCATTTATTTGGGTCATTATTCAATTATTTAGTTTTTTGACATTTTGAAATTATTTTCTCTTAATTTTTTTAATTATGAACTTCAAGGTTTTCATTTTTTACACCATTCAAGTTTTTAAGTATTTTCTTCAAATTTTTAATTTTTTTAAAATTATCATTTATTTTTGTCAATATTCAAATATTTTTGACATTTTGGAAATATTGTCTTTAATCTTTTTATTATTGTCACGAGTTTATTAACTTTTGAAGATCAGTTTTCAATTATTTATGTCATTATTTAATTAGTTTTTTCACATTTTAATTATATCGTTAATTTTTCAAATAAAGTATTAAATTTGTTATTTTTTTATTTCATTTTTGAATATATTTCTCATTTTTCATTAATTTTTTTTCTAAATTTCAGTTATTTTTGTCATTATTCAACTATTTTCTACACATATACATTTTTTGGATATTTTTAAATTATTTTTTTCAAATTTCAATTATTTTCTTGAAAATTCTATTATTTTTTTCATTTTTTCAACTATTGTCTAAAAAGTGTAATTTTTATACCAGCTTTTATAATTATTAGTCAGTATTTAATTAGTTTCTTTACAGAACAGAATAGAATAGAATAGAATAGAATTTACTTCCTTTAACATTACATAGATTTGTTTTATGTCGAGTAAGTTTCTTTACATTTTACTTAGTTCTTCAACATCTCAATTATTGTGCGAAAATTTTAATTTTTTACACCTGTCTCAAACTTTTGTATCAGATTTTAATTATTTTTGTCATTTTTTAATTAGTTTTTTGTAACTTTAATTATTTTTGAAACTTTTAAATTATTTACTTCAAATTCCAATTATTTCGTTTCAATTTTTGTCATCATTTTTTGATTTTTAATCAATTTTTCAATTAGTTTTGTCATTTACAACTTTTTTTTCAAATTGAATTATTTTAGTCATTATTTAATTATTTTTTACATATTTCAATTATTTTTTAGATTTTCAAATTGTTTTTTTCCAAATTTGAATGGCCTTTTCTGCTGGCGCCCCCCAATTTAATATCAGTAATATCAAACTCTATATTGCTTATTCACTTTTTTATTTAAAAACTGACTATTTAATCACTTTTTTTTCACTATTTTCAATCTGCAAGTCTACTGGCAGCCCTCCTCATTGGATAAATATTATTCATCGATTTGTTTTATTTATTATTATAGTTTAATTTCTACAATTTATGAAAAAATAATCTCGCGCGTTATATTTTGCCAGTTATATTAAAAATATTTGTAATTATTTGTAACAAAAGTTTGATAAACAAATCGCCCGCTTGAGCGCTTTATACATAATCCATTTAGTTAAGTTATAAATAAAGTTAGCTAAATTATAATTTTAACTTAATAATTAGTTCCCAGAAATAAGACATTCCCTTTAAAAGACTCGTATCATGATAAAAAAGAAACTTTTCTAGAATTTCTCAGCCGTAATACGAGGCTTTTTCCTTCCAGTGGTACAGGTGAAGAATCCGCACCATAAATATTCATTTTATCTTCTTGCGAGAAAACCGCAGCTAACGTGATTTCTCCATTTGACTTGCAGGAAGAAAAGCTACGTTTCCTTTTCATTACTTTTTTATTTTATATATATATATATATTTATATGTAGGTATCTATATATATATATAAAATTCTCTTCATTTTGAAACCAAGGATTAAAAAAATACCGAGAGAGAGAGAGAGAGAGATTTAGATTAAGATTTCAATCTTAAAAGTCAACCATTGTATTTCAGTGCCCGAGTCGAAATTTTGAAGCTACTTTGAAGCTCATGAGGAACTTTAGCTTCTACTTAACGACTTCTTAATTTTTAGCCTCTTCCTTACTTCTAATAATAATATTTCCTTCTACTTTACGTCTATACACATGTTTCATTTTTCCAATCATTAAAATTAGCAGCTCTTTTAAAGCTCCACATTCCTAGTTATAAAGAAATGAAAATTTTTATTCTACTTTAAACCTGCAAGTGAAACTCAGTCATTTTTTCCATTGAAATATACTTTTCTATTTAACATATAAGAAAAACGGGAGTTAAACTAACTTTTTCTTTAATTATTATTGTTCCTCTGATTAGCCCTTAAGAGGAAAAAATTTTAATCTATAACCAAAACCCAATAATTTGTAAAATTAGGGAAAATGTGTATCTTTCTAGATGCACTTGTAAAAAAATAACAATTATTAACAATAATTTGTTTAAACAATTTTGAGTGGTGATTGTTGTTAATTATGATGAATATATCTTATTTTTTCAATATAAAAAGTAAACAAATTAAAAAACTACTACTTGCTAGGTGTTTTTAAATGTTATAAATTAACAATAATAAATTGTTTTAAAATATAAAAATAATAATTTATGGTCAATAATTTTTATTTTTCTAACCAGAGCCCAGTAATTTATTTGTAAAATTAGGAAAAATTTGTATCTTCCTAGGTGTATTTGTAAAGAATTAGTAATTACTAGCAATAATTTGTTTAAAAAATTAAAATTGATAAAAATAAAATTAAAAAAATGTATATAAAAAGTCCAGAAAAGAAAATTAAAAATCCTTCAGAAAAAAAAAGTTTGGGCAAATTAAACCAAAAACATTTTTATAATATTACACTGAAAGCAAGTCCAACAATAAATTTAGAAAAATAAAGAAAATCTAAAAATTCTATAAAAGAATAAGTACTAAGTTTGCAAAAAACCTCGCAAAAACTATCCAAGATTTGAAAACAAATTGATTAGGTGCATTAATAAAAAAATAAGCGTATTTATTTTTAAAAATATGAAAAAACTTATGAAACTCAACGAAATAATAATAAATAATAATTATTATTTATTATTTATAATTTATTTATCAATAAAATAAAATGACAAATACAACAACAAAAAATATCATTAGTAAAAGGAGAAAAAATCTTTAAATTTTATAAAAATAAGAAATTATAAGATAAAATTTAAACAGTTTCGAAAAAGAAACTGAATTAGAAACTAAAGAAGAATTACAAATATTGTAAGACTTAAAAAAAGGATTATTGTGAATATGAAAAAAATTTAATATTATTTAATTATTTTGCATTAACTAATGTGTCTTTAAATTTGAATTAATTGACATTTAAAAGTTTGAAAAAATTGGAATATGAGTTTATTGACGTTTGGAATTTATTTAAATTATAATGACCTAAAGATATAAAGATTTAATATTATTTTTTGCTATCTTCATACCAAAAATTTGTAAATCGTAGGTATTTTGATTATCTATATTAGCCCAATTATTTAAATTTTATAAAGATTAAAATATTAAAATTGAAATTTTAAAGATTTATCCACAAATTTGTGGTTTTTTTATGGTTTGTGATTTTTTACATGCAGTATTAGACATCCGGAGAATTGTAAAGTTTTTTTTTTATTTAAATCATGATTTTAATGCAAATGCTTCAATGATTTAAATCAATATCAGCCTGTAACTTGACAATAATAAATTGTTTAAACAAATGAAAAATACATAAAAATCTCCGTAAACATTCAGAAATTGGCGATATGTAACAATTTTGTTGAAAAGTCCTAAAAAAACTATTCGTAATTTGTATCATAAGGACACTGAGAAAATTAAATATTAAGTTCATAAGCGTCGGTAGCGTAGTGGTTAGTGCGTTAGATTATAAGTGCGTAGGTCGTTATGTCGTGGGTTCGAATCCCCACTTGCGTTATAATAATTTATTTAGTAAGTTTAGACTATTTCCAGCTTGTGTGTATTAAGTGTGACGAATTCTAAAAGCGCATGAATTTTGAATATTTATTTTATATTTTTTTTATAATTTCATTCATATTAATTTCAGTTTTATTCGCAAAAACAGATTCTTTCTTTGTTTAGACTTTAGAAGATCAATAAAAAGGGGGTCTTGAGCGTTAAAAGAGGCCTTAATATAGTTGAATATTAACTTCTACTTTAACGCTCTCATCGCGAAAACAGGAAATTTCTTCCAATAATAGCACCAAAGTAGAAGCTAAATTGTATTGAATTTGCTTCTACTTTAAACCTCTATTTCCTAAAAATTTTGGACTATGTAGCGTTAAAGTAGCCTCAAAATTTCGACTCGGGTGGTCACAATCGTGAGATGAAAGATATACATATATATATATATTTTCGTGCAAGTCAGTGATTCAACGCCAGATAACTCGATTTTCGACGCAACAGTTTGGGACCATTCGTCCAAATACATATAAGCAGAGAGCGGTTTGGCATCGTTACATTGAAGAAAGAAGCGATGATAAAATACAGAAGGCACATCGATCTTCGCCGACCAGGTGATGCGGTTTCAACTTGAAAGCAGTCCATTGTTTAAACATCAAGCATGGTGTGCTGGATGCATCAGGAAGTCAGCGGAAGTCTGTTTTCAGCGTCCACTCTCTCGCGGTGTGAGATATGCAAAGCTTCTGTGAACATTGTGCATTCAGCATCAGTGAAGCTGTGTGATTTGGCATTCTGTGCATTTGGTGGCTCATTATATACGCATCAATGCCTAAAACCATGCTTTCGAATCTTTCCAATAGCAACGAATTTTCATTTATTAATTGCAATTAATAATAGATTGATACCATTGTTTCATAATTTGATTTAAATACAGTTGCAAATTAACTGTTTATTTTCACTAAAGATTACAGAGGTCGAAATATTTAAAATTCAGTTGTATAGCAAGAGAGAGATTTTATTTATTTATTAATTTGATGAAAATATATTTTAAAAAATATCAATGCTTGTCTCGAATAATATTTAAGTTAATTATTTTCGTTTGAAAGTTAGTTTTACACTCTAAAATATATTTAGGTACTGAGAAACCATTTGGTAAAGTAAAAAGTAGAGAAAACGATTTAATGAAAAATGTAAAGAAAATTTAAAATGATGAAAGAGGACTGCAAATTGAAAATTAGTTTTTAAAAGTTTTAAAAAAAACCTGAAAATTAAGGGGGAAATCTTTAAAAAAGAAGAAAATAATTAACACTGAATGTAAATTATTAGGGAAATTGAATGTAAAATTTCAAGCAAATTATTTAAAAAAGTATATTTTGAGCCACCTAAGCAGTGCTTGCAAGTCACAATTTTCGAAAACACTGAATATAGCAAGTAAAGCAAGATTTCGAAAAGCAGACGACATTTTGTATAAATCCAAAATTTAAACCAGTTTTACGAAAATTGTAGTTTACCATATATTATAAGCTTTACAACTTCAGGATATGAAAAATGTTTTTGTTTTGTTTTTAAAAAATCCCAATTGAAAGTGTAATAAATTTTGAGATAAAAACTATATAAAAAATTTAAATTATATAATGAATATATATATATATAGAACAATAAGTTTTTTTATCCTGATCTCATAAAATGGTTTTGTGAAGCGTATAATATTTTAATAATACAATAAATCTATTTAAGAACCTTCAACATTAAAAGCGAATTTCATGGTTCTTTGAAATATATATCTTGACATAAGAAACAACAAATATATGAGCAGACATTTTTCACAAGCAGAAAAGAATTTTCTTTTTTATAATCCGTACTACGAATTATATGGAGTTCTTTTATTTTTCCTAACAATGTAAAATAATAATAATACAAATAAATAAAAACAAAAAAGAAAGATTTTATTGTTAAAGGAACATAGTTCTGTCAAAAACGGAGAACAATTTTTTCCAAACGCAAAATTTTCTTTTATTCCTTTCTTTAATATAATAGTATATTGTACAAGAAAATTTTACACTTTAAGTATTCTATTTTATAAGTATCTTAAAAATTACTCGAAAAGTATTTGAAAAACTACTTTTAGCTAGTTATAACTAAAATTTTATAATTTTCCGTTAAATATTACAAACAATAACTTTTGCAAGAAGGTGTTTTGTACACGTGAAAAAATATAGAAAAGGTTCTTTTTTTTGCAAGTTTTACTAATTTCGAAAATCACATTTTCAAAGTATGAGTTAGAGAAAAAACTATTTACATAAAAGGAACTTTTGTTTTAAATTAATAAAAAGAATAATTTCTTTCTTTCAATTTATTACATTATAACATCTTAATGCTTCAACCAAAATAAAAATCAAAACATTTTACTTTTAACCGATAAATATAATGAATGTAAATATTTGAAAAGAACTCAAATACAATAAGTAGAAAAAGAAAAATTCATTGAAAACAAACTATTTCTGAATTTGACAAAATTCTATAAAAGAAAATTACAAGAGTTTAAGAAAAATATCTGCTCCTTTATTTAGATTACTTAGTAACCGAAGTAGACAAAGCTGACTCCATTTTTCAGTAGATACGATCTGTTTTGGTCAGACCATGAGCAGGAGGAAAAACGATCAAACATTAAAAACACTAAATAATTTCAATCGGTGGAAATTTTTTCCGAAAAAAACACTAATTTAGTACAAGAAAAAAGTTTAATTCCAAACTTTATCAAATCCGATTTATTTAAAATTTGCTAGAAAAAATCAATAGCTTATTATAATTATAAAACTCAAAATTAACCAACTATCACACCAAGGAAAGAATCAATAATGAAGATATCAAATCTTAAATCTAATTTTCGAATATAAATTTGTCCAATCTAAAAAAAATCAAAAATTTAAATCTATAAAAAAGAAAGTAACTAAAAGTTTTATTGCAAAATTCATAAGTCGATAACGCCATATTGATTGAAAATTTTCAGATTTATCCCGTTTTTCACTCATAAACTGGTCGTAAACCCCGGGGATCAATTTCGAGGGAAGTTTTTTTTCCAAGTATCTAAAAGCCCTTCCTATTGCTTTATCCATTGACCAAAGTCTGTCGTACCTACTGAAATCGATAGCCTAGTAAAATCCAAAGAACCTCAACAATCTGTGCACAAACAAAAAAGTTCTCATAATGTGCACCTGTTGGTACATATTACCATCAGCGGATGCTTTTGTCCTGTAGATAAAACAATTGAAATACTCACTGCTGTCGCGTCTTAACCCGGCGATAGCGGCGAAAGTCTTTCCCAGTTGGATCAGTCGTATCAAACTTCCGTCGATGTTTGGGCGGCGAAGACATAGCCTTATCCTTGGCAATCAATTTTGTTTTTCTAACCAAACTCTTACTTTTTCCTCGATTGTGCCCGTTTTCTTGATTGCGATTCGAAACCAGAAAATTCCCTCTGCTGACACTATCACCTTCTTTAATGTCGTAACGTTCTTCAGTGATGACAGAATAACCTTTCGGAATACAACAATGATCTTTCGAGATGTTCCAATGATTCTTTGAGATGTAACTATTAGCTTTTGGGATGTTACGATGACCTTTTGGGATATCACAATGATCCTTTGATATGTAACTATGACCTTTTGGAATGTCACAATAATCCTGGGATATGTAACTATGACCTTTTGGAAAGTCACAATAATCCTTCGATATGTCACTATGATTTTTTAAGATGTAGCTATGACCTTTGGAGATGTAAGTATGACCTTTCGAGATGTAGCTACGACCTCTTGAGATGTAACTATGTCCTTTCGAAATGTAGATATGGCCTTCCGAGATGTAACTGTGCACTTTTGAGATGTTACAATCACCTTTTGAAATGTTACAATCACCTTTTGAGATGTCACAATGTCCTGTCGAGATGTAATTATAACCTTTTGAGATGTAGGTATAATCTTTTGAGATGTAACTATGTCCTTTTAAGATGTCACAATGACCTTTTGAAATGTTACAACAACCTTTTGAATTCTCACAACCTTTCGAGATATAACTACGATCTTTTGAGGTGTCACGATAATCTTCTGAGTTATCACAATCACCTCTTGAGATGTCACAATGTCCTTTCGAGATGTCACTACAACCTTTTGAGATGTCACTATGATCTTTCGAGATGTAAGTATAAGCTTTCGAGATACAGCTATGACCTTTTGAGATGTAACTATGTCCTTTCGAGATGTATCTATGGCCTTCGGAGATGTAACTGTGCACTTCTGAGATATCACAATGACCTTCTGAAATGTTACAACAACCTTTTGAATCCTCACAATAACCTTTCGAGATATAACTACTATCTTTTGAGGTGTCACAATAATCTTTTGAGAAATCGCAATGACCTTTTAAGGTGTCACAATAACCTCTTGAAATGTCACAATGACCTTTTGAAATGACCCAACAATTTTCTGATACACCACAATGACCTTTTGAGATGAAGCTATAATCTTTTAAGATGTTACAACAATGATTTGAGCAGTGACAATGACCTTCTAAGACATCATTATGTTCTTTAGCGATGACACAATGTCCTTTATTGATGACAGAATAACCTCCAGTGGTGACACAATGCCCATTTGTGCTGACACAATTACCTCGAGTGGTAACACAATGACCTTCTTTGATGACACTATGATTCGTTGTAATGTCACTGTATCCTTTAGTGAAGACACATTGACCTTTTCTGATGACGCAACAACCTCTTGTGGTATCACAATGTCCTTCAATGAAGGCAGTAAGACCTTTTGGAACGACACAATGATATTTTCTGATATCACAACCTCCTTCAGCAATGATACAACGATCCTCAATGATATTACTATTATCTTCAATATCACAATTATTCTCAAGAATATTATAATTATTCTTAATGGTATCACAATTTTTCTCAATGATATCACAATTATCCTCAATAATATAACAATTATTCTCAATGATATCACAATTATCCTCAATTATAACAAAATTATCCTTAATTATATAACAACTATCCTCAATGATAGCCCAATTATCTTCTGAGATGTTAAAATTTTCCTCAGTGATGTCACAATGTTCTTCGGGGATGGCAGGATGATCATCAGTGATGACACAATGACCATTGGCGATGACGTAGTCGTCTTGAGTAATTAGGCAATGCTCTTTTTTTGTGTTGTTATTGTTGTCGTAAAGGAGTGCGAGGGGATTGACGAAGGAATGTTGTCCAAGGTGCGTGGACAGATGATAATTTTGATAATGACACGTGCCAAGGGGGGATTCCAGAGTCATGAGGGGTTGATCTCCGCAACTTATTTTTTGTGGCAACACGTTTAGATCGTGCCTGGTTGCCTGCTCTGCGTCCAGCCCACCCATTCAACTCGATGAGCGTTACGGACTGACGCCCTCTCTAACTGGAGAATCTTCACACCACCTGCTCCCCTTTCTTCCTCCGTCTGTTGGTCAAAAGGATAGGTTAGGGGTGCTCTAATTCATGACCAACCATAACATTCACCCTACATTCTCTAGCCGACAAAAGCCATACGATAACTTAGAAAAAGTATTTTAATGAAACATTGTTCCTAAACACGATATTTTTAAAACGCCTATATTGTTTTTAATTATTTCAACTCAGTTTTTAGTATAAAAATTCTAAATTTCAAGAAGTTCAATTTCCAAACTTTTTAAAATTTCACGTTCAAATTCCACGTTTTACAATTATAGGCCATAATCTTTAAATGCTCAATAATTGGAAAGGATTCAAATTTGTATGCGTGAAAATTTAAAACTTTTTTAAGTTTGAAATCATCACACGTGAATGCACTCAAAGACTTTTGACATTAATTCTTATAGTTTATTCACTAGTTTTTACTATAAAAACTATTATTCTGGGATAATCATGCAAAAAGAAAAATTTTCCCAGCGAGGATAGTAAAGTTTCAAACCTGGATAGGAATATTTACAGTTTTTTTTTAGAAAATTTTCCTTTCATGCATTGAACATTTACTATATTCGCTAGGCAAAATCTTTGTTTTACACGATTATCCCAGATTAAAAACCTGATAGTAAAAATTAATTATTAAAGTCTTTCAGTGTGTGGCCAATTTTAAAGCATTTTAAATATACAACTAAAGCAGCAACAAAAAATCCCAAAGCTCTGTTTATTTAACACGATTTGTGTCAAGTTTTAAGTCAACTTTTACAATTTCAGATCTATAAGAGTTTATATTGAAGGAAACTGAAGGTAATGATTTAATTATAGCTTGTGACATGTTGGACATCAAACTCACGAGAATTCGATTTTTGACAGAAATAAACGCAATCTTAACTAGAATGAATCAATTTTTGATTGCAATGAATTCACGAGAGAGGCATTAATTAATCAACATTAATTCTGAATGAAAACGAGTTCAATAAATTAATTTTTGAAATCGGTTATAAAAGTTCAGAGGAAGCATAAATCAATGATACGTCAAATTAAAAGAATTATGTTCTAAATCTATATAAATAAAAATGGATTTGCAACAAAAAAGATTGAATAACTTTAAGTTGTAGGAAAAGAATATAAATTAACAAAATTATATAAACAATGTCGCACAAATTGACCCATTCTTGCAAGCAATTTTCTGGGACATTGTTTTTTATGTTACATACTTACAAAAAATTAGAATAAAATCTTTTCTAATTTAAATTTTAATTTTCTTCTATTAACCATAAAAATTGTCAAAGAACAGAAATTTTAGAGAGTTTTTAAAATTTTAATTAAACGCAATTGCTACAACAAATTTATTTATCTCAGTCAATCATTTTTTTCAGTCATGTATTATTCCCATATTTCTGCACGAAAAGAAATGAATTTGATGTTAAATTATAAACTGATATTTGCTGTTAAAAATGTGCAAAAATATTTGCTAAGACAGCTAAAAAGTTTGGTGTGGCAGCTAACTTCTAGTTAACACAGCTGACTCTCTAAATCTGAATTAGTGGTTTTTACTAATGAATTAGCAAAAAGTGATCTTCTATTAAATGGTAAGAATTTTACTAACTTTGTAGTAGAAAAATACTAATTAAAGTAGCAGAGACTTTACTATTTAAATTAGTAGTTTTCTACTAAAAAATTAGTAAAATTCTTACCTTTTAATAGTAACTCACTTTTCGCTAATTCATTAGTAGAAAACCACTAATTCAGATTAAGATTCAATATTTTAAAAAATCCCTGTGTCTGATTTTAGGTTTGTGAGTTTAATAAGCCTACCAAATTTGATTAAAATGCGTTAAAACGTTTCTGAGATATCCAGATAAAGCAGAGTTTCTATTCATACATACATACATACACACACTCGGAGATTTTCAAAAAATGAAAATTTTTGCTGTTTAGATAAAAATGAGTCATTCAAACCTATTTCTGGAAAATCGTAACAATCAAAAAAAATTTTCCAAAAAGAAGGAAAGAATCATTAAAAATTAAAGAAATTTAATACTCGATTCAAAAACATACTTAAAACTCGGATCAATTAAATTTATAATTAATGCCAATTCGATTACTTTGAAAAAAAAAATATATGTCCTGTGTAGAAAAGTTCGGTGGCGACAGTTGGGCCCCATATGGGTTTCCCAGATTTAAAGTGGGCTTGTAATGCTCAAACCGGTTAGTGACAATTCACTAAATAAGATCGTAAAAATGTAAAATCGTTAAAAAATATTCTTTACCACTTTTGACAATATTTTCCACCAAAAATTTCCTTTAATTACACAAAAATTAGTTAGTAACAATTGCTGCATGCATTTTTTAATTTGTTTAAACGAATTAATATTGTTTATTTAAAACTTTTCATCTAATAGAGCTAGACTTGTAACTTTTTCTTGATTTTGCAACTTTTAAGCCTATGACAACTTAATATATAATTAATAAACAAAAAACCACAATTATAAAAATTGTTTAAACAAATTAATATTGTTTATTTGCAACTTTTCATCTAATTGAGCAAGAGAGTTGGAACTTTTTCATACTTTTGCAACTTTTCAAGCCTACAAAAGCTTCATACTAATAATAAACGAAAATCCACAATTACGAAAATAGTTTTTTAAACAAATTAATATTGTTTGCTTGCAACTTTTCATCTAATAGAGCTCAAGACTTGTAACTTTTTCTTGATTTTGCAACTTTTTAAGCCTATGAAAGTTTAATAATAGGAATGAACGAAAATCCACAATAATAAAAATTGTTTAAACAAATTAATATTGTTTATTTGCAATTTTTCATCTAATTGAGCTAGAGAGTTGTAACTTTCTCTTAATTTTGCAACTTTTCAAGCCTGGTAAAGCGCAGTACTACCTGTAAACTAATATTAACAATGGTAGAAATTGGTTAAACAAATTAATACCGTTTATTTGAAACTTTAATACAGTCTGGGAACTATTTACGGTATTTCGTAACAACTGGCTAAAGAAACTGCAAATAAACAATATTAATTTGTTTAAAAAATTTTTATAATTGTTGATTTTACTTTACAATTAGTATTGGGCTTTACTAGGATTGAAAAATTGCAAAATTAATTAAAAGATACAACTCTGTAACTCAATTAGATGAAAAGTTGCAAATAAACAATATTAATTTGTTTAAACAATTTTGATAATTGTTGATTTTCGTTTATTAATAATATTAATCTTCTTTAGGCTTGAAAAGTTGCAAAATTAAGAAAAAGTTACATCTCTCTAGCTCTATTAGATGAAAAGTTGAAAATAAACAATATTAATTTGTTTAAACAGTTTTTATAGTTTTATATTTTAGCTTTTACTAATATTGGGCTTTGCTAGACTTGAATAGTTTGCAAAATTAGAAAATGTTACAACTCTCTAGCTCTATTAGATGAAACGTTCCAGGTATAAACAATATTAATTTGTTTAAACAAATTAAAAAAATACGTGCAACAATTGTTAGTAATTGATTTGTTTGTATTTGAAAGAAATTTTGGTGGGAAATATTGTTAAAAGTGGTAATAAATATTTTTTAACTATCTTACACGTTTTTTTCGTTTTATAAGATTTTTTAGGGCCCTTCAAAAAATAGTTAATAATAAAAAAATTGTTAAATAATTTGTTGGGTCTTATTCTTTAAACTCTCCTGAGGAGAAACAGCGTTATCCGATCAAAAAATGTTAATTTTCATGAATTTGATATCAATCCTACGAAAAAGTTTTTTTCTCCCATGTATTTTGCATGGAAATTTTTAATCGCTTTGGCCGAATTTCATGAATTGGTAGATTAAAATGAAAGGAAATTGCAATAAATGAAGCCAGGTTGACGATAAGTTTAGTATTGAGACTATTATTTAGTAACAATTTACTTATTTAAAAAAACTGGAAAGCCCAGGTTGGCCCCAACTGGCGCCCACTTACTAACTGGGAAATACTGGGAAACTTTATACACGGGAATTTATAAATTTAAGAAAAAGGTGTCAAAATTTTTAATAGATATAAAAAAAATAAAATAAAAATTGATAATCCGCGCCATTTTGTAATTCAGAAATTTGGTACAGAGTTCAACGGAATTTCAATGTTTTCAAGGTGAACAAAAGTTCAATGAGAATTCAAGGTTTTCAGGGTCTTTAAGGTCGCTGGACACGCTGATTAATTATATGGTAACACCTCAGAATTATTTCTTTCAATTCAACCAAAATATAGAAAAGAAACACCACGATTGAAAGGAGACATTAATGAAACGATTATAAAAATCATACAAAAAGTTGGTAAAAAATAAAATGCAATAAAACCATTAATTATAAACAATAAAAAAGAAAATAGCAAGGAAATAAAGTTATTTGAACTGAAAAATCGAGATAATCCGAATGAATAAACTTTTATCTCTCTAACAACGTTTAATTCGTTCGACTAATCATCATTCTATAGCCAAGATAGTATGCATACCTTCATAATCCTTACAGGAGATACCACCTTCAAAGAATATAAAAATAACAAACTTTCTTTTCCAAACTCATTATCCTGCAGTCTTTTCACAGTGAAAGCTATTCTCTTCTGCACACTGGCAACAATATTTTCTGCTTTTCATCCATTAAAGCCACAATTTCTTGCAGATACAACCGCATTCATCCATTTATACATTCATTTTTTGTGTACAATGTATGCAACAATGCAACAGCATTCCTACCTTATGCTTCTCGCTCAACACATTGCCACCCCTTTTTTCTCCTGCATCGCTTAACGCTTTTCCCGCAACAACCTTTTTATTCGCACCCTTGAAAGCCGCTCTCTCATTTTCTTTATCTTTTGTTTCCCGCCAGAGAGTCAAGCAGGGGAATGAAATTGTGTCCCAAGGCACAAGATAACGAATGACAGTTTTTTACTTTTTTATATAAAACTGATTTTCGAGCTTGCACAAGCTGTGGTGAGAATCTAGTAACCTGGTGTCGCTGGAAGATGGCAGCACGAGGAGGAAATGTGTAAAACAACGTTTGTGCATGAGTGCTTGAAAGCCCGGTCAATACCAAACGTCCTGTCGTCTTGTCGGCACGCTAACCTGGATTAGAACTAGATATCTTTCGATTATGGGATTTTTTTCACTTTCGTGAAATGCGCCTGATTAGAGAGGAATTAATGAAAAATTCTTGCTGTAGTGTGGTTTAAAGTACTTTCAGCTGTGGTGGGAGAACTTGAATGAAAGTTGTGACGGTTGGGGTAGCACGTGGAGTTTAAATATAGAGAAAGTAGAGCAACTTTCAAAGTTAGAATTTATCGTGTGAGGAAGTGTTGAGAGAGGAGTGAAGGTTGAACAATTTTTTTAGAGGTGTCCAAAAAAAGTAAAGTCGGAATTTGATGTTCTCACCACCTAGAATTGCTCTATAACGAAAAAAATACCACTGTTTTTTTTTACAAAATATTTAGAGGTTGTTCAAAGTTTTTCATCGTATTTTATACATGGTATAGAATCCTTGAAAATCAATATTTTTCAATCACCAAACTCTATTTCTCTTCTGGATACTTTAAAAAATAATGCCAAAATGTTTGTTTAACCATTTTTTAGTATAAACCATTTTCATTGGGACCCTCAAAAACCTCTAAAAATACAAAAACAAGACTTAAAAAATATTTTTCACTATTTTGTTGAAAATTTTTTGCACCATTTTCAATAAATAGCACAAGTATAGACTTTTAAGAATTGTTTTATGTAATTGCTAATTTGTTTAAACTAATTATCTCTCTAAATTTGAATTAGGGATTTTCTTCTAATGAATTAGCGAGAAATCGGTTTTAGTAGAAACTACTAATTATTAGTTAAAAAACTATTAATTTCAAAGGGAAGTATCTACTAATTGAAAAAGTAAACTTTCACTATTACATTTAATAGATATTTCACTTTAAAATTAGTAGTTTTCTACTAAAGAATAGTGTGAATTTTTACTATTTTAATAGTAACCGATTTCTTGCTAATTCATTATTAGAAAATCAATAATTTAGATTTAGAGAGTAGAAAATCACTAACTCAGATTAAGAGAGATTATTGTTTATTTACAACTATTTATCAAATTAGACTACAGAGTCGCTTTTTCTTAATTTTGCAACTTTACAAAAGGAATGTAACCAATCACTAACAACAAACTAAAAAAAACAATTCTACTAATTGTTTAACCCTTTGCTGTACAAATTTTTTGAAAGGAGAAAAAACATTTTTCCTGGCATGAACATTAACTTTATGACCCAAAGAAGTAAAAAATACCAAATTTAAAAAAATCAAAATTTTTGACATTTTAAATCTTTTATCTCGTAAACTAACAAAGATAATTTCCTTCATAATAGGTGTTTCAGATCGGAAATTGACTGGAGAAAATAGAAAAGAATGTCGTTTTTATAAAATGAAGCGTACTTAGATTATACAGAAAAAACCAAAAATTCAAGGTATAATTATACTTATGCAACTTTTTAAGCTGAATGATACCGATTATTAACAACAAACTAAAAATAACAATTCTATCAACTTTTTAAACAAATTATTAATTTGCTTAATTAAATAAAAGTCTGTATAAAACATTTTGATGATAATAAATTGTTAAAAGTTTTTGATCGATGACGACGTTTTACAGTCAATCTTAACTTAAAAAAAATGCATGTCAAATTGAGAACAAATTACAACTTCGTAGCTGAAATTGATAAAAAAAAAGCTAAAAAATAATCATTTGTTTAAACAATTAATACAATTGTTATTCTTAGTTTGTTGTTAGTAATAGGCGAACAGGTAATTGTAATGGTTATTTTTACCTCGTTGTTAGTAATTTGTTACATTCTTCTTCAGAAATTGCAAAACTAAAAGAAAGTTGCAACTCTGTGTTTTAATTGAATAAAAAGTTAAAATTAAACTATAATAATTTTTTTAAACAATTCGTAGAAAATATATTTTTATTATTTTTATAGTATAATTAGTATCATTAAGCTTAAAAAGTTGCAATATTAAGAAAAAAATTTGAGCCTCTATATCTTAATTTGCTAAAAAGTTGAAATTAAACAATTATAATTTGTTTCAACAACTGTCAGAATTATTATTTGAAGTTTATTCCTAGCGATTGGTATCAGTCAAAATGAAAAGTTGCAAATTTAAAAAAAGGTTGTAACTCTTTAGTTTAATTTGATAAAAAGTTCAAATTAAACAATAATAATTTGTTTAAGAAATTCGCGGAATTGTTATTTTTACTGTGTTGTTAGTAATTGGTATCATTCAGCTTGAAAAGTTGTGAAATAAAGAATAAATTGCAACTATGTAGTTTAACTTGATAAAAGGTAGAAATAAAACCATAATTATTTGTTTAAACAATTAGTGAAATTGTAATTTTTAGTTTGTTATTAGTTATTGGTTACATTTGTCTTCAAAAATTGCAAAATTTAGAAAAAGTTGCAACTCTGTGGTTTAATTTAATAAAAAGTTGAAATTAAACAATAATAATTTGTTTAAGAAATTCGTAGAATTGTTATTTTTACTATGTTGTTAGTAATTGGTATCATTCAGCTTAAAAAGTTGCAAAATTGAGAAAAAATTGCGACTCTGTAGCTTAATTTGATAAAGAGTTTAAATTAAAAAATTATAATTTGTTTTAATTATTGTTAGAATTATTATTTTTAGTTTCTTGTTTGCGATAGGTATCAGTCAAAAAGAAAATTTGAAAATTTGAAAAAAGGTTGCTACTCTTTAGCTTAATTTGATAAAAAGTTGAAATTAAACAACAATAATTTGCTTGAACAAATTAGAAATTACATAAAACAATGATTTTGTCGATAATATTTTTGCTATTTATTGAAAATGGTGCACCAAAATTTTTTTAACGCTTGTCTTTGAATTCTTAAGGTTTTTTGAGGGACCCATAAAAAATTGTTAAATAAACAATTTAGCATTATTCTTTGAATTCTCCTGAAGAGAAACAGAGTTTGATGATTGAAAAATATTGATTTTGCGTCAGTTTAATACAAAAAAAGTTATTTTTTCCAATAACTGCAACATGTTTATTCATGAAGGAAGCTAAAAATAAACAAAAACAAATTTCCTGGTTTTTCCTACCAAATCGTTGTATAAATAATTTTTTTAATTTTACAAATTTTTGAATGAGTTTTGGAATTATTTTAATCATGGACAATTTTTAAATTACTTACTAATTTCTTTTTAAAGGAGAAAAAGTTTTAAAGAAAAATGATTGTACCCTTTTGACGTCAAAGCAAAAGATTTCTGTCATGATTAATTAAAACCATTCTATTTGAGATTCTTCATAAATAAACTATAAATATTCTCAATTTATTCTTTATTAATAAAACTCATAAATGAACTTTAACCCAACAAAAACTGATATTTTATTTACATATTGCTTTTCTTTGACGTTGAGTTTTAATAAATTTTAAATTACTCTCCCGTGATGAAATTAGAATTTTTTGTAAAAGTTATTGCTCATAGGAATCTTTTACATACAAGGTTATTAAAATTTCACGAGCCTCTTAATATACTTATTTTCAAATAATGTTGATGGAATGAATTTGAAACTGAATGCACATTTTGTTGAAATGCTTTAATATTTTTAAATCTTTATATGTAAAAGTCAGCAACGAAACATGTTTAAAATAAATCACTGGAATAATAAATTGAATATTAATTTTCAAATATTAAATAATCCAATTGTTTCTGTTATGAGAAAAAAGTGTTCTAATAACAGAAAATCACAATGATTTTATTTGCCCTTAAATTTGTCAAAAGGCAGTAAATAATTAGAAAAATTAATGTTTAATTTAAAAAAAAAACAGTCTACTTTCTGATTTATAAACTATCGAAAAAAACGTTGCAAAGTTGAGCATCATCTACATCGTATAATATTAGATTAATTATAAAGTTTGTGGCTTCGCTAAATTATGGTTTATGGTGATGATGAAATTTATTTACATTATAGAACTTTCTGAGAAGTGTAAAATTCAGTGATTAAGCTATGTTTAAAGTGAGAAACACTAACCAGTGAAATAAGTGATTATTTAACAGTAATCTGTTTACTCTAAGTGAAGCGTATAAATATAACAGTAGATAAGAGCAGTTTTGGTCAGCCAGCCAAGTGGAAACAATGAACTCGACACTTTCAGCCGCTAAACGAAATCAGACCTTGATTGAAGCCACATATATATTTAAAAGCATGCTCAAAATAAATGTTAATTTTTTTAGTTATTTACGGATTACGGAAGGTATCAAATAATTCAATTTTTATATTAGGGAACAATTTTTTATAAATCTCGTATACTTATAATAGTTTAAAAATTACATAGTAATAATAAAAAAAAATAATAATAACCATTATAAGTTTATTGTATTGTAAGTATATATTATATATATTAGTATACTATAAGTTTTTTAGTATTACTAATATTACTAGTAATTACTTTTTAATTATCAATTAGTAAATAACTACTTCACATTGAAAACTTTATTAATCATAGTAATTAGTAATTCTGTCAATATCACTGTGTAACAGTGAAAAATTACTTTGAATCGGACCTAGCCTAAGTTGTTCTTCATGAAAAACTAAAAAAAAATATATATATTAAATCCCCCCCCCCCCTCCAAATTTCATTTTAGATCTAAAAAACCGACTTTCTGTAGGTTTTGCATAAAATATATTATTACTTCGTTATTTTTGATCTGATTTTAAATTTTTTTTAACTTTTTTTTAAAGCTGAAAAACAAGGCTTTTTTATGTAATAGAGGATTTGCGTTTTAAAAAAAATTTACGGCAGAAAAAGAGTAAAAAGTTTCTCGAAAATTGGCAATTTTATTATTTATTTTTTCAACTTTGGCAATGATTTACAGTCCCACTTTATTTAGAAAGTTTTTCCGTGCAAAAGTATTTAAATAGCATTTAATTCTGCGTCGAATAAGCTTTTCTTTAATTAAATTTGTGAAAAACTGGCTGAGTTATTGCATTTTTTGTCTTTATAATGACAATATTTTTACGGAAAATCAATTTTCAAAAATGTCAGTACCATTCTCAACTTTTAATGTTTTACCGAATTTTAATAAAATGAATATAAAAAAGTTGTTATGAGATGATAAATACCACTTTCAAATATTAAAGAGAGCATAAAGAAGAAATGAGTGTTTATTGCTTAAATAAAATACTACTTTCTAAATCTGAATTAGTGATTTTCTACTAATGAATTGGCGAGAAATCGTTTACTATTAAATAGTGAAAAATTTTACTATTTTTTAGTAGAAAACTACTAATTTAAATGTGAAATATCTACTAATTGAAAAAGTAAACATTCACTATTGCAATTAATAGATATATTACTTTAAAATTAGTTGTTTTCTACTATTAATTAGTAATTCTCTACTAAAAAATAGTACAATTTTTTACTATTTCATAGTAACCGATTTCTCGTTAACCCATAAATAAAAATATAATATATTTGAATATGAATAATTTAAATTCAGAGAGTGTGATAATGAAGACAAAAAATGCAATAACTCAACCAGTATTTTACCAATTTAATTTATTCGAATCAGAATTAATTAAACTTTAAATATCTTTGCACGGAAAAAAGCATTCTAAATAAAATGGTACTGTAAATCATTGCTAAAATTAAAAATTAAAAAAAAATGACAATTTCCGAAATTTTTTATTTTTGTTTTACCGTAAATTTTATTTAAAATACAAATCCTCTATTACATATAGAAAGCCTTGTTTTTCAATTTTAAGGGCATGTGATGGAGAATGACGTCACTGGTATAGGCAAAATTTGTCCGTAAACTTTCTCTTAAAATAATAAATATTTTGACAGCAAACTTTGTAAAATTACATAAAATACCATTAAGAATGCCTTTCTGGACCAAGTTTGATTAAATTTTGCCTTAAAGTTAACTTTTTAACGAATACACTGAGAAAATATGTTGACTAAATACAACCAATTTTTGATTAAATTTAGCAGAGAGAGGTTGTTGATATAGCACCTGCAAAGCAATTAATTGATTTTAGCAGAGCATATGCTCCGGTATCCTAGAAGTTTGATTGTCATCGCCGGTGTTTTGTTTGTTTTGTCCCGAGGAACCCTAACCTAGAAATAAAGCTGCTTGGCTAGAAGCTTATTTTCTCAGTGTAAGCTGATTTTCGCATAATTAAAAAATTTAACTTTAAGGCGAAATTTAAACAAACTTGGGTCAGAGAGACATTCTTAATAATATTTTAAGTAATTCCACAAAGTTTAGTGTCAAAATATTTATTATTTTAAGAGAAAGTTTACGAACAAATTTTGCCTATATTAGTGACGTTATTCTCCAGTACATGCCCCTAAAATAAAATAAAAAATTTTGAAACCGGACCAAAATGACGAAGTAACAATATATATTTTATACAATAACTGCAGAAAAACGGTTTTAGCTCTAAAATGGAATTTTGGGGATAGAGGGGGGGGGATTTAATATATCCCATTTTTTTTAGTTTTTCAAGAAGAACAACATAGGCCGGGTCCGATTCAAAGTAATTTTTTTTTCATTTTTTGTAACACAGTATAGTTTAGTAAAAAATTATAAATTTAATTCGTCAAAGTAATTTTAAAATTATGTTAAACCACACTCTAAATCTAAATTAGTGGTTTTCTACTAATGAATTATCGAAAAGTGAACCAAAAAAAAAAGAAATAATAAGAATTTTACTCATTTTTAAGTATAAAACTGCTAATTTAGATTTAGAGAGCACCAAAGAAATTAGTACATTTCTTTTTACTAAATATTTTAGTCTTCATTTTTCATTAATTAGTCAAAATTGACCACTCAATTAGTTGTTTTCTAGTAAACAATTTTTTGGATGTTTTTTACTAATTAGAATAGAGACATTTTATTTACGTTTTTACTATTAAACTAATAATTCTTTATTAATTCAGATTTAGAGTATTTTACCTTTATTTTTATTATAAATAAATGAATCAAAAACACACAAAAAATCAATAATCTTATTTTGAAAAAAAAAATTTGCCATTGAATATTAAAATTTATTAATTTCTTTGTTTACAAAAAAAAAAAAAAATAATTTAACATGTCTGCAAGTCTGTTTTGTCGATTTATCAGTGTTTTTAACCCTTTAACGTCTTGTTCGATACTGTCCTCTGTCGAATACTGTCGGAACTACGTTGAATCACCGCAATCGACTTTATTCTCCCGCTCGAGAGAAGTCACGTGAGGTCATCTCACTTGTTTTAATCAAAGAAATCAGCTAAAGTGAGAATTTTCATTTCCAAATGTCGGTCTTAATTAAAGCCTTTAATCTAAATTATTACTTTTCATTTTAAGAAATTATTATTTTTACTTATTTACCTCTAAAAATAATGATAATTGCTTTTATTTTAAATAGTGCAGGTGAAAAAGAAAAATAATTGAAGAATTTTTGTATAAAAATATTGTAAAATCTCGTAATTTCTTTCAAGTAAAAAAACAAAAATGTATCAAAGTTTCTAAAGTGACGTCTTGGCCTTAATTAATAATTTCTAAGTGAATAAAATTCAGAATAAAAAACTTTTTTTTAATATTGTGGAATAACATATAATTATGTAATTAAAAGACTGATTAAATATTATATTTTTAATCACTTTTTTTTTCAATTTACTTGTAATAATATCTGATAATCATATTCAGTGATAATAGAATTCAGTGATAATTTAATCGTAATAAAAAAGGATTAGATTTAGTTATTGTATTTTACGAAACTTGATTAAAATTCATGAATATGCTATTTTGTGAAATTAAATTTATACCGATTTTAGCATGAAATAGAATAACGCAGCAACTAGTCGTGTGAAATTTAATCATAAAATTCGTTTACAAAGATAATGGTAAAATCTTCTTAAAAACTCGTTCACATAATAGGAATATCGCATTTCTAGCTTCATGTATATAATCAACCGTTTTAATATTAGTTACATAGTTATTCTATTAGAAAATAAAATTACTTAATTTGAAATAAAAATATAATTAAGATCCCTTTTTCTTTATAATTATTGTTTCAAAATTAGGATTGAATTATTTTATTGAAATAAAATGTTCAAATATAATTAAAATACAAATAAAGAAGTAGCAAAGTTTGATTTAAATAAACCAAAACTCGTTATGTTATAAGTAAAGTAATTAAAAAATGCAACTAAATATTGTTGATGTTAAGGATTTTTCGTCGCAAACTTCAGACTCTTCAAAACAGAAGATTAGACCAAATGAATTTCATTTAATCTTTTCACGTTTCTGTTTTTAAGAAAGCCAACAAAATGGTATAAATTAATGAAAAACCTACTAAAGATGTTTTTTTTTTAAACTAATTAATTGAAAACAATTAATCAATAAGTATCCATACCAACTGAAGGTAAAAGATCTCTTCATTTCCACACGAAAAAGAATTAATATCTAAATTAGACATTTAATATGAGATTCAAGAATGAACTATTTCTGAAAACAAAATTAAACTGTAATTAGATTTTTAAAATTAAAATATAGATCTGAATTAAAAATAACCATATTTGAATAATTATATTTCTACTAATTATTTAGTAAAAAGTAACTAATAATTAATTATTTTAACTGATTCAGATTTAGAGAGCATATTCTTATGTCTAAAAACGATATTAGAGCCTTTTTGTTATGTCTCCGCAACACGATTTCTATCACTATATCAATTATTTGAATGTTTTTTTGTATTCTTTTTTAATTTTTAAATATTAGTTTTAGAAATTTTAATTGTTTTTTATATTTATCTCAATGTCTTAAAATTTTACACTGTAGCTATCTGGATTATAAAAGTCTTTAAACTTTGTCTTCAGTTTTAGGTTAAAATTGTTTCTTGATGTATAATCATACTTTAAAAGAATATTTTAAACAAAATTTTATAATACATGTTAAACGAAATTTAAGAATTTAATGTTTATTTTTCTCTCATAAAATTTATAACTTAAGAGAAAAATGTAGTTTTTAAAAATAATCAAATTTAGAAAATTAGCGCGATTAAAAATTCAAATTCATCCTTATTTTTTTTTTGTATATAACTGAAATTTGTTGAATATTAATGTTAATACATTATATTATAAAATTGTAATAAACCATTTTTATAAATAACTAAACACTTTTTTTTATATACCCGTTAATTCTTATGAAAATAAGGAAATTATCATGTTTTCGTCTTTAAAGCATTTCATATCCGAAGCCTTTTTCTTGAAGCTATTAAGATTTCCTTTGTTTCCAATGTTTATTGGATTATTATGGTTTATTTTAATATTTGAAGAGTTTAACCTTTTTTTTATAGTTTAGAATTAAGTGACAACTTAGTATGCATTTAAAATAATTATTTTCTACGAACTTTTAGTAAGTATAATTAAAACTCTTGATTAATTAAAATTAATTTTGCGAACCAGTCTATTAAGTCTTTAAATATTGTTTTAAATAATCCCACAAATTTTGAAAAATTAAAAAAAAAAATCTACTACTATTGTGACTTATTATTTTGCATGCATTAGTTTAAAAAAAGTAAATAAATAAAAGCAATATTAAAAGTCAACAATATTGATCCAAGTTAAAATTTATTCACACATACTGGCAATTATCTCAAGCGAAAAATGCGATTATCTTTGCAATTAAACAGCAAAATTCGTTGATTATTTTGAAAGTTTGAGATTAAGTGAAATTGGGTTCACCGCAGCAATATGTGAAATTGTTTTTTAATCATTGTTCATGTTTCCTTGAAGCGACGCGAGTGAAATCAATTTGAGTTGGATGGCTGACCAAAACCAGGCGTATCTACTGTGTAATTAACGCGCATTAAATCCTGCAACTGTGTATATAGAAACTTTTGTCACGGGTGCACGTATCGGAAAAACGTTAGATATCCGATACGACCTTATGAAGCAAATAAATTGTCCTATCAAAAGCTTTTTCAGGTTGTGAAAGCGATACTTTAATTTACATCTCCACTTGGCTGGAAGCCATGGTTTATAAAGCGAACACGATGGGATTTTTATACTTAAACAAATTACATTCTGCCATTTGCCGAAAATCTCATTTATCCTGAAAATTCTCGTGGAATATGTTTGCTTGATTCAATCATAAAAAGGTCAAACAAAAAATAGCCTCAATCCAAACAATATATCTCTTCCGACAAAATGACAAATTTCCTTTAAAAATAGCCCAACAAAATAATATAAAATTGAAAAAAAAAAAATAAAGGAAGAGTAAAAGTGACTTTTTCATTAAAATTATTTAATTGTTTTTCAAAAATTGATTCACTACAATTTCTGAAATTTAATGCAACATTAAAAGCAGAAAAATTGTACAGAAGGTGTTTGTTTTAAGATAACAGGTCTGGCAATCTGCACTCGACTGCAAACAAAATTATTCTACTCTGCCTGAAATTATGTCTGTTAGTGTTGTCGTGCTTGAAATTCTGCACAACATGGAATGATTCTCCCTCTGCGACGAAGATAATGTCGAGACTCTGGAGACCACGTATGATAATGTTTCAAGTACATATATGATGAATATAATATGTCGAAAATTGGAAAATTATGCATTTCAAACGTAAAGAAAAAGGAGAAGCTTATGTGCTGAAACTGTTGAGAAATTGCATTTATGCTTTCCATCAAAACTCGGAAATTCATTTATAGACAATTTCGTAACTTTAAATGCTCTTTAAAAAGTGAATTTAAATCATAGCTGGCGGCTTGATCCAGAAATTTTATCTGCCGTGGTTTAGAACATTGAGATTAAAATCCCATGCTAAACTCTGCGTGTACGAATGGATTATTCTTTAATGACAATTTTTTATAATGGACTTTTTGAAATAAGGGTTTTAAGTAACATTTTTTTTTTTTATAATTTACAACACTCAATTTAATTTCACCATTAATGTGCAAATCCCTGAATACGACATAATTTAATTGACGGATAAATTCATTATGTGTTTTTAATGGGCAGTTAATTAATAAATTGCTAATTTATGTGATAATTATTAAAAATTATTGTGTGTTAAATTACACAGGACCACAAATTTTTTTTTTTTTACTCAACTAGGACGCAAATTTTTAGTACATAATTGAAAAACTTAAAGACGGATAAATTTTGTAACTTATTGTAAAAGAATTCAAACGCACCCCTAAAAACAACCCCGAACGTAAAAATGTACACATTTCTATTATTTTTCTATCTACAAACCATTCTGTAACATTTAAAATTTTAAATAGATATGAACCAAAGCCGTCCCTTAAAATTTTTCGACTATAGAAAAAGAAATTAAAAAATTTATTTAATAAAAACCTTATAACTTTTAATCAGCCAAATAAAATTCAATGACCCAAATGCTAAAATAAAGTTATCTGTGTTCTTTTCCAGATTCCAAAACAAATGAAGTTGACAGTTAATTTCTTGATATTTAATTTTAATAAGTTATAAATGTAAACATTAGGGATCTTTAATGTTTACGTTTATAATTTATTAAAATTAAACTGTCAACTTAATTTTTTTTGGAATCTGGAAAAAAACACAGATATGATCGTTCTAGCATTTGGGTCATTGAATTTTTTTTGGCTGGGTTGTTTTTAGGGGCACATTTGAATCCTAATTACAATACACTAAAGCGTCGATTCAGTGGACTAAAATGTCCTGTGGTCCACTGAATCGACGAGGTTATTGGCGGAAGGTCACGTAAACAGTCAGGGCCGTATGAAACTTTAAAAGTATATTTCCCAAGTACTTATTTTTTATTTTCTTTAAATTTATACATATTTTGAACTATAATTGAAAAATAAAAGAATGGAAATTTAAAATAAATATTTAAGTATTAAACTATTGAAAAAATAGTAGGTACGACACGGTTTCATTTGTAGTAGGGCACCACGCGCCCGCGAAAGTTAGAAGTTAGTACGCCTATGAATATGCGTGTTCGCCGAGCTCAGCGCCCCCTTCTCACCGATCACCACTTCATCTACAAACTAGTCCACTCGACCGACGTCCACTGAATCGACGCTTTAGTGTACAATAAATTACAAAATTTATCCATCTTTAAATTTTCCAAATAAGTTCTAAAATTTGTCGTCCTCGCTGATTACATTTAATAATGGTCATATTCTTCAAAAAAAATTCTGAGAATTTGTTTAAATTTTAAAAAATTTGTTATTAAAAAAAAATCCTGACACAATGAAGACAAACGGGCTTCTGATTTGGATAAGTATAAAGGTGCATTAAATAAGGGTAGAAATTGATTAAATAATATAGATAAGTTGAATTGACGATAATGACTAAAAACAAAAGAATGACATTCAATTGTTGTTATTAAAAAATTATAGCGCCACAACGATGTCAATAAGCGGTTTCCAAATGGTAAAAAAATTGAATTAAATTCTTTAATCTCATTTTATATTTCCTGTATTTCTTTATTTTACGTTCTCCTCCACAACATTCTCTAAATCTGAATCAGTTAAAACTTTCTAATAAATCAAAATTAATTTCTTTTATCTTTTAAACATCGAAAGAAATTAGTTTACTAAAGAAATTACTCGAAAAAATTACACCCGTTTTCCTGAAATAATTTGCTTTATTACCAAAAACCTTTTCTCGGGCGATTTATCGCAGTCTCTCCTATAAAAAGGTATCTTGATCAACGCGAAAAAGAACAATCAGTTCATGAACCATTTTTGGAACTATGTCAGCATTTTTCTTCGACTCAGATTTAGAGATCACGAAGTGCAAAGTTTACCTAACCGCTTCTTCGTCAATTAGAATGCCAAACACCAGGTCACTAAAATCGTTAGGGAGTAATTTTGAAGGAAATTTGTGAAGTTAGAAGGTTCGGGATCGATATTGATGCACGAATCAAACGTGACTAAAATGCTTGATGCATGTGGATCGGTTCACGGCAACACAGTTACTGACTGCGGTAACTTTAAGTTGTGTCTCATGACTCAGAGTGAACCCTGAGAGGCGGTTCTTTCACTCATTTGAGACTTGGTTGGTAGGTCAGTACCTGCTAGTTGGCTATTTTCCTTCACGTTTGTTTGATAACGATATGCCTTCGCGTGAGTGCGTGTAATGATCCTGACTTTTTAATACTCCATATGCACGAAGTGCATGTGTAATCTCGTATAAATCACGTGCGAGACCCTAACCCACTCAATTGTATAGAGCCACTAAACTTATTCATTCTTTCCTTAAATCAACAAAATCACAGAATTACCCTCTCTAACTTTAAAAACGCGACTTTAATGAGTTTAGTATAACTCGATGCAATAATTAACAGGCAACTTTTAAACTTTTAATCATAACTGTGTTATGTCGGTTATGACATAAATTGTATTTCCAATCATGAAAATCGAAAATTGATAACGTTTAAAACTACACTGTAAAAATAGGTGTCTCACTTATGTTTTAAAGCTAAACAATTAAATGTTTCGTACCTTTGAGGCATTGATTGTGATTTGTTTTGAGTTGTCTCGTGTTTCACTTTGAAACAGGCATAATATCTAAATTGAACCAGAAAACAATTTTCGTGTTTTAGACATGTATTAAAACACGAAATACGTCTTTAATTAAGATTCATAACTTAATTTTAGTCATTTATGATCTTTTACTATCTTAAAGTGAGTCAGATTCAGCTGTGCATGATCACATGGTAACACTTGTTTTGTTTTATAAATGAGGACACAAAACACTTTAAAAGTTTTAAAAGTGAGGACAATCTATCTCATAATAAGATACTTATTTTTACAGTGTAATAACGTTACTGTTGTTTAAACCTAAAATTTCAAAAGTCTCAATAGTCTAGGGTTCGTAACTTTGAGTAAATTTTCACTGAATTTTTGCAATTGCATTCTTTAGTAGGTGTGAAAATTCTGACAAAAGAAAATGTAAACACAATTTCAATAAACTTGATTATAATTGTAAAAATTTAAAATGGGAAGATAAAATAAGAATTTTAGGACAGTGATATTTCAACCTTCCTTATAATTCTTGAGGAGTAAAATTACAGGGTGCAAAAATAAAACTTGTAGATTTCGATATCATTAATAAATTGTATTTTAACATACTTGCTTTGAAAATAGATATTAATTGGTAAAAACTACCTTGGTTGTCGAGACTGGAAATATCTCTAAAATACAGGGTATGAATATGTCTTCTTTGATTAAAATAGCACAAAAATAATTATATTTAAGCAGGATTTAGAATTTGAAATATTTCTTGAAAATATAGAAGTTTAGTATTTGAATTTGATTTGGAATTTAAAAATTCTTTCAATTAAATACCTATAGGAAATTAGTGTTAGAAACTTGAATTAGAATTTGAAATACGTGTTAACTAGTTTGAGGTACAAATGAACAAATCTATAAATAATTACAATTAGTTATTAAGAAGGTCGAATTTGCTTTTAGTATTCACGAACACATACACACACACTCACATACATATCACTCATTTACTCATTTTAATCTGAAAACATTCCTCTCTTCAATAGAAGGATATGTTAATGTTTCCAATTGTTAATTAGAACATTTACTTTAAATAAATTTACTTATTAATGAGAAGTGATTTAATTATCAAAGGAAAACTGAAAATAGACATAGATTAAACTCATTTATGCAGATTAAACAAGGAATGTGTTAAACTATTTAATAATCTTGTTATTTAAGTACACTGCAAAAACTGCAGTCTTCTAAGTGTCTTATTTTAAGATATTTTAATGACTTTTTTGTATCTAGACGCAAAAAAAGTCTCATTTTAAGACACTTGCTGCATCTTATACACCAAAATGTCTAAAAATAAGACACTTAGAAGACAGCAGTTTTTGCAGTGTAAACATAACCTCAATATTGTCAATATCGTTATCGTATAATTGATACTGTAAATTAATCAATCAGGAAGATTATAATTCTTATAGTAGTAAACATAATAATAATGATGATAATAATAATAATAATTATATAATATAATATACATAATAATTTACAAGTCTAATTCATTCATTCATTCATTCTGTCCACACCTCAAATATGTCACTCGATGTTTTTTTCTTTTAAAATGTTCTCAAATTTATAAATCCACGATTAAAATATACTTAATTTGAAGTAATTTAAAAATTTCTTTAGTGTTTAATAATTCTTTTCTGTTAAGATTTCGATTACTTAAACTACATATTTGTACTATTTTTATCATTTTTCAATTATTTTCTGTAATTTTTGATTATTTTTAAATTGTTTCCCTAAATCTTAAATTTATCTTCTTTAAACTTCAATAATTTTGTTTAGTTTTTTCAATCACATTTTTCATTTTGATTATTTTTCCCTCCAGATTATATAAATTTAATTGTTTATTCCTAAATTTTATATTATTAATCAAAAATTTAAATTAACCTTTCAAATATACCAATATTTTTTTTACTTCGCTATTATTATCTTCAATTTTTATCATTTTCATAATTTCTGAATATTAATTTCCTGAACTTTCAAATATATCCTACCTAAATCTCAAGTTTCCATTATTTTGTTCAATTTTCATTTCTATTTATTATTTTGCAATTATTTTCTCCATCTTTTAATATTTTCATTATTTTTTAAATAATTTCCTAAATGTTCAGTTATTATCTTACTCAAACTTAGAAACTTATCATCAATTTTCCGTGTTTTAAACGATTATTCAATTTCTATTGCTTTAACATAAATTCTGCAATTTCTGTATTATTTTTTGCAATTTCTAATTATTTTCATTATTTTGGCATAATTTTCCAAAATTACAATTATTTATCTGAAATTTCAATTATTTTCATCTATTTTTTATTATTTCTGCGATTTTTTAATTATTCTCTTTAATTAAAATTTTTTAAGTAATTTCGTAATTATTTTATTTTTTTAAATCTATGATTTTTTCAATTATTTCTCTCAAATTTTATTTAATGTTTTTCAATAATTATAAATTATTTTTATCATTTGTCTATTATTTTCCTTAATTTTTAATAATCATTATCATACTGTAAAATTAATTTTTTAAGATCTTAAATTTTCTAAGTATTTTTCTAAAATTTCAATTATTTTCTTCAATTTTGGATTATTTTCATTTGTTTTCATAATTTCCAAAATTTTTATTAGATATCGGAAATTTTAATTACTTTTAGCTTTCTTCAATTCTTTTCTCCAATTTTTGGTTATTTCCATTTTTTTCAATTATTTTCTTCAACTTTCAAATTTTAATGGCATTTTTCAATTATTTCTCAAAATTTATTTCCTTCAATTTTTAATTTTTTCGCTGGTTTTATAATTTTCAAAGTTTTAAACTATTTTTCTGTCATTTCAATTATGTTGTTCTACTGTTTAATATTTATTAAATTTTTTTATATTATTTTCCTCAATTTTCAATTACTTTCCTTCTTTTTCATAATTTCCAAAAAAATTCTAATTAGTTTCATTCTTTTGACATAATTTTCAAAAATTTCAAATATTTATCTGAAATTTTAATTATTTTCACCATATTTCAATTATTTTTAAAATTTTTTAATTATTTTCATCATATTTTAATTTTTTTTTTTCAAATTTAAATCATTTTTATCATTTTTCTATTATTTCCTTTAATTTCTAATTATTATTCTCATATTGTAAAATTAGTTTTTAAGATCATAAAGCGTTTTTCTAAAATTTCAATTATTTCCTTCAATTTGAATTATTTTCATTTGTTTTCATAATGTCCAAATAAATTTATTAATTATCGTAAATTTTAATTATTTTAAGTTGTCTTTAATTCTTTTCTTCAATTCTTAGTTATTCTCATTTTTTCAATTAATTTCTAAGAATTTCATGTATTTTTCTAAAATTCCAATTAATTTTATTTATTTAAAAAGCATTCTGCAATTTTTTCAATTATTTCACTCAAATGTCATATATTTTTTAAAACTTTTCTTTGTTTGTATCATATTTCAATTATCTTCTTCAAGTTTCAAATTTTAAAATCAAATTTTAATTATTTTCCAAAATTTATTTCCTTCAATTTTAAATTTTTAACTATTTTCTGACATTTTAATTATTTTGTTCAATTTTCAATTTTTCTGATATTTTTTTAAACTTTTCTTTACCTAAAATATATCGTGTAATTTTTTTCAATTATTTTCTCAAATTTCAATTATTTTTTTTTTCAACTTTTAATTATTTTCTCTTATTTTTCATTATTCAATTGTTTTCAATTTATTATTAAGATTTTCAAGTATTTTTCTGAAGATTAAATTATTTTTTTTAATTTTAAAACATTTATATGATTTTTTTTAATTACTTTCCCTAATTTTTAATTGATTTCATTATTTTTTACAATTAACTAAACATAAATAACAAGTTTTGAATGTTATTGGTAACTGATTTATGTACATTTCATAAACAGAAGTTAATAAAAAGATTTTTCTTTTTATTATATTTTTAACTAAACATTGTCTAAATCTGAAGTGATTAGGTTTAAAATGTCAAACATAACCCAAAAATTGTTTATTAAATTATTAGTGCAAAAGAAACTATTTTTTGGCTTAAATATTAGAAAAAGAAGAAGAGTTTTTATGTTTATTATACCCATATAATATACTTGAAGATTACAATACTGATACTTTAGATACTCCTAGGAAAATATCGTTCCTTATATGTACAAGTTTTAAATTGACATTACAACTAATCGTATTGAGTGGAAACAATACAAAAAAATAATTTTAAAAATTTTTTGAAAAGTTTCAACTTCCGAGGTTTTTTAAAAATTTAGAGAGGTAAAAACCTATAGCATGTTGTAAAATTGTATAAAACAGAGTTGACTTTAGAGTGAATAATGAAAAGAGTAATATTTTTTTTCTGCTAAATGTAATGGACAATTTAACGTGGTTTTATTCTTTTAACACTTTTTTTTTGGGACAAATGAAAAAATTGTAAAACTCTAATAGCTAAAAGTATGTGGCTATAAACGTAAGTTTTATAAGACTTATATGATATTAATAGCTATAAAATTTTATCACCCATGGTAGATTGATTTAATGCTAAAACATAGAAAAAATTTATATGAGCCACTTTACTTGGAAAATAAATTTTCTAGCTTCAATGGGAAAAATATTATTAAAAATAACATCGCAGTGATTATGTAATAATATAGGTGAATTAAATTAATTGATTTTAAAATATATACAGAATTGTACTCTTCCAAAATGTTAATCAGTATAAACTATAAATCTATTAATTTATTGCTTACATTTAGGAATTAAATCAATTAGTTAAATTGAACTGATTAATATAGTACAATTTTACTGAAGATTTATTAAATTTTACTGACTACATGGTATTTGCTAATTATTTTTATTGTAAAAAAAATAGAAGAAATAGGAGTTTATAAGTTTGTTTATAAAACTTTTAGTTAAATGAACAATATGAACAACTTAAACAAAATTCTACAATTCTATAAATGTTTTTTCAACTTTACATAATAATAAATCACGTATTTAAAAAAAAATTGTTTTCATAAAATTTTAAAATCGTCATGATCGTAAAGAACATCTTATCCAGACTTTGACAAGTTTTTAAACTAATTAGGAAATGTGTGAACCTATATAGATATACAAGTATACCTAAACCAAGTCTGTCTCTGTTCGAAATGGCTAAAAATATAAATTATTAAACTAAATCATCTTACCCCAAACTTGTAGAGGATTGCGATACTTTAAAAGAAATTTCTTATAGAAACTTACCTGAAACAAAGAAAGAAATTATCAATTAATATTGGTTTTTAATAAACTTCGTTCTCAAGATAAATGTTCAAGAAATTGGATCTTTTGATAGCTTTTAGTTGTAAATTAATCATTTTAATGAAATTACAATACAATTACATTACTTAGTTTGTATTTTAATACAATTACAGGTTCACAGACCATCACTTTTTTTTTTAATAATTTACAACATTTTTATTGAAAGACAATTTCAGATTATTTAAATTTCCTTTTTGGTATTAAATAACAGCGTTATAATTTAATTCAATCCGAAACAATTTTGTATGTATCGATTTTTAAGAAAAAAGTTATTAATTCTTGTAATTATTAAAACTATCAATAATATTCATTATTTGGCTTTCGACACCTTTTCGTCACAAATGAAAAAATAACCATCTTCATCACTAAGGGCAAAAATGATTAATTTACTAAAAACAAAATTGTCGAATTGTTTAGAACTTCCAAAACTAAAAGTTCCTAATTCGCTACTGCATGATTAATTTACAAATTTTAAACAAAAATTGAAACTATAAAGACTAAGTTAATTGAGCAGTTATTAATATATCTATTTTAATTATAGAGATTAGGTAAATCAATTATCAATAATACGTTTAATTGACTTAAATACACACAAAACGAAATGAGTAAACGATTATAATTAAAGCTATAGAGTATAGGTAATTAACAACAAATGTTATATTGCGCTAGCAACCAATTTCTCTTAATACTAAGCAGGTAGATTACGAATTGTAGATGAAATCAATTGTTACGTCAATAAGCAATTTAAAGCGCTTGTAATTAATTAATGGACAGAGGGGCCTTTAGGTCGCCTTCGGACCGGATAGAATTAGTGTTGGGCTTAACATTAACTAGATATTCACACTCCAGTTATCTCTAGTAATTTACAGAATTGCTCGTTATCTTCCAAATTCTGAATATTAACACAATCTACTTTAAACTCGAACGAAAATTAGTCATGTTTTATCAAAATACCACTCAGGGATAAATTCGAAACAATAATAACAAATATTTATGTTCTTTAAATTGTTTCACGCTCTTAAGCACTTCGTAATTTTAAAAATTAGAACAATAATATTATATATTAAATATAAAATATAAAATAATCAAAGTGTGAATATCACAGAAAAGTTCGAATTAAAATTATGGCCCGAAATCACAAAAATCGTATCCTTCATTTGGAATAACTACCTTTTTTTTAAATTAATATTTCTTACCAAAAATATTTTTTTAATGTGTAATAAAGTGGCACAAACTGTGGGAGGATAAAAAATATGCATTAGTTAATGCATAAAAGTAAAAAATTAATAGTATCCGTTTGACTAATCTTTAAGTTTTATATTAAAATTAATAAAACTTGGTACAAAATCCAATATGGCGGATAAAAATGCAAAATTTTTGCAAAAATTTATTCAACACATTATATGGCGGTTTTTGGAGCCGCTGATTAAGAAATTTTTTTAAATTTTGAATCCAATGTGCCGGTTGAAAAATACAGTTTCATTTCCAAAATTTATGAAACTTAGTACATAGTTATTTCCGGTATCGCTGATTCCGAATCTATTCATAGTTTATTAGAATTCAAAATGTCGGAACGGTGGAAGATTTTTGAAAAAGTAATTGGATTCGCTTGATTCTTTTGCATTTTATGTCCGCCATGTTGGATCCACCATTTTGAATTTTAAAATATTATGTTCGGATTCGTAATCAGCGACCCCAAAAACCCCTATTTGCTGTGTTTGATAAATTTTGGAGAAAATTTTGAAATTTTGTCCGACTTTTTAAATTCTAAAAAACTATTAACAGATTCGGGTAATATTACGATTTTTGTGATTTCAGGTATTAATGGGTTAGGTGTTAACAGCATAAAATCATTAGCAATAAATATTTATATTACCATTTTTCAATTATAATCTTTGATATTTTTCTGTGATAAAAGATTTGCAATTATACGACTTCTTTATCGAAATAATATCTTCAGGACAAATATGCCTTTTGTAAGTGCCGCGCAGCAAACAGAAGATAATTACTATTGACACCCATTAGTTAGAACTCTTTAATGAACTGTTTGAAAGTGGATGATGGATTTCCGATAGTCAGTTTGCTACAGGGATTTTGGACTACTTTTTCATTTCTCTTTTTTCTCGTTTTTTTCTCCAACGCCAGATGAAAGCTTTCATAAAAATAGAGTTTATAGCTCGTGAAGCGCGAACTGAAAAATTATACTAATTTTCTCAAATCGGTTTTATAACTTTTTTTTTTCCAGTGTCGGGGCGCGCTATTTTTACAAAATTACGTGTGCAAAATATATCAAATTAAAGTCAGAGACACTCAAATTTGTAATTAAGCGAGTAATCTACTTTTAGAGGACATTAGCTTAATTTGAATGTGGGCTTTTCTCAAGCACTATATTCAATTCTAATGAAAATTTGAAATTATTTCTGCAATTTAAGTTGGCGTTATTTTTGTATTCAGAATAGCTTCTTCAGAAAAGCCGATAATTTAGTATGTTAAAGCAGCTTAAAAGTTTTTATCAAACAAAGCCGATAATTTATTTTTAAAAATTAATCGCACATTTCTCTCAATTTGTGATGAATGTTTCTTGACTTTTAATCCTTTTTTCTACAATTGGGTTATAAAATATTATATTTAAGAATAATCTTTACAATCAATATTAATGGATCAGCTGAACTATTTAATAATGAATTTTAATAATAATTATCCATAATAATTTTTAATACTTTAAAGGAAAATTTTGTATGTTTTCAGATAATATGGAAATAAAAAAGAATGTATGAAAATCGATAACTAAATTCAGTATTAAACTTGTACGAGTAGTTCAGTAGTAAGTTCATAAAAGATTGTAAATTATATTCTAAGAAGAGAAGATAACAAAAGGGGATTGCAAATTAATAATAAATCCTTCAAGATTGTACATAAAGAACATAATGAAACATTAAAGACAATATTTTATATAAAAATTAAAAAATATAGAATATTTTTTTACACTTTTATATTATATTATAGAAAAATTGAAAAAAGTAATTGAGAAATGAGAAAAATAATTGATAACTGGTGTAAAAAATTAAAAATTGGTAGGCAATACTGAAAAAATTAATGAAACCATTAAAATGTTAAGAAAGTAATTGAAAGCCGGTGTAAAAATTAAAATTTATAGACAATAATAGAAAAGATATTAGAAGTTTGAGGAAAATAATTGAAAGTTGAAGAAATTAATTTAAGTTTGAAAAAAATAATTTAAATTTTAAGATAATTACTCCAAAATGTACAAAAATATTTGAATAATGACAAAAGAAAATAATTGAAAACTGGTGAAAAAAATTTAAAAGTTCACACCGAAAAAAATGAATAGGCGATTTGACTATGCTCCTAGTTACGAGAGGAGCCCACTAGGAATTTAGAGTCACATTAACTAGGATCCTGGATATCTTAACCAGGATTCCTAGTTAAAGTAACTCTGAATTCCTAGTGGACTCCTCTCGTAACTAGGAGCATAGTTAAATCGCCTATTCATTTTTTTCGGTGCATAACAATGAAAAAAAAATTGAATAAAATAATTGAAATTTGTAGAAAATAATTGAAAAAGAAGTAAAAAATTAATACATTCTTGACAAAAATAAAAAGAATGAAGAAAATGATAGAAATTTGAAGAAAATAATTGAAAACTGGTGTAAGAAGTTTAAAAATTTATGACAAAAAAATTGAATAAAATAATTGAAATTTGTAGATAATAATTCTAAAAATGGTCAAAATAACAGAAATATGAATAAAATAATTGAAAAATGACAAAAATACTTGAATAATGACAAAAGTAATTGAAATTTGAAGAAAATAATTCAAAAATAAATAACAAAAGTAAATTGAAACTTGTGTAGAAATTTTGAATATTCCTGGCAATAATTTAAAGATTAAAAAACATAATTCAAATTTTAAGAAAACAATAATTGAAAAATTAAAAAAAATAAGTGAATACTTTTGTAATCAAGTTAAATGTTTATGACAATAATTTAAAGACTAAAGAAAATAATAGATATTTAAATAAATTAAATTTAAAATCGCAAAAATACTTGAAAATTGACAAAAATACTTCAAAGTTGACAAAAGTAGGGGAAAGTCGCCTAAGACGGTCCGCTATCCGTATTTTGCAAAAAATTGTTTAGTTAGTGAATTAAAAATGAAACGAGAATGCACCTATATTTATTTTGAATATTTTTTCTAAATAATTGATAAGATGAAAACCTTTATAATTGTTTAAAAGACAATTAATTTTGTTGTTTGAAAAAAGTTTGAGGCTACCTGGCCCTTTTTAAATTCCCCTTAATCTACTTTCCGAACAAATTACATTGTTTAATTACAACTTTTTAAGGTATTTTAAGCAAAATTTATGCCTTTAAAGTTCTATATTGGGAAGTTTGGTAAAATAATATCAAAAAGACAATAAATAAGACCACTATGTGAAATATGATTTTGATGACATTAAAATAATAACTTTCTGAAAAAATTGTACAATCTTAAATAATTTTACATTTTATTTTAGAATTTAATTGTTTCACAGCATAAAAATAGCTCTTGTTTAATATTTTGTTTATTATATAAAAGTGATTTTTGAGGTTAGAAGAAGAAGCGGTAAATGACACTTAATTTAAAAAATTTTCAGTTTGAAAACTAGTTTGTAATTCATCTTTTGAAGTGCTAAAAATATTTTTCCCTCTAATTATTTATATTTTTTTTGAAAGTACAAAAAATGCTTCTAAATTAATTAGATACATCTCAATTACATATCTACATCTCCCCTCCTTTAAAAATGACAAAAATAACTGAAGAGAGGTGTAGAAATTAAATATTTGCTTTTAGTAAATAAGAGCTCTGCTTTTACCATATTTATAACGTTAATTCGAGGTTTATCATAGATATGGTAAAAATTACCCAAAACATATTTTTTCCACATTCCCATGCTAGTAGAAAGTTTCATGATTGTTATTTTTTTTATGAATTAAATTTCAATTGAACACAGGGATAAATTCAGATTTATTTTAATAAAATCGAGAAATCAGCTTTTACGACCTACATTTAAGAAGAGATATTGCGGTGTCGCTATGAGTATCGAACTTTATTTATCCCCTTGAGCTTTTGAAAAGAGAAATGAACAGCCTATATCGGCGTGGGTTTACATTGCGCTCGTATAGGCTTTACCGTAGACGTTTCGCGATTTTAGCAGAACAATACTATTCAGTAAAGCGACGAGAAAAGTTTTTTGTGTGTGCGAGCAGACAATTAGCAACTCTGCTGAATAGCCCATTGAGAGGATTCAGTGTTGTATTACAAACCGCCACCCATTTACACGAATTTATTTACTTTCCATTTTCCACATTGTGCTTATATTCAAAACTCTAAATTTATTTTAATTCATTCCCAACACACAAAACAATTCCTTTCATTCAGACATTAAAATTTTATTTCAATCTACTCCATTTAATATACCAATACTTTTATCTAAATTTAAATAACAAATTTTATCGAATTTCAATCGCAATTGAAATTCATGGAATTTTTATCGATAGTATATACTTGTTAATTATTAAATATTTTTAGTATAGGAGAATTATCATTGAGATGAATGTTAAATAAATATGAATTATTAATAATTTTATATAAACACTAATTAGTATTAACTTTTTAAGAAAAGTTAAAAAAAAATCGTTTAAAATTGTTGGAAGTACAGTAAAACCGACATATATCGGACCCGCATTTATCGGATTCCCGCTTACAACGGAAAAATTTTCAGGTCCCTTGGATTTTTGATGTTTTCTATGTTAAAATACCCCCTTATATCGGACCCTGTTATATCAGAAACTTGCTTACATGAAATAAATTTTGAAGTCCCTTAAGCTAAATTATTCCCATATATATCGGATCTTGAAATTTTTGTATAAAATTCAGATCAAATTTATAATTTTTAAACAAGTAAAAAATATTATAAGAAAGTGCAAGTATGTATATCATTGAGTTTATTGATAAGATTTAAAGATTAGATTAGAATTTTATATTTTATAAGTAACTTTTTATGTAAATGAAATATCAATTATTAATTAAAATAACTTTTAAGAATAAATATCAAATAACTTTATAAAAAGCAAATATTAAAATTTTCAAAAAAAAAACACCAGTATGGCCACTTGACCGGAAAACCGAAAACACCGGGCATTAAAAAATTGACCGAGAAACCCGGAAAATTTATTACTAAACCGGGCATTTCGTGGATCTAAAAGTTCAGAGAAATTTTATCGAAAATTAATTTTTTTCATATATCACAACTATAATAATAATAATAATAATAATCTGACAGTTCTTTCATTCCTTCATTCATTTTTTGTCTGTTCACACATGAAGCTTAACACATAGATATTTTTTTGTTATAAATTAGGTACCTTTTAAAAAATGCATTTAAATTGAATAAAATTTAAATTTATAAATATCAGTTCAAATAATATAATTTTTTCCATAATTTTCAACAGTTATCAATATACAATTCTCTTTAAAATTTTATAATTATTCTTTAATTTTTTTTTATTATTTTATTCTGTTGTCGATTATTCTCGAAAATTTTCGAATTTTTCTTTAGATTGTCAATTATTTTCCTCATTTCTCAATTATTTTCTTTAATATATAATTATTTCATTCCTTTTGTAGTTTTTCTTTCAATTATCAACTATTTTCTTAAAGTTCCAATTTCATTCTTTAATCTACAATTAATTAACTTAATTTTTAATTATTTTCTTCAATTCTCAATTATTTTCTCCATTTTTCAATGGCATTTTCTTCGTTTTTCAATTATTTTAAGCAATATTCAATAATTGTCGCATTTTCTCAATTATCAATTATTTTCTTGAAATTTCAATACAATTCTTTAATTTTAATTTATTTTCTACAATTTTTTCCATAATTTTCATCAGTTTTCTAATAACAATTTAGTATTCTCTTTTAAATTTATGATTATAAATTAATTAAAAATTTTTTTTGTTTTACTGCCGATTATTCTTAACGTTTTTCGAATTTATTTTTCAATTGTTAATTATTTTTTTTAATAGTTAACTATTTTTTTTTAGTAATTAATTATTTTCGTCGTTTTATAATTTTTTTTTAATTATCAATTATTTTCTTGAAATTTCTATGGAATTTTTTAATTTCCAATTTATTTCTTCAATTTTTAATTATTTTCTTCAAATCTCAAATGTTTTCATAAATTTTCAATTATTTTTATCGATTTTCAATTAATTCCTCAATATTCAACAATTCTTGAATTTTTTCACTCAAAACATTTTTTTAAAAATTTCAATTTAATTATCCTGTACTAAAAGGCACTTTTTGTAAGCCCGTATATATTGTAAATAAATAAATAAATAAATTATTCAATTCTGAAAGTATTCTCTTGAATTCTCGGTTATTTTCATCAAATTTAAACTCCAGTTTTCAATTTTAAAAATTATTTTCTTCAATATTAAAATATTATCGCCTTTTTTCAATTATTGTTCAATTATTTTCTTTAATGGTAAATTCCATTCTTCAATTTTTTTCCATTCTTCAGTTTTCAATTGTTTTCTTCTATATTCATTAATTCCTGCCTTTTTCAATTACTTTTTTTGCAGTTATTAAGTAGATTCTTTAAATATCAATTCCATTCTTCAATTTTTAATTTCTTTTTTCAATTTTCAATAATTTTGTTCAGTTTTAATTATTTTTATGGATTTTGAATCCAGTTATTAAATGGGCAATTATTTATTATTCCTTTAATTTTCTTATAATTTTTCTATTTGCAATTATTTTCTTTAAATTTAAAATTTCTTGTTTATTATTTTTTTTTCAGTTGCATATTAATCTAGTCATTTTTTGAATTTTGTTTTCAATTAACAATTATTTCATCTATTTCCTAAATTTTTTTTCAGTTTTCAATTATCTTAAAATTTTATATAAATTCTATGATTTTTTAAATTATTTTGTTAGGTTGTATATTAATTTAGCTATTTTTTTTAGTTTTGTTTTGAATTATCAATTAGTTTTGTTATTTTGTAATTTTTTTTTTAGTTATCAATTATTTTTCAAATTTTAATTTAATTCTTAAATTTTCAATTTATTTCCTTAATGTTTTATTATTTTCTTCAATTTCAATTATTTTTTTTTCGATTTTTAATCCAGTTGTTTAATTTGCAATTATTGCCAACAGTTATTTCTATAATTTTCCAAGTATTTTGTTTAAATTTAAGTAATACAATGCAAATTTTTTTGGTACATAGTTTTCCCTGATGTATCGGATTCCCTCCTATATCGGATATTTTTTCCGGTCCCTTCAAATCCGATATATGTAGGTTTTACTGTATTAAGAATGCATTAAAAAAAACTCAATTATTAAAAAATTGTTATAAATATTAATGAAACTCATTCGATTAATTGGTATTACCTGCTCCTACCTGCGAAAGTTTGGTGGCCCCACTCTCGCAGTGTTCAAAATAGTGCTTCTCATTCCAGCATGCATTGCAAATAAAGGACTTGTGTACAAATCAATTTAAAAGTCATGATTTTTTCCACAAATCGCTCTTGTCATTTTTGCATTTTACACATTTCAACAACCTTTATTGTGAAAACCGCTCACGACTGAGTTTCGTCAATAGATTTATTTTTAGATTCTAAAAATTCGCTCAACCTCGCGAAAACGTGTATAATTTTCTATTATTCTGTGCTTCGATATTCGAAAACAGCCACACTAGGATTTTACATCTAGATAACATTGTCTGGCTTTAATAGACAGTTTTAGATATTTGATCTTTGCAAAATACTCTCTCAATGACTCATTTCTGCTATTGAAAACAATTTACTTATTCATCATCTCTTCATTTACTAATAAAACTGATTTTTAATGACAGAATTAAAACAAAATTTATATGGTTTTCTGAAATTGTAGTTCCGGCATCGTAACTAAAATCTTATAAACAAGTTTTTTTTAATTTTAAAAAATTTAATTTAATTTTTATTACATTTGCAAATTTAATTATATTTGGAAACCAAGCAATCTGTCAATTTAATGAAAAAGAGCAAAATATAAATAAACTTCAAGTGAATTTAAGGAATAATATTTTTATTAAAATAAATATTATAAATGAATTCTGTTTCATATTTAACACACAGGTTCAAAAACCAAAAAGCTATTTACAAGAAAGGAAAAAATTCTACTAAAAACAATTTTTTCATAAAAAGAAAATCGTTTGATGAAAAAAATTTTTTGGAATCTTTTTCATCGAAAAAATGTTACAGAATGTAATGTAACTGATTAAAAAAGTGTCTTTTTAACTAAATGACTCTTAAAAATAACTAATTTTCTGTTCAAATTAATTACAGTGAAATTAACTAATTAATTTGTTAAATTGGTTTTGTAATATTAATGAATTCAAGTTTTAAAAAAATAATTTTCAATTTTTTATAATTCTATTGTTATCTTTTATTATTTTCTGAAGTGTAAAGAATCAATCACTGTTGCATTCATTGAACAGATTTTAAATACAAACAAAAATTCTTTTTGAAAATTAAAAGTCAGTTTCTTTTTGATGAAAATAAAAATTTAGTTAAAAAAACTTGATTTTCGAGTGAAAAAAACGTGAGCCAAATTTCAAAATTAATATTTTCTCAAAATCGGTTATTTATTTATTTACCTTTTTTCCATTTTCATGATTTGTTTACTATTTATTCTAGATTCATTTTAAATAATGAGGCAACCGGGTCTAGGCGATTATTTTTAGAATGGGTATAAAAGTAATTTCAAATTGTAGAAAGTAATTGAAAAATGATAAAAATAGTTAACAATTCATAAAATTGATGAAAAAATAATTGAAATAATTAAAAATCTGTGATAATAATTGAAAATTATGGAAAACAGTTGAAAAATGATCAAAATAATTAAAAATTGAAGAAAACAATTGAAAAATGATAAAAATAATTAAAAATTCGTGAAATTAATTAAAAATAAATAAAAAATTGAAAAATGGAGAACAAAATTGAAATATGGTAAGAATAATTAAGAATTGATGAAATTAAAAAAGTAAATATTAACAAAATTAAAAATGAAAACAAATAATTTGAAAAATGATTTTAGAATATGAGAATTGTAGAAAGTAATTCAAGTTCGAAGTAAATTATTAGAAGTATATGACATTAATTGATAAATAATAAAAATAGATAATATGAAATTGGAGAAGAAATTGATTCAAAAATGATAAAAACAAAAAATATATTGAAGAATAATTTAGAATAATAAAAAATAATTAAGAAATTTAAAAATGGGGCAATTAATTGAAAAATGATTGAAATAATTGAGAATTGGAGAAAACAATTAATAAATGATAAAAATATTTAAAAATCCATAAAATCAATAGAAAGCTAATAAAGAATTAAAAATTTGTGAAATTAATTGAAAAATTACTTTAAAAATTGAAAATTGAAGTAAGTAATTGATATTTGACATAAAGAATTGGAAGTTTAAGAAATTAAAAAAAAAATAATGAAAAAATTGAAAAATGGAGAAAAAATTTAAAAATGATAAAAATAATTAAGAACTGATGAAATTAATGAAAAAATAATGAATAAAATTAAAAATGAAGGCAAATAATTGAAAAATGCTTTTAAAAAATAAAAATTAAAAAAATTAATTGAAATTTGACATAAATTGAAAGTTTGTGACATTAATTGAAAAATAATAAAAATATATACTATGAAATTGGAGAAGAAATTAATTTAAAACAAAGAATAAAAACAATTGAAAAATTGGAAAAATAATTTAAAAATTAAAAAAATAATGAACAATTCATAAAATTATTTTTAAAATAATTTAAAATTGAGGCAATTAATTGAAAAATGATCAAAATAATTACCAATTTGTCATTTTAATAAAAAAATTATGAACAAAATTAAAAATGAAGGCAAATAATTGAAAAATGGTTTTAAAAAATGAAAATGAATGAAAATAATTGAAATTTGAGATAAATGATTGGAAGTTTATAACATTAATTGAAAAATAATGACAATAATTTGAAATTGGAAAAATTAATTTTATAAATAGGATAAAAACAATTGCAAAATTGGAAAAATAATTTAAAAATTAAAAAAATTATGTTTACATAATTTAAAATTGTGGCAATTAATTGAAAAATGATAAAAATAATTGAAAAATCAGGAAATAATTCAAATCTGACAAAAGTAATTGAAAAACACTATTATTAAGTTTTGATTACGTTAATCAAAATTTTGGAAGAATATAATTGTAATTTAAAGAAATTATTTTTCAATTTATGAAAATAATTTATAAATGAAAAGAGAAACTGAAAATAAACAAGAATAATTTTAATAAATAAAATAAGGATTTTAATTCATTATTGAGGAAAATAATGTAATATTAGAAAAAAAAAATTAAAAAGAATATAATTATAGTTTATGGAAAGTGAGTTTTAAATTTGGGGAAAGAATTGAAAAATGATGAAAATAATTATTAATAATTAAGAAAATAATTTAAAAATGTTTTAAAAAGTTGAAAATTGTTGTAACTAATTTAATAATTGAAACGACAATATAAAATAATTGGAATTTCAAAAAGATTTTTGATTTAGTAAATCTTGCTTTAAAGATTCTTAATCTTTTCAATTTTGTAATAATTAGAAAGTTTTTTTTGTTTTTTTGAAAAAGGAGTAATTTCTAAGAGTTCAAAATACAAAAATTGCAATAATTTAAAGTGTAGAATAAAAAAATTCCAATAATAATTTTCCAAAACGATTTTTAATTTTAAAGAGGGGTAGACAAATATGTGACAATTTGTGACAAACTTCGGGGGTCGAAAAAAGGAAAAAAAGATGTGATGTAATTTATGGACGACCCCCTATCTCTCCACTATGATTTTTTACCCTCAAAATAACAAGACTTTTATTTTCTTTTAAAAGATAATACAAAAATAAACAGAAAATAATTTCAAAAAACCATTATTAAAATTATCATCATCTATAATTAAAATTTCTATCTAATCAGTAATTAAAAAAATTCGTATAAAATGTTTTAATTCAATAAAAATCTTATACCTCAAACTCGAACTATCCTTTTTATTTAATTGTCGGATTACTTGTTTTACTATCTGGTCGTTGAGTGAAAATGTTCAATTTATATAAAAGCTGGGATAAAAAGCAGATATTGTAGAAAAAGAGCTGTGAGAGACTCAAGTTTAAGGATCCACTCCCGGTATCCGTTAATCACGTGTCACTGCACAACCAGGTAGTCCCGAAATATTCGAAGGCTTTTCATGGTAAATCAGGAACGGGCGATTATAAAATTCATTAATAATCGATCGTGTCGTACGTCAGGCCGGTTAATCTGATAAATCTCAAACTCAACGTAAACACATTGATGTCAAGTGCAAAGAACAAAACGACACTGAAAGCAGAAAACGACACTTGGATATGCCGCCAGCTCATTCAGATTATTGGCAGTACTTAAGTGAATTGATGCCCTGGGACTGCCTGATGAGAATAAGAAAAGTTCCCACTAACTTGATGATAAATGGACTGATTTAAATTTTATTTTAAAAAATTGATCCTTCATATCGTCTCGTAAAACAGTTTGAACTCTATTAAAAAAAAATGGAGGAATTTTCCAAGACCTTGGGAAAACTAATTTATGAATCGACGATCGTTTGAGTTGGTGAATTTAAAGTAATTTGTCAAGATTTAAGGGTGAAAGGTGATTGCATTAGTTTATGATTTGAATAGAAAAACAAAGGATGAGGGCACTGCGGCACAGTGCTTACGATCTTGAATTATTTGAGTAAAGCGGGAGACGAGAGAGTATATTTTGGAAACAGAGGTATAATAGTTGGTCTGGGAATAGCAAAGAGACGAGGTCTGCGCTAAGAGACACGAGTTCAACGCGAATTGTGTACCTAATATAAGTCTGTTTGAAGGGAGGTGTTTTCTGTACAAACATTGTTGTGAAATATAAAATCCTTGGATTTGTTGCTGTGCTTCGCAAATTGTACAATACGATTTACAAAATACAGTCAGTCAACAAACTCACTTTCTGGATTAAATAAATTAAATTCACGTTTAAAATAGTATTTTGTTATTTATTTATTATTATTATTAATAATTATAAAAAGTTGTCACTTGGTTAAAGAATATAGATATTATTTAACTTTGAAAAAAAAAGAGTTTGAAAATAGTATTTTGTTAGTTATTTATTATTCATATTATTAATAATTATAAGAATTTGTCACTTGATTAAGGGCATGTCCCAGATCTTGGGACCACTTGCGAGTAAAATGTAGAATTCTATCTTGTCTCCCATATTTAATTTGTTAATAATTTAATTGTTTTTTAAAATTTGTAATAAGTCGAACATTCATGACACACTTCATGACTTTCGAAAACGATTCCCAAAATTTTAAATCGATATCTTCTCTAGTTTAGGCTTAAATACGTGTAAAAAAATTAATCAATATTACCGACATTAAAAAAAGAGTCGGTAATATTGATTAATTTTTTTACACGTATTTAAGCCTAAACTAGAGATAAACTAGAGAATTTATCGATTTAAAATTTTGGGAATCGTTTTCGAAAGTCATAAAATGTGTCATGAATGTTCGACTTATTAAAAATTTTAAAAAACAATTAAATTATTAACAAATTAAATATGGGAGATAAGATAGAATTCTACATTTTAGTCTCAAGTGGTCCCAAGATCTGGGACATGCCCTTAAATAATACAGATGAGAAATAAAAATTTAACAATCTTTCAAGTGAAGGTGTTCAAAAGTTAAAAACACGTTTTTTTAACGATTCGGCAGCACAGCTGTCCTCTTCAGAAACTGTAATATTTATTAAGTTTTTTATATAAATCACAATAATAAATTTAAAAAGAAATTACAAACATAAGAATCTGTACACTGCAAAAACGGCTGTCTTCTAAGTGTCTTATTTTAAGACATTTTGGTGTCTAAGACGCAATTAATGTCTTACAATGAGACATTTTTTGCGTCTTAGATACAAAAATGACATCAAAATATCTTAAAATAAGACACATAGAAAACAGCAGTTTTTGCAGTGATAATAATAATCCACAAGATTCATTCATTCTTTCAATTATTCCGTCCACACCTGAAGTTTGGCACTTAGATATTTTTGGGACGTATGATTAAATTATAAAATTAATTATTTAGAATTTTCATTTCATAGAATTTCATGATGTAGAATTTTCTTGGAGCTGAAATTTCACATTTTCGAATTTGTTTTCAATCGAATTCAAATGAATACGAATTTTTACCTAACAGAATTTTTAGGTCACCGAATTCATATTTAACAGAATTTTCATTTAAACGAATTTTAATTTAGAAGAATTTTCATTTTACAGAATTTTAAGTTAATAGAATTTTTAAATGACAGAATATTCATTTGAACGAATCTTCATTTGTCCAAAATTGTATTATTACGAATTGACATCTGATAGAAAACTTAAAAGGTAGAATGTTTATTTGTTAAAAATTGCAAATGGCCGACAAAGCATTTGACAGAAATATTTTGGCACGAATTTTGAAATTCACCAATGGGAATTATTTTAATATTTTTTGACGCCTGAAATTTATCACTAGATGTTTTTTCATTTAAAATTTTAAATCATATTTCACATTTTTAAAATGTTCTAAAATTTTAAATTTACAGCAATTTTAATTGCTTCAAAGTTCAGTTAATGTGAACTTGCATTTATTAAAAGTTCAATTAATCCACGTTTAAAAAACACTAAATTTTAATGAATTAAAAATGTCTTCAACTTTTAAAAATTCTTTTCTATTATGATTTCAATTACTTAAAATAGGTGCAATTTTATACTATTTTCATCATTTTTCAACTATTTTTTACAATTCTTAATTATTTTAATTGTTTTTAAATTTTTTCCCTAAATCTTAAATTTACCTTCCTCAAATTTCAAACATTTTGTTCAGTTTTCTGAACACTTTTTCAATTTTAATTATTTTTGCCTTGTCATTAAATAAATTTAATTATTAATTCCTAAAATTTATATCGTACGTCGCAAATTTAAATTACTTTTTATAATTTACCATTATTTTTGAAATTTTGCAATTATTCTGTAATTTTATTTTATTTTCTCCGATTTTTAATTAGTTTCATCCTTTTGACATAAATTTCCAAAAATTTCAATTATTTAACTGAAATATCAATTTTTATTTTCATCAATTTTCGATTATTTCTTCGATTTTTTAATTAATCTCTTCAATAAAAAATTGTAAGTACCTACTTTTGTAATTATTTTCTTTTTTAAAACATATAATCTATGATTCTTTCAATGTTCAAATTTTATTTACTGTTTTCAATTTTTCATATTTATTTTTATCATGTTTCAATTGTTTTTTTTAATCTTAAATTATTTTCAACTTATTTAAAGTATTCTTATCAATTTTGAATTAATTTTATCATTTTTTAATTATTTTCTTTGATTGTTAAATATTATTCTAATTTTCTAAAATTATTTTCTAAAATTTTTAAGTATTTTTCTAAAATTTCTGTTATTTTCGTAAATTTCTAATTATTTTTATTTTATTTTCATAATGTCCAAATTTTTTTTTAATAATTATCATAAATTTTATTTATTTTTAGCTTTCTTCAATTCTTTTCTCCAAGTTTTAGTTATTCTCATTTTTTTTCAATTGATTTCTAAGATCTTCATGTATTCTCAAAATTCAATTTTTTTTATTTAAAAAAAAAATTCTGTAATTTTTTCAACTATTTCACTCAAATGTGATTTATTTTTTACAACTTATCATTGTTTGTATTTTATAATTTATAATTTATACTTTCCATAATTTTAAACTATTTATCTAAAATTTCAATTGTTTATATGATTTTTTATATTATTTTCTTCATTTTTCAATTACTTTCGTTCTCTTTTGTAATTTCCAAAAAGTTTCCATTTAATTTCATTTATTTTCTCTAATTTTTAATGATTTTCCTTTTTTTGTCAATGAACTTCTGAAAGTTTTAAGTATTTTTCTGAAATTTTCTTCAACTTTCCTTTATTTAAAATATATTATGTATTTTTTTCAATTATTTTCTCAATTTTTAAATATTTTTTTCAATTTTATATTATTTATCTCAATTGTCAATTATTTTCCCTAATTTTTCATTATTCAATTTATTTTTCTATTTATTTTTAAGATTTTCATGTAATATTCTAAAATTGAAGTTATTTTCTTTATATTTAAAACATTTGTATAATTTTTTAAATTACTTTTCCCTATTTTTAATAGATTTCATCCTTCTTATAATTAATTTCTAAATTTGGCAATTATTTTGTTTAACTATAGTTATTTTTTGCAATTTTTTTTAATTTTAAAATTTTATAAATTTGTCCAAAAAAAAAGGTTTATTAGTCCACACCTAAAGTTTAGCACCTAGATACTTTTTAAAAAATTCATTTAAATTGATTAACATTTAAATTTTAAAATATCAGTTCAAATAATTTTAATAATTAATAAATAATAAATTATTAATAAATAATTTTAATTTCATTAATAAATAAATCTATGATTCTTTCTGTAAATTATTATTATTACTATTATTCTCTTTAAATTTTATAATTATTTTTCAATTTTGTTTAATTATTTTGTTCTGTTGTCGATTATTCTCGATAGATTTCGAATTATTCTTTTGATTGTCAATTATTTTTTCTCATTTTTGAACTATTTTCTTTAATATTTAATTATTTTAGTCATTTTGTAATTTTTCTTTCAATTATCAACTATTGTCCTAAAATTTCAATTTCATTCTTTAATCTTCAATTTATTTCTTTAATTTTTCATTATTTTATTCAATTCTCAATTAATTATTTTCTTAAATTTTCAATTGCATTCTGCATTCTTCAATTACTTTATTCAATATTTAATAATTCTAGCATTTTCTCAACTATGAATTATTGTCTTAAAATTTTAATAGAATTTTTCAATTTTATCATTTACTTTCTACAATTTTTTCCACAATTTTCATCAGTTTTCAATTAACAATTTATTATTTTCCTTCAATTTTATGATTATACATTAATTTTAAACATTTTTTTTGTTTCTAAAATTAAAGTTATAAACTTTTCTATAATTTTTTTTTAAATTACTTTTCCTTATTTTTAATAGATTTCAGTCTTCTTTTTCAATTAATTTCAAAAATTTGCAATTATTTTGTTTAACTTTAATTATTTTTGCAATTTTGTTTAATTCTAAAACTTTATAAATTTGTCCAACCAAAAAAAAGCTTTGCAATCTCTAAGGTACTAATTATATTCTATTGAAGAAACAAAAAATGAGGTGAAAAACAAATTTAACAATATAAACTTTTTCCTTCGTTGATGAAAAGAGTCATTTTGAACAATATAATTCGAGATTGAGTTTCGTTTCAAGGGAGGTAGGAAAATAATAAATATGTCAAAAGCGAATAGTAAACTGGAGACCCAACTAATTGGTAAATTTTGCTGCCAACGTTGTCGAGTAAAGAGATATTGAAAGCAGTTTACCGAGTGAGTATAGCTTGAAATTAGCGCGCTGAAGCCCTTTTGTTTTCACTCTCTCCTTATGCTCTTAGAAAGTTCACGAAGAAAAAAGCTAGACATCTATATAGTACAGTTAATTTAGAGCTACGTGCCTTGTGAACCTTTGAACTTCACGACTAGTGATGAAAACTTGAGTAAAGTTAAGGACCAAAATGTTAAGTCAAAAGTGTCTTCAAAACAATGAAACTTTGAAATCCACTCGGTGACTTGTAACCTCTTGTCTCTTCTACAAATACAAATTTCTTAAAAAGTTCAACAAGGGCTCTTTTGCAAAATTGCAATCAACGAGAAAGTTTACAAGAGTCAATAAAAAAGATTATAATCATATAAGATAAAAGATTATAATTATAAAAATTAGTTGAATCAAACAAAAATTGGGACAAATTCTGTTTTAAGCAAATTGTCTTAATTATTTAGAAAATAAGAAGTCTCATAATTATGAGATTGTAAAATGAGGGTTGTTTCCAATTCAACAAAAAAGGTAGTTGCGTGGTGTAACTCACTCCTTTGTCGTCGTCATTATATATAATGCCTGTTTATCAAAGGCATAATTTAATTACTATTATTAATGTAGAATCAGGTACATGGTGAAATTCACTGTGAGAAGCTAACTAAATAATGCAAAGGGAAAACGTATTGCCTGAGGAGGCTAATGGTAGATTTTCCTGAAAGTTATGTACTCCTTGTTTCCGGCAACACAGAAGCATAGTTTCCTCTGTCAAGCTACACGCACAAGCTAGAGTACATGTACGATTCTGCGGTCTTTTTAAAACAAGTCATTAATAAAACATATAGCTTGTGGATAAACATATTTGACATTATGGTCAAAATATGTTGTGAAATGTTGTTTCAAACAATAGACAATTTTCTATTTCTAATCTACAAAAACATCATACAGAATATTGATAATCCTTATCAGAATACGAATCAGAACACGAACGACGAATTTTAAAATATTCACACTGAAAAAATTGATAAAATTAAGAGTAAGTATCTAGATATTGAAGATAAATATCTGTGATAGTAAACTATACAAAAAAAATCTTAGATATTTAAATTTAGTATCCAAAAATTATATGTGACGCTCCATGAGAGAGGGGACCTTAGCTACTTTTTCGTAAGTTCCATTTTCCCGTGTCAAGTCACGGCCAAAGCAACCATAAGTTGAAAGAGTTAAGGTCCCGTCTATCGTAGAGCGTCATATATTAAGCAGAATATTTTAACTTATAATATTTAGATACACCTGATATATATTGAGTGTTAACATATGTATCTATTCTTAATATCTAATATAATATATAATTAAATTTTTAGTATCCAGTTTTCTCAGTGCTTTTTTTAAATCGATTCAAACTTCAATCTTTCCAAATTTCAAACAACTCAAAAACCAATTGAACTTTATTTTAAGGATGTACGTGAGTCTTTTTCGGAAATAAGACTTTATTGTAGATATTAAAAGCTTTATGTAAAAAAAAAAACATTTTTACTAAGTTTCAAGTCGATTCACTAAAAATTTATTGAATTTTACGGATTTAACAACAAAATTATCTTTCCGATATCTCAAATTATCTACGTAAAACATACGAGCTTTGAGTTTTATTTTTTAATAGATAAATTCGCTCACGTACATCTTTAATCGTTGCAAACTAACTTCAAGGCATGCAAATTTAAATGGTAAATAACCTCAATTTTCCAAATTTGAATTTACCTATTATTCAATTAATTAAAACTAAAATATTTAAATCGTAATTTTCCAAGTTTCAATCAATTCAAAACTAAAGTAAAGTTTTATTAGAGAATTATTGTTGTTCATTTAAAACTGCGAATTTTTGCAAATTCAAATAATGAAAATTACGAAATTGAAGAATATATCTGAAGAATGACGAGAATAATTGACATTTGAAAACAAAATTTGAAAAATGGCTAAATAATTACACAATTGAAAAGAATAGTTTAAAAAATTAAACAAAAAATATTAAATTTAAAAAAAATAGTTGAAAAATTATAATAGGAATAACTGTTGAAAATAATTGCAAATTGAACAACTGGATTGAAAATCAAAAAAAAATAATTGAAATTGAAGAAAATAATAAAAATTGAGGAAATAAATTGGAAATTTAAGAAGTAAATTGAAAATTTAAGAAGTAAATTGAAAATTTAAGAAATAAATTAAAATTTCAAAAAGTAATTGATAATTGAACAAAAAATTACAAAATGATAAAAATAATTGAAAATTTAAAACACAATTTAAAAAATGGATAGATTAATACACAACCCAACAAAATAATTTTAAAAAATCAAAGAATATAAAATTTTAAGACAATAATTGAAAAATGACGTGATTAATTGAAAAATTGAAGAAAATATGTAAAAAATGTTGAAAATAATTTTTAATTGAAAACAAAATTCTAAAAATGACTAGATTAATAGACAACTGGATAAAATAATTGAAAAATGCCAAGAATTACTGAATATAGAATAAAACAATTAAACAATTATATTTAAAATTAAAGAAACTTAATGATAATCAAAAAATTATAGAAAAAAGGCGATAATTTTTTAATGTTGAAGTAAATTATTGAACATTTAAAACAACTTTAATGAGTGAAAAAAATAATTTAAAAAATCCGAGAAATTAATTGAAAATTGATAAAAATTATTAAAAATTAAAGAAAATATTTAAGAATTTATTTATTTCATAATATCCCGTGGTCATAAAAAAAATTAAAAAATAATTAAAAATTTAAGAAATAAATTGAAAATTAAAGAATTAAATGGAAAGTTCAAGGAAATAATTGACAATTAAAAGAAAATTACAATTGACGAAAATAATTAAATATTGACGATAACAATTAACTATTAAATTAAAATAATTAACAATTGAAAAAAATATCGAAAAATGGTGAGAATAATCGGCATGTGAACAAAAAAATGTTTAAAATTATTGAATAATAATAAAATTGGCAGAAAATAATGAATAGTCAATTAAATAATACACAATAGAACAAAATAATTTAAAAAAATAAAAAAGTAATTATAAAATTTTAAAATAATAATTGAAAATTGAAAAAATTGTAGAAAATAAATAAATAATTGAAAATTGCTAAAAATAATTAATAATTGTAGGAAATAGTTGAGAAAATACGAGATTTATTGAATATTTAAGAAAACATGTGAAAAATTACGAAAATAATTGTCAACTGATAACAAAATTCAAAAAATGACTAGTTTAATAGAAAACTGAAAAAAATTGAAAAATTTCAACTAGAAATTGAATTTAAAGAAAATAATTACAAATTGAAAAATTAGGAAAATTATAGGAATGATTGTCGGAAATAATTGCGCATTTAACAACTGGATCGAAAGTTGAAAAAAATAATTAAAATTGAAAAAATTAATTAAAAATTGAATAATGGAATTGGAATTTAAAGAATATACTTAAAAATTTAAAAATTAAAGAAAATAATTGAACAATTGTATTTAAAATTAAAGAAACCTAATGCTACTCGAAAAAAATAATAGAAAAAAGGCGATAATTTTTTAATATGTAAAGAAAATAATTGAAAAGTGGAATTTAAATTTCAAGAAAATAACTGAGAATTGAAGAGAATAGTTCTAGAATTAAATAAATGAATTGAAATTTTTAAATAATTTCTGTGAGTGAAAAAAATAATTGAGAAAATCAGAGAATGATTGAATATTGCGTAATGAATTGAAAATCGATAAAAATAATTGAAAATTAAAGAAAATATTTGAGAATTAAAGGAAATAATTAAAAATTATAATAATTGACAATTTAAAGAAAAATTCGAAAAGTGGCGAGAATAACAAAATGTTTAAAATTAATGGATAATCATAAAATTGAAGGAAAATAATAAATTGTCAATTGAAAACTGATGCAAATTATGAAAAAAATTGTAGAAAGTAAATGATAAAATTCAAGAATTCTATTGAAATTTTAAGACAATAATTGATAATTGAGAAAATGTTAGAATTATTAAATATTGAATAAAATAATTAAAAAACGCAGAAATTGCAATTGAAAATTGAAGAAAATAATTAATTGAGAATTGAAAAAAATAATTAAAAATTAAACAAATAAATTGAAGATTAAAGAATGATGAAATTAAAAATCTAAGGTAAATAGTTGATAATTAAAAGAAAAATTACAAAATATATGGCTAAAATAATTAAATATTAAAAAAAATTATTCAGAAATGAGAAAAAATAATTGACAATCGAAAGAAAAATTCGAAATCTGTCGAGAATAATCGACAACAGAACAAAATAATTAAATAAAATTAAAAAATAATTATAAAATTTAAAGAGAATAATAATAATAATTTACAGAAAGAAACATAGATTTATTTATTAATGAAATTAAAATTATTTGAACTGATATTTTAAATTTTAAATTTTAATCAATTTAAATGAATTTATTAAAAAGTATCTGATTTAAAACAAAAAAGTATCTAGGTGCCAAACTTTAGGTGTGGACTAATAAATCTTTTTTTTTTGACAAATTTATACAATTTTAGAATTAAAAAAAATTGCAAAAAATAATTAATGTTAAACAAAATAATTGCCAAATTTAGAAATTAATTAAAAGAAGGATGAAATCTATTAAAAATAGGGAAAAGTAATTTAAAAAATTATAGAAATGTTTGAAATATAAAGAAAATAACTTTAATTTTAGAAACAAAAAAATGTTTAAAATTAATGTATAATCATAAAATTGAAGGAAAATAATAAACTGTTAATTGAAAACTGATGAAAATTGTGGAAAAAATTGTAGAAAGTAAATGATAAAATTGAAAAATTCTATAAAAATTTTAAGAGAATAATTGATAGTTGAGAAAATGCTAGAATTATTAAATATTGAATAAAGTAATTGAAGAATGAAAAATGAGGGAAAATAATTGAAAATTGAGATAAATAATATAAAATTGAAAAAAATATTTAAAAATTGAGAAAATAATTGAAAAAAATCAAATAATATATTTGAAATAAAGGAAAGTTAAAGAAAATTTTAGAAGAATACTTAAAACTTTCAGAAGTCCATTGAAAAATAAAAAGGAAAATCACTAAAAATTAGAGAAAATAAATGAAACAAGATAAACATAATTTAAAATTGAAGAGAATAATTTTTAAATAAACAGAAATAATTAAAAACTTTTTGGAACTTACGAAAAAGAACGAAAGTAATTGAAAATTGAAGAAAATAATATAAAGAATCATATAAACAATTGAAATCTCAGATAAATAGTTTAAAATTATGGAAATTATAAAAGAAATGAAAAAAATTTTAAATTGAAGGATATGAATTTTAGAAAATAATTGAGAAATGATTTTACGATTTGAAACTTGAAGAAAATAGTTGAAATATAATACAAACAATGATAAGTTGTAAAAAATAAATCACATTTGAGTGAAATAATTGAAAAAATTACAGAATTTGTTTTTTAAATAAAAAAAATTGAATTTTGAGAATACGTGAAGATCTTAGAAATCAATTGAAAAAAATGAGAATAACTAAAAATTGGAGAAAAGAATTGAAGAAATAAGCTAAAAGTAATTGAAATTTACGATAATTAATAAAAAAAATTTAAAATTATGAAAACAAATAAAAATAATTAAAAATTTAAGAAAATAACAGAAATTTTAGAAAAATACTTAAAAATTATAGAAAATAATGTTAGAAAATTAGAATAATATTTAACAATCGAAGAGAAAAATTGAAAAATGATAAAATTAATTTAAAATTGATAAAAATTATTTAAATATGCTGAAAATAATTTATGATTGAGAAAAATAGTGGATATATGATAAAAATAATTTATATATGAAAGATTGAAAACAGTAAATAATATATGAGAGAAATAGTTGAAAGAATCATAAAATATATGTTTTAAAAAAGAAAATAATTACAAAATTACTTAAAATTTTTAATTGAAGAGATTAATTAAAAAATCGCAGAAATAATCGAAAATTAATGAAAATAAAAATTTAAATTTCAGATAAATAATTGGAATTTTTGAAATTTATGCCAAAAGAATGAAAATAATTAAAAATCGGAGTAAATAAAATAAAATTACAGAATAATTGCAAAATTTCAAAAATAATGGTAAATTAAAAAAAGTAATTTAAATTTGCAACGAATAATATAAAATTTAGGAATAAATAATTAAATTTATTTAATGACAAGACAAAAATAATTAAAATTGAAAAAGTGTTCAGAAAGCTGAACAAAATGATTGAAATTTGAGGAAGGTAAATTTAAGATTTAGGGAAAAAATTAAAAAACAATTAAAATAATTAAGAATTGTGGAAAATAGTTGAAAAATGATGAAAATAGTATAAAATTGCATCTATTTTAGGTAATTGAAATCATAATAGAAAAGAATTTTTAAAAATTGAAGAAATTTTTAATTAATTCAAAATTTAGTGTTTTTGAAACGTGAATTAATTGATCTTTTAATAAATGCAAGTTCACATTAACTGAAATTTGAAGCAATTAAAATTGCAGTAAATTAAACATTTTAGAACATTTTAAAAAAGTGAAATATAATTTTAAAATTTTAAAAGAAAAAACATCTAGTGATAAATTTCAGGCGTAGACAGGATGAATGAATGAATGAATTAAGCTTGTAAATTTATATATAAAGATAAGTTAGGCCCCCATCTTCCTTTTTCCCCCAGAGAAAATATTCTTTCTAACATTGAAAATTACAAAAAAAATATTATTATTTCTAATTGAAACGATTAACAATGTTAAAGTAAATTTAAATTTCCACAAGTTGAACAAGGCATTTTAACACAATTTGTCCTAAAATATGAAACCATTAATTGTTAGTGTGATGGGATGTAAAGTTTCATCAGGGAATTACGAGAGGCGGATATTTCTTCATTTAACAGGAACATGATGCTGATAATCGCTTCGCTTAACACCAGATTTGAGAAAGTTCTAATTATTACCACCCATGGATAGCCACAACATATTATTTTCCGACCACCGACAACTTTCTGCAAGAAGAGAGCTATAGAACGATCGACCCGAAGATTACCTACTCTCGGGAGATTAACGAGACCGCACATTCTCAAGAATTCGTACCAGTAGAATTTCAGAACCAGGAATTTCCTGCAAAACTTTATCACTCACTACTATCAATTAAACTTTAAAATTAATATCGCATCTTCAAATTGAAAAATAAAAGTTGTATTCCATTCATAAAACTTTTGAATTAACTCTAAATATTTCAAATAATATATGTTAAAATATTCCTTTTCTCCAACATTAAACTAAAAATTTTTGAAGACGCGTGCAAATTCCTTAAAACTTATTATAAGCAGAATGTCTAAAAAATCAAATTCCGTATATAGAACTATATTTTACCCTAAATATTTAACGAAAAAAATTTATTATGAAATTAAGAATATAAATATCGCACTTATTTTAGAATATTGTATAGGTACTTCAATTTAATAATGTACAATCTTAAATCTTAATCTTAAAACGTACCCAAAATAAAAATATTCTTTACTTGAAAACGTTGACATTAACAAAAAATGTATTTCAAAAAACTACGTCTCGTATACAGTTTATCTGTATATAATTTATGTGTGCAATTGAACCGTACACAGTTTTAAAAAAATAAATTTTAAATTTACTTTGTTGACATTTTAACGGTATAGAATAATTAATTAAAAATATAATTTAAAAAGTGAATTCTCACTGTTTATACAAAATGTAAAAAACAATTTTTAGAGTTGCACTTGCATAATCAAGAGCATGTTTTTCTACACGGGTTTCTACTTTCATTATGCCCTGAAAGCGAAATATTTCAAACAATCTAAATATTACGCTTTTCCTATCTTATGTCTGCGTTTCTCTTCTCAGAAATATCTCTGTTTATTCGTTGGAAGCAAACAGTAAAAAGGCAAAGATTTAATTGAAAGTGTATATAGAGAAACACAATAAGTATAAGTATAATAAATTAATGAATTTGTACTTTTAAAAAATACTCATAAATGCGTTCACGAATAATTTACTTTCATAAAAAGTATTCTTCTTATTGAATTGTTAATTAATGATGAATAAATATTATGAATTGGTAGAAATCGGAAAAATTAGAATAATCTAGAACCACTTTCAATAAGAAAAATTTCCTACATGCGTCTATATTTCTTATTATCTGGAAAAAGTTAAATTGAAATAATCAAAATAACAAAACTGACAAAATAAAAAGAATAAAGACACAATAACTAAATTGAGCATAGAATAATAAAATTAAAAAAAAAGCATTACATAGAGATTTTTTTGCTACACAGTAATTTCCTACTTTAATTCAACGACACTCGTGATTTTTTTAAAAATCATTTCCTTTACTTGATTCCAAGTATTTTCCACGAAGTTGAAGTCTGTAATACTCTCAACCGTAAAAGGCACTCCAAAGTTAATGAACTTTAAAAAATACAATGCTAATTCTATACTGCAATGCAGCAATATATTATTTACAATTTTAACGAAAAAGAATATACTCATTTTTTTAATTAAGAACAAGTTAACGATAAATTGTCAGTTTTATTTAAATAATGTATAATAGTGACTGACATTTTGCTAATAATAATAATTAGTACTCCTTAAATTTTATTTAGTTAAAATCACTAATTTAATAGTAAAACATTGATTGAGTTTTCCCTATTCGAATTAGTAAAAAATAAATCAAAATTACTAATTCAGTAGTCAAATTAGAATAATTAGTAGTAAAAAATATAATTAAAGTATAAAGTAGACTGAAATCTACAAATTCATTTAGTGGCTTAACATAACCTCAAAATTACAATGCCTAATTGAATTAGTAATTTTGTACTAAATGTGAATAATAATATCATAATACTCGTTATTATAATGATATTATTTATTAATCAATTATTATTAAAAGAAAACGTGATTCATAAACTTGATATTTTAAAAATCAAAAGATTTGACAAACAAAATAATTGTAAAGTCAATCAAATTTCTACCTAAAGCTTTAGTATTTTTGTTATACAGAGAAGCTTGAATAGTAATTTAATAATCTTTCCGAGTATGTGTCTTTTTGATATAGACTTCTATTCAGCACTTTGCTCTAAATCGAATTTTGCAACAGAAGCAAACCAATCAAAGCTACCAATTCAATCCAATATTTTCAAAGGATTAAAAGGTTTTTTTACAGGGTTTTAATTTCCAAAGGATTGTAGGTACATTGAAAAAACTAAAGTGATTACTAATCAAATTTTAATAAAATTAACTGCAAAGATTAGATAGAATCTAATCAAATATTTTTTTACGGAGGGCGCCACCTTCATTTTGACCTTTTCAAATCTGTATGATCTCGAAAAAATCTTGAAAAATTATTTTATTTTTCGGGCATTATTTGTGGCCAAAAAACATGCAGGGAAGTTAAAAATAAATATATAATCTAAACTTTTAACTGAGGTTTAGAATTTATATTCTTAAAAAATTAAAATTTTTTAAATTGAATTTCTCTCACAATTTTAAGTATTTTTCATCGCCAATTTTTAACCCACTTTTTAATTTTTCTTTTGAATCTCTTCCTTGGATTTTCCAAAATTTTAATTGCCAAGAAAAATAAAAAATAAAAAAAAATTCTAAAATGTCCAAAACATTGTTTTCATAATTTTTGACAATACCATATTTTTAGATGAAAAATTATATCAAAAAAAGTTAGCACCCCTGAAAAATGAGTCGATATTTCAATGGTTCCTATCTTAAATATGAACTTTTTTACAATTTTCACTATTCTTCCTTATTATAATTTTTTACATGCTTTTTAGAATGTAATAAAAAAAAATTATTTTGTTTTAAAATAAAAATTCTAAAATTGTCAAAAATTAAAATTTTTTAATTTTAATCAGCCTGCATGTTTTAAGGACTCAAAATGCAAGAAACAAAATTTAATCATCTTAGGACAATAAAATATAATGGGGTCAAAATGAAAGTGGTGCCTCACCTTAATTCATTTAAGAAATCAACCATCTTTTTATAACATTAGACAATTTAACTAAAAAGTTGTTTGCATAAGTATTGCTTTTCTTTAAACTAATACTTTAAGAAAAATAATAGAAATTTTAACTCTTATTTTAATAAAAGTATTTTGAGCATTCAGAACATAATACTGATTTTAAGAATAGTATAATGCTAAATTTATGTATATACAATAATCTAAAATAAGTGACAAATATATATTCTAAATTTTAGAATACATTTTTTTCAGTGAACGTTTTTTTGGTTAATTTCTAAAAATTGATCTAAGAAACGGTATCATTATAAAACCTTTTAATCCCCACCACGGAAAAAAAAAATTTCAACATTTTTTTTACTGAACAATACAAGACTTGCTGCATTATTAAATAAATTTTTAATTGTTTAAACAATTTTAATTTCTTTAAACAATTTTATTCATATCTTTTGTTTTAATTAAATATTTTAAAAGCTTATAACTTTTTGAATAGTACAGAGAAAAACAATTAAATTGATACAATTTAATTGATAGTTTAAACAATAAAAATTGTATAAAATCAATTTGTTATTAAATTTACCTAGAATCATGTGGTTTTGCAATTTTCATTGAAGAATTATAAAGAAATTATTTATACACAATTCGCAATGTACATTCAATTGTTTAAACAATTTTAATTTGTTTAAACATATTTTTTTATACTTTCTGTTTTAATTAAATATCTTAAAAGCTAACAACTTTCTAAATAGCGATGAGAAAAACAATTAAATAGATATAATTTAATTAATTTAATTTAATTGATTGTTTAAACAATAAACATTTTGTAAAATCAATTTTTTCTTAAATTCACCTAAAACAATGTGGTTTTTTGCCATTTTCATTAAAGAATTATAAAGAAGTTATTTATTTATATTTCACAATAGACATTTAATCAAAAATGCGTCATAATAAACCAAGCTTTATTAAAACACATATACAGGTATAGGTTTATTAATGAAAAATAAACGAAACTGGTAGATTCTGGGCAAGTATAAGGCAAAAGAGATTTAAAAAGCTTCCTCTATGAGTTATTAAAACAGAAAAATTAGTTATATTTTTTTAATAAAGATAACAAAAAATGAAATCCTTGTAGGAGAATTTAATGAAAAATTGTTTTTAACAATTTAAATTGTTTCAATTGTTTAACTAAAGAATCGACAGCTATTTAAAAAAGTTTTCAAATTCAAAAATAGAAGACAATTAAATTGTTTAAACAATTGAAGAACTCTTCAATGAAAATTATAAAAAACCACATGATTCCAGCTGAATTTAATGAAAAGTTGATTTTAAACAATTTTAATTGTTTAAACAACCAATTAAACAAAATAAACTAAATTATATCTATTTAATTGTTTTTCTCATCGCTATTTAGAAAGTTGTAAGCTTTTAAGATATTTAATTAAAACAGAAAGTATAAAAAAATATGTTAAAAGAAATTAAAAATTGTTCATACAATTGAATGTACATTGCGAATTGTGTATAAATAATTTCTTTATAGTTTTTCAATAAAAAATGGCAAAAAACCACATGATTCTAGGAGAATTTAATAACAAATTGATTTTATACAATTTTTATTGTTTAAACAATCAATTAAATTCAATAAATAAAATTATATCAATTTAATTGTTCTTCTCTTCGCTATTCAAAAAGTTATAAGCTTTTAAGATATTTAATTAAAACAAAAGTTATGAATAAAATTGTTTAACCCTTGCATGGACACATTTTTTAAAAGTAGAAAAATAATTTTTTTTGATTAAAATAGGTACTTTATAATCAGAAGAAGATAAAAATATGAAAATTAGAAAATCGAAAAAAATTTGCTATTTTCAAATTTTTTTCTTGGAAACTAAAAAACATATTTTATTTGAAAACCATAGTTTGGAATCGGAAATTTACTGAGGAACCTTAAAATTGGTTCTATAAATGTAAAATAGTGACTGTATTCCAATAATCTTTAATAATCTACGAAAAACTCAAAAAAAATAGGTGGTCAGTGGGACTGACCACTGTGCATCTAAGGGTTAAAGAAATGAAAAGTGTTTAAACAATTAAAAATTTATTTAATAATGCAGCGAGCAAAATGAGAAATTCAATATGGCGGATCCAATATGGCGGACTTAAATCTCAAAAAATAATCGATTTTTACGAAACTTGGTTTTTAGATGTTTTTTGGGTCTTAGAATGTAAATATAATTTTCAAATTGAGAAATTCAATATTGTATACTTAATATTATGGAATAGGCATTTGGGTGATTCTCCACGAAACCGACAATTCCATGTCCCTTGTGATTTTTAAGAAACAAATTGCACATATGGTAGTGAATCTAACGTAAAAAAAAAATATCGGGCAAGTACGAGTTACACTCGTACCAAGTCGAAGGGTTCCGTACCGCTTTAATTTTTTTCAATTATATGAGTCAGAGATTATTTGAATAATAATTTAAATAATGATAAATTAAAATAATTTTTTTTATTTTTAAAGAAATTTAAGTATAAACTTAATGATTTTTATAAGATTAAAAATTTCCAATTAAATAGACTAAGCTTTTTTATATAATTTTAAATTTTAAAGCCAAAAAAATTTTTTTTTATTTTTTAACTTTTAAAGTAATTTAAACATAAACATAAACATTTTGTACAAAAAAAATAATCTGAAACTATAAAATATTGTAGCTGTTTAGAAGAAAAAAATTTTTTTTGGTAAAATTTCAGTTTTTCGGAAAAAATGTTATGATAATAAATTTAAACCACAATTTTTATGGTTTTATAAAAAATTCTGCATAAAATTACACATTTTTAACCAATTCCCAACCTTTCAGGATAAATACGCTGAGCGCTAGCATAGGGGTTTTTTGTCATTTTTCAACTTTTCATTAATAACTTTTGAAAATTAAGTCCAGCAACGTTCGCTATATTTTTCCTGTTATCTACACGTAAAAATACCTAGGTATACCAAATTTCAAACCTCTAGGTCAAACAGTTTGGAAGATAAAAGGGGGGGGGGACACGTTTTTTTTGAAAAAAAAAGTTTTTCCTTGACAACGCTATGACCATCACCTCCAATCATGTTCTCTATATTTTTCCTGAACTCTACTCGCGAAAATACATATGTGTACCAAATTTTAATACTCTAGGTCAAATAGTTTAGGAGATAAGGGGGGGGGGGGGTAAATAGGCATTTTAATGCATTTTTTGAAAAAAAATCTTGTTATTTCCTTGACAACGCTATGAACATCACGTTCAATCATGTTCGCTATATTTTTCCTGTAATCTACACGTGAAAATACATAAGTGTACCAAATTTCAACTCTCTATCTCAAATAGTTTGGCCGCTAGGGGGGGGGGGGGGTAATAGTTTTGGGCGACGGACAAACGAGTGAAAACATAAGGGTTCCGTTTGGACACTTTGTGTACGGAACCCTAAAAGTAACTCTAGTGATCATAAACAAAAGCCTGTAGCCACTTTAATTTATAAGATTAAATATTTTTTTTTAAATGCAAATTTATAGGCCAAATCGTCATGGTAAAGCCTGTCCCCAGGGTCAGTTTTGAAACAAAAATAAATATTTTTAGTTTAAATACTTTATAAATTTTCATAAATAACCGTATAAATTTCTATAAACTGCTGGCAACTGATTCGCAAATTTTAAATTATTTGTTAATAAATTACAATAATTGTTATTAAAATAATTTATAAAATTACAACATATATTTCTATAAATTTCAATATAATTTCCATAAACTACTACATAAATTTCCATAAAATACCGTATAAATTTCCATAAATTTTAAAAATTAGTTTTTTTAATTTTCTTTTATTAACTATAAATTGCATCAAAATTTTCATGAATTACCGTATAAATTACCATAAATTTCCATAAATTACGAAATAAATTTCCTGCATTAGTTTTTTGAATCTTGAATTTTATTTTGTATTAATATTATGAATTTCCTCAAAATTTTTATAAATTACCGCATAAATTACCATAAATTTCCATAAATTACTACATAAATTTCCTACATCAGTTTTTTAAATCCTGAATTTCGTTTGTATTTTTATTATAAATTACCTCAATATTTTCATAAATTACCACATAAATTACCACCCTAGATTTATTTATTTATTTAAAGCGATTTTATCAACAAATTATGACTTAAAATAAAATATGATCATAACAAAATCTTTCTAATTTTTCTTGTAGAATCGATTGTGATCCATAATTTTAATTAAATGTGACTTTTTTATTATTTGTTTAAATAAATATTGTTAACCAAATAGAAAATATAAAAGTTAGAATGCGAATGATTTTTATTTAACTTTTCTATAAATTCAACTATCAATTCTGTTATACTGCAACCGATTATGGTACCTGGATGCGGTAACAGCTAATTTGTTTAAAAAATACAAAAATTATAAACAATTTGTCCGGCCCATCACAGATATTTCATTCTTTACTATCGTACTTCAAAGTTATATCACAATTTTTATTTTAATCAGAATTTTTTTTTTCTAAAATCACAGTAACCAAATTGTCGGTTTCGTGGAGAATCACCCATTTAGAAACAATTTGGATTTTCATCGAACTTGGTATTTTACTGCTCTAGAGATAGATGCAATCTCTCTATCAGCTTCTGTACTATTATAACAAAAACAGTACCAAATATATTCATTTTGTCAAAATTTGTTGTTGACATTATTCTCAGAAATATTATTTTTAAACTTAGAATTAATATTAATTGTAAAGTGTGAAAGTAAGTATTAACTGATTGAAGTAAGCAAAAATTTCAAAGTGTCCTAAGAAACACTGTTCTGCTGTTTTTAATGAAACAAATCTGTTAACCTTTAAGCAAAAAAATCTCTTTTTTCTAACACACGCACCGAAAGTACAATCTTTCTTACCTGTGAAGAGGTCAGAAAGTGAGTCTTTCCCGGCGACAGGGAGGGAATGTTATATTTCTTCCCCATGACGTCATTAACAGGGAGGGAATGTACATTCCCTCCCGGTGACGCCATTAACAAGGAAACAAGTGTTTCATGATAAATCCTTATGAGAAATAGAGTTTTATGACAATTACGCATGCAAAATAGCGTTTTATGATAATGACGCATGCGGAATAGTGTCTCATGAGAATTACGCATGCGGAATTGTGTTTTCTGATAATGACGCATGCGGAATGGACAGAAGTCCAAGAGCATTTTCTGTTGATTGTCACTCTACGAATGTTAACTAATTTTTATCAGCAAATGTTTTTATACTTTCGGTATATGTGTGTTAGAAAAAATAGTATGTGCAACACGGGAGAAAAGTGATTATCGACTCTTGTGTTTGCATCCCTCGCCTTCGGCTCGTGTTACAAACTCACACTCGCGAAATCACTCACTTTCCTCCCTAGTTGCACAATATACTATTACTTATAAACAGTTTTTAAAGTTCTAGAAATTACTATGCAACTTGCGATATTGGAATCGCCATAATGAATTTCTCAATTTGAATATTATATTTACATTCTGCGACCCAAAAAACATCTGAAAACCAAGTTTCTTAAAAATCGATTATTTTTTGAGATTTTAGACCGACATATTGGATCCGCCATGTTGAATTTCTCAATTTGAATATTATATTTACATTCTACGACCCAAAAAACATCTGAAAACCAAGTTTCGTAAAAATCGATTATTTTTAGAGATTAAGGTCCGCCATATTGGATTCGCCATTTAGTTTTATTCATATTATAATGTAGCGACCTCAGAAGGTTACGAATAACGAGTTTTGTAAAGTTTTACAAATTTGTTTGGTCTGTATACTTCAATTTGTCGTTTTTTTGAAAAAATTGCTAACTTCTCAAGTGTTTCCTGGACCAGAAAAATTAGAAGTAAGCTTCTCTATAATTTTTTCTTATCCTGTATTTATCTAGCTTTATTTTGATCCAAGGACCACTCATTTTCGTCTATTCTATCGAGAGATATTAGATTTTGAGAAAAAAAATGCTTAAAGTCCCACTGTGTGGCACCCCTTAATATTGTCAGATAAAAAAAAATAGGGGTAATTATTTTTCCATTTGTAGTCGATTTCCGTGCGACTTTAAGGAGGTTCTATGGTATGACGGTACTAGTCAAAACAGAGACCATTATTTTGAGGTTAAGTTTAAACTTAGTTTTACGAATATATAATTAAACAATTGTATTTATTAACTATATTAACATTATTTATTTTTTAAATATGACTATTTTTCATGTGTGATCAAAACATTTTAAAAAGTCAGAACGTCTGAACTGTATCGTGTAAAACGTGAAATATTTGTACAAATTAATTTATTGCAACTCTTACAGGTACATAATGACACTTTTTTGTATTAGATATTTAATCCTTATACATCTGTATATTGTATTAAAAAAAGTTTCATCAATTTGGTAACGCTAAATACTTTGTGGTAAATAAATATATATGAAAAACTACTCATTTCCCATAAGACTCAATGTTAAATGTTTAAAAATATTAAAAAACAACAACGGTTATAACTTTTTTCACAAGTACCTTTTAGTCCAAAAATTTGAATTACATCATTATAAAACCTTTGTCTATCAGTGAACCAAATTTGATGGAAATTGTTATGTTAATTCTCTTTACAATAGAACCTCCTTAAACGATTTTCAAAAATTGTCTTTTTTTAAACACCCTACTGTTTATGGTTCTTTCTAGACCATGCAGGGATTTGTATCAAAATAAATAAATAAATAAAAAACAGCAAAAACTGTATATTTTCCATTCAAAGATTTACCTATATTATACGTATATCTTATGTCTATATATAATAGGGTGGTCCATAAAGACAAAAGTCTGAAATGTTTTGCTGCTACCCCCCAAAAAGTTTCCAAATCGAAAAAAAATACACCTATTTTTTATTTTGAAATCGGACAATATTTAGAGGTGGCGCAAACCCCTTGAAATTTCCCATTGATTTTATATGGAAAAACGCACTTTTTCGTAAATTCACTACCAAATCCTCAAAAAACACATCTTCAAAAGTCCTCAAACAACAAGATTCCATAATTTATTTAATAATTTATTAATATTAACTATTTTTTATAGGGTTATAAACAACCCCCATAAATGCAAAAAAAATGATAATTTGTTTTAAATTACAAATTAATAGTTTCTTAAGGATTTTTGAACAAAATTGTTACATATTGTCAATTTACGAATGTTTATACATATTTTTATGTATTTTTCATTTGTTTAAACAATTTATTATTATTAATTTACAGCTTTTATTCAAATAAACCTAGCGAGTTTTAGTTTTTTTTGACTTTACTCTTTTTTACATTTACAATTAAAAAAAGTATTTAGTAAAGTTAACCACAACAACAATTTGCAATTGTTTAAACAAATTATTGTTAATAATAATTAACTTTTGACAAATGCACCTAGAAAGACACAACTTTTTCCTAATTTTACAAATTAATGGACTCTGGTTAGAGTAAGAAAAATTATTGTCCATAAATTATTATTTTTAATTTGTTTAAACAATTTATTATTGTTAATTTACAGCTATTATTCAAATAAACCTAGTGAGTTGTAGTTTTTTCGGACTTAAATATTTTTTATATTTAAAATTAAAAAAATTATTCAGCAAAATTAACCACAACAATTTGTAATTGTTAAAACAAATTATTGTTAATAATAATTAATTCTTTACAAATGCACCTACAAAGACAGAAGTTTTTCCTAATTTTACAAATTAATGGTCTCTGGTTAGAATAACGCAAATTATTTGTCATAATTTATCATTTTTACTGTGTTTAAACAATTTATAATTGTTAAGTTTTAACTTTTATCCTAAAACTCCCAGCGAAATTTAATTTTTACTATCCTATTAATTGTTTATACTTAATACCACAAGATATTTAGCAAAATTAACTGCAACTTCCCTTTGTCATTATTTTAATAAATTATAGTTATTATCATTAATTAATTACAAATAAACCAAGACATATTGTTTTCCTTATTTTACAAGTTGTGTCGTTCAAGGACCATTTTTAAGAATCAATAATTATTATCAATAATTGGTTTAAAAAATTTTAAAAGTTGTGGCTACGGATAATTTTGTAGAACAGCTTATTGCTTTAAATTTAAAAAGTTATTAAGGTAAGAAACCTACAAATCGCTAGGAGTTTTAGGATAAGAGTTAAAACTTAACAATTATAAATTGTTTAAACACAGTAAAAATGATAAATTATGACAAATAATTTGCGTTATTCTAACCAGAGACCATTAGTTTGTAATATTAGGAAAAAGTTGTATTTTTCTAGGTTTATTTGTAAAGAATTAATTATTATTAACAATAATTTGTTTAAACAATTGGAAATTGTTGTTGTGGTTAATTTTGCTGAATAATTTTTTTAATTTTAAATATAAAAAATGTTTAAGTTCGAAAAAACTACAACCCACTAGGTTTATTTGAATAATAGCTGTAAATTAACAATAATAATAAATTGTTTAAACAAATGAAAAATACATAAAAATATGTATAAACATTCGTAAATTGAAAATATGTATCAATTTTGTTGAAAAATCCTTAAGAAACTATTAATTTGTAATTAAAAAAAAATTATCATTTTTTTGCATTTATATGGGGGTTGTTTATAACCCTATAAAAAATAGTTAATATTAATAAATTATTAAATAAATTATGGAATCTTGTTGTTTGAGGACTTTTCATGATGTGATTCGCTGCATTGCTATTTTGAGTAATTTTTGAGGATTTGGTAGCGAATTTACGAAAAAGTGCGTTTTTCCCATGTAAAATCAATGGGAAATTTCAAGAGGTTTGCACCACCCCTAAATATTGTCCGATTTCAAAATAAAAAAATAGGGGTATTTTTTTTCGATTTGAAAACTTTTTGGGGGGTAGCAGCAAAACATTTCCAAAATTTTTTTTTATTGTAGGGGAGAGTCGGGTAAAATGCCTAATTGGGTAAATTGGCAATGGTTAATAACTTGGCCAAAAATAAATATTAATCATAATTGTTTTTAATTATGAAATATATTAAGGTGAAGATGATTTCTGTAAAGTTTCATGTTTATCAGTTTATTATTAAATAATTCATTAAAGAATTGTGAAAATGATGCTTTCCAACGATAATTTTTTCATTTTTAAAGATTAGAAAACATGCACTTCTATCTCACATACGTACATAATTTTTTTTTTAAATTAATCCTTGAATATTTAGCTATCTAATCATTTTGACTCAATTTATAAAAATGAGTTCTAAAATGAAAATAATTAGTTTAACTACATCGTGTGTTTTTGGCTAAATTGCCTTGGTTAAATTGCCTATATGCTGTAAAACTTCTAAACAAGATACGTACACGGAGAAAATGTTTCAAATAAAGTTTACCATGTTAGCATGATACACCTCGGATCAAAGTGATTTTTAGAAAACTTTACCATTCAATTTATAATAGAAATTATTCAAGAATTAGAAATGTTTTATACAAAAATATGGATACACATCACTCTCCAGCATGGTAATTTGATGGTCGGAGAGCGATTCCTCGATTGCCAGAAAGTTGAGTAGTATTATACACAGCACGTGGGAAAACTTTACCATGCTGGATGACAAGGCGCTGAGCTCGAATTCTTGAGCTCAGTGCGCCTCGACAATGTTCTTGTCCAGGCTCCTGCTCACCAGCATGGTAAAGTTTTGCCAACTAGATGATCTTTTCTATTCAACCAAAAAATAAAAAGATTTCCTTCATATTAATTACAGATTTATTTCCTATAGAGATTACTTATTTCGCTAATTATAATTACATTTAACGATACAATCACGATCATAGTTTTAACCTTAAGATTAATTTAATATTCTTTTTAACTATATACAAGACGCGATTTACCTAAACTAAACTTACGCCGCAATATACAAATATCTAAATACACATTCACGCACACCGAACACGCTCGAATACATTTGGAATTACACTGAGAGAAATAGATAATAAGAACTTTACTATCTTTGATGGTAGAGAGGTTATGTTACACTCTACCATCAGAGATACTACACCGTACCATCTAGATGCTACATCGTACCATCCAGATGCTATCAGATGCTAACCCGTACCATACAGATGCTATCACGTACCATCTAGATTCTTGTCCGTATATTTAAGATCAGATATGGTATCTGGTACCATCTAGATGGTATCCCGTAGTATCTATTTCTCTCAGTGTAGAGATTCAAACTTTCCTTATATACTAACTGAGTAGAATTGTATCCCTTTATGAGAAACGGTTTTAATTCTTATATCTTTAGACTGAATAATTTTAATTTAAAACAATTATGTGTTAATTATTGCTTCCTTCCTTGATCAATTTTTTATATAAATCAAGTTTCAAAATTTTGGTAATTTCTATTAAATCTTTCTTTTTTGTCTTGCAATAATCTGTGAATCAAATTCAAAATGTTAATTTAGAACTTATTTTGTATTTTAAATTCTAAAAAGTACGACCAAAATATTATATTAATGTCAAATAGTTTTTTAATTTAAAAAAAGTTTTATTTAATGTATAAAGTTATAATTATGCAGTTCATTAATTAAATAAAACTTAAAGGTCTTGTTATAAAAATAACTTGTAGATATTTTAAAAAATATTTTTTATAATGTGTACAAATTTAACAATTATCTAAATATTAAAAATAGGTGTAATTAACAAAATCTTTGACTTTATCTTTTATTCACTTTAGATCAATTTCACTTGTGTTAATTTCGATTTCCGAGACTCCTGTATTATATAATTTTTAAATAAAGTAATTTAATAATTAGACAGAAAATTCTTATTTATTAAAATTTTAATTCTTACAATGTTTAAAAAACCAAATATTCATTTATTAAAAATATATTATATGTATTATATATAAAAATATTAATATAAATGTTATTTAATATAATAATTTTTATAGAAACAAATTTGTATTTTCTGCATTAAAAGTTTAATAACCTAGAAAATCCTATCTGTTCTTTTAATCTGAATTAGTTAAAAATAATTAATTATTAATAATAATCAGAATTTTACTAAAATACTATCTATTTTGATATAACTTAAAAATAAACTAAACTAATAATTATTAATTTTTTACTAAATGATTAGTAGAAATATAGCTATTTGAATTAATAGCTAACTTTTTGATTTCAAGCTAGTTATTTTTAACTAACTCAGACTTAGAGAATTTGTTAAACGTTATTTACGAAAATAAATATTATTTTGAATAAGAATTTGAATAAATAAAAGTTATTACAACTAAAAATTGAAAGTAATGAATTAAGTAGATCTTATAAAGGTATAATAAATGAAAAGTAAGAAAAATAATAATTTTAAAAAATGACATTTAGCTATTTAAAAATAGTAAAGAGTAAAAATTACCATAATTGAAAATTTTCAAAGCAAGAAAGAAACTTTAAAATATAAAAAATCTGCCTTTAAATTACAAGAAATTTTTATTTAAAAAAATTTACAAACATAGAAGTTTAGAAGTTGTAAAATATATGTTTGATAGTTTAATTTTACAATGATAAAAAAACCAAGAAAAGCATCATATCTGAAATATTTTAGGTAATTTTCTTTTTAATTAATGTAAAATACAAATATTGTTTAATTTATTATAAAATTTATTATTTTAGTATTAAATGTAAATAAATATTAAGAATTAAACTATTTACAGAAATACACAATTAAAGAATCAAAATATTATAAGAATTTAAAAAATAAACTAATTGAAAGAGTAGTCAGTAAAATATGAAATAACTAACAAGTTTTCGTTTAAAATTTGTTTGTCATAGTTGCATGTTATATAATTCAACGTAAGCTAGGCTAGCCTCTAATATAAGTATTAAAATTAATAATTTAAAGATCATTCTTTTTCCTTTTAATAGAAAGAGTTCTTGTGGAATTAACAGACAAATAATATGTGATCGCATCTGCAAATTAAAAATGGAAAAAGAGGGAGAAAGTTTGATTTATCATGCGATAGGAATAAATTGCGAGTTTTGAGGAGAGTTTACCATGCTGGAGAGTCATTGGACTTGACGCTGAGCCCGAACTCCGATTACCCGTAGCATGGTAAACTTCTGCACATTTCTCGGCAAACTCTTTTCAACTTTAATGCACATTTTACAGTTTTAAGCGAGTAATCTTTTTCAGTCTACTTTTGACTCTCAAGTACCACGTATATGGGAAAATTTTTCTTATTTTTTGAAAATAACTATCAGAATTTTTAACACAATATCTCAATTGTAACTTTGATCCGAGGTCCTGCATATAATATGGGAAAGATTACCTCAAACGTTTTCCCCGTGTATGATACGGAAAATCTCTCGGGTTACACGTATATTTTGATGTAGAAACTAAATATCAAGTTGTTACTGCTTCTGTATAAAAAATCAGTGTTTTAACAAATTAATTATATTAATTATTGCATTTATATTAATAATAATTATAATAATTATGCATTGAAGAATCATTTTTAATATATTTTTAAAACATGATTTTAAATAAGCGCGGGATGAATCAAAAGAAGTGCGCATGCGCAGAAAAAATACATAAGATTACGAGAGATACGTGTTGTCACGTGACTATATAAAGAATCATGGCGGATTAACTTGTCACATTTGGCATTGAATGCCAAAATTTTCGTTTTCTTCCTAAAACTCACGCAGTTTTCAATCGAGCAGGTATTTTTGTAATTTATTATAGTGTTTAATTTACTTTTGTATGATTTTTTTATAATTGTAGAAGCTTTATTTATTTGTTATAGACTTTATTTTCATTTTTTGTCGGACTGCTTTGGATTAAAATTTTAGTTTTATGACAAAAAGATTATATTTTTGTATTCACAGCTAGTTCTTTTTTTAATATAAACAAGATAATTGATTATAGAAAATATATAAAAAAAAAATTTTTTACTTTTATTCATATTTTTCCATATTTTTGTGCACAGGCGATTTGCCCAGTCGTGTGTCAAAATGGCGAATTTTGACATCAATATTTAAATAATTCTTTTTTTCTATTTTTTCTGAAATAAACACTTAAAATGACTACCTTATTATATTCTTAAAGGATGTTTTATAAATATTTGATGGTTTATATTTTTCAAAACTATAATTAAATACTTTTTTTTTTGCTCTAAACTTTACTATAGGCATTTTGGCCGACTCTCCCCTACATTTTTGGACTACCCTAATATATAATTTAAATATAGTTAATAAAAACTCACTGATTGAGACCCTTTTCCGCAGTGAGGGCAGTGCCAGTAGCCTGTGTTCCAGAACCGCCGCCAGATTCGTGATGTCTTCGTTCTTTGTGCACAATTCCCATTAATTTCATCCAAGGATTGTTGGCCGCATGGGCACCCATGCCCCCGCTTTGCCACATTGCGCTCGCCACCCTTTCTTGATGATAAGAAGCCTCTTTTCTGAGGCTCCAACTTGATCCCCACCAAGAACCAACTGAACTCTTCGACGGAAGAGGATCGACAAAATAAACTTTCCACCACTATATCTTCACTCGGGAGACATGGGGTGGTGCGAGATGCCCAGCACGGCCCCGAAGGCTCCCAAGGCCGATAAATAAGCACCTCGGACATCTAATCTATCCGATATTCCGTTCATCCACCTGCATCCTCGACTCTTCATCCGCCCCCCTCGACAAATATACTTTCTACACTCTAAAAAAAATTTCACCCCACTCTTAAACCCATCAACTAAAACAACAACAGCAATCCCGATCAAATATGTATCGATATGTATTTTCGCACTAGTATTCCTAATTCACTTTCAGAGCTCTCGCTCCCTTTGTGATCCTCTTTTCTCGTGCTTCCTTTGAGAAAATCCGCTTTCTCCTCGTTTTTGCATTCACTCTAGAATTTCACTCACTATCTCTTTATTATTCTCTGTCCTTTTGTTATCCTCTCCTATCTTGTTGCTTTTTGCCCTTCTCGTATTCTTTGTCTTTTTACTACTTCTCATTCTTGTTAAATTCTTCATTTTGGCCTTTTTCTTCTTCTCGGGCTTTCATTCAATTTACACTTTTCTCTCTCTTTTCCCGCTTTCCTTTTACTCTCAGCACATTTCCAATCGACTTGTACTTTGCACTCGTCAATTGCAGCACCGAACATCAAATCATCTTTATCAGTCTTGCAAACTGTTTTGAACACTTTCTTTCCTGATCACTCTCGCGCCAGCTGCACAAAAGTTTCATTAGTCGATGAATTTTTTATCTGGATTCACTTGATTTACTAGAGGCCATGATCGAATTAGACGGAAATCCACTTTCACGAGGCCAGGTCGATAATACTTCAATCCCCGAATGGCATTTTGTTATAATTTATTGATAAGGCCTTCTCAAACATTTCTCTCAGATTTTTGTTAATTAATGAACACGATAATGAGGCTAAAATTCGTCAATTAAAACAATTTTATTTCGGTAATTAAACAAATTTTATTTTAGTAATTAATAAACAAATGTATTTGAGTCATTAAAAAAATATATAATTAAAAAATGAGCTGTATTTTAATTATTTTAATACTTTTTTTGTTAATGTCGATATACGTTTTAGAAAAAATGTATTTCACCGAAAAAAGTTTCACATCGAACAAGCAAAGTTTCATTAGAACAGTAAACAGTCCTAACTGTAACAATCAAAACTTTTGATTAAAAAAGAGCCGAATTCAATAATTTAGAAAAATGACTCGAGTTTTAATAATCAAGAAAAGACCAGCCTCTCAATAATTAAAACAAGCTGAAAATTATGTTACTTTTATGAACAAGTTGCTTTCGTATAACTTTTGTCCAAAAGCGATATTTTTTGTTTAAAAAATTTGATTGGATATTTTGAAAAACCCTTGTGTTCAAATTTATAGTTATGAGTCTAATAAATCTACCGAGTTTTTATTTAAATCCGTTGAAACGCTCTTGAGATATCTTGATGACAAAGAAAGTTACTTCACACACATACACACTCAATTTGGACAATCGATCCAAATTTGAATTTATTTTAATTTTACTCATATCAAAGTTCAAATTCATCATGTTTTACTTTAACCAATAAACTTTAATATATTCGAATATCAAAAGATTTAATTTTAAACCTAAATTAAATCCAAATTCTAATTAATCCAAAGTTCAATTTAACAAATCTATTATTATTATTATTATTCGGTTTATTTTTGCTTCAACGCAGAGAAAGTTTTATGATTGTTAAGATTTTCAATTTTCCAAAAATAGGGTTAATTTGACTCATTTTATTCGACGATACATACATTTTTTTCTTAAACAAATATCCAAAAGTGCGTGCTCGCGAGTGTGTGTGTGTGTGTGTGTGTGTATGTGTGTAATAACATTTTTATTGACGGAATATCACGAGAACGTTTTAACGTATATCAATACAATTTGGTAAAAGCTTATTTAAACTCATAAATATCTAATTTTCAACTCAGGGAATTTTCAATATACCTAATCAAATTTTTTTAGCATCTCTTTTCATCTAAAAATATCGTCCATTTCTCAAAATGTTTTTCCTACTAATTATGCAAACTAGTAAATAAAAAAAATCATATTCCTCGTCTCAAAATGAATTGATTGCCCTACTCTCTAAATCTGAATTAGTTAAAAACATCTAATTATTATAGTAAAATCGGGGCTAAGATTTTGTTTCAGCAATTAGTAAAAAATAACTAATTAACAGTAAAAAAAAAAAACGTAAGAATTAGCAAAAGTTCGAAATCGCACAAATTTAAGACCTTCTCATTTATGATGATAATATAATATAAGTAAAAAAAAAGTTAAAATTCAACTAATTAAATTAATAAACAAAATTTTAATAAAAAATCAGTTTTTTTTTAACCTAACATTTCTCTAAAAACAAATTTTGCCCGAGACACTACACTAGTGTAATTCTACGTATTTTTCTCCACAGAATTTGAATCCGAAATCATAATAACCAGATTATCTTAACTTTTTGAGATAATCTGAAAAAAAATTAAAAAACAAATCAAAACAAAAAAAAAAAATTCCTTATTTTCCGGGACACAAAGCTTGCGTATTACTAAGTATTTTTCTTTCCTGAATTCGAATACAAACTCAGAATAACCAGATTTAGCAAAAATTTTTTAGGTTATCTCAAAAAATTGCTCAAAAACAAAGAAACTTAAACAAAACTTTTTTTTTTACTGGGACAATATGCTGGTGTATTTCTAACGTATTTTTCACCGCTGAATTCAAATCTGAAATAAGAATAACCAGATTGGCTAATAATTTTGAAATAATCTTACAAAACTGCTGAAAAACACGAAAAATCGCTTTTTTGAGATTATCTGAAAAATTTTAGATAGTCTGATCATTTTGACTTTGGATTCGGATGCAGAGGAGAAAAATACGTATGCACTAGCATATTGTCTCGGACAAAAAAAAAGTTTTTTTTGAGTTTTTTCGGGTTTTTGAGCAATTTTTTGAGATTATCAAAAAAAATGTTAGCCAATCTGATTATTCTGACTTCGAATTCGGATTCATTGGAGAAAAATACGTATAAATACACTAGCATATTGTCCCGGACAAAAAAAAAGTTTTTTTTTAGTGTTTTCGGATTTTTGAGCAATTTTTTGAGATTATCAAAAAAATTTGAGCTTATCTGGTTATTCTTACTTTGAATTCGGATTCAGCGGAGAAAAATACATAGGAACAGACTAGTGTATTGTCTCGTACACAAAATTTTGTTTTTGTCGGGCTGTGTAATTAATTACTCTTAACTAATTCAGATTTAAAGAGTATAAAAATTATATAATTCAGCAAAACTTTAAACAATAATTTATAATTTCTTACTTTTTTTAATATTTAAAATTATTTTTCTTTCGATAACCTCTATCTATTATCATATTCCATTTAGTGAAACATTATAGATTGCAGAGAAAACCGATTGTTATATATATAGGAAGTCACTTTATCTCAAATTTGTAGAAATAATGGATACTTTTAATATTTTATGAAGTTTTAAAATTCTTTATTTAACTTCTTCAATTGTCATTTTTTATTAGAAAAAATATTCTTCAATAAAAAACGTATCGTATTTTTTTATGTTTTTTTTCGGGTTTTACATGGAAGCAAAGCGTTTGAGAAATGCACATAATTGTCAGCTTGTTATCATTGTAGTGAAATAAAAAATACGAGTTAAAAAATGTTATATTGATGATATTTAACAAATATTTAATTGCATTTTCAGTGACCAGAGAATACCGAACCTTGATCAATAACAGAAAACACCTATTTTTTTATCTTCATCTGTGAATCGAGAATAGCAAAGTATAATATTGGATATCAATACCTCACCCTCAGTGAATTATGACCAGAAGACATTAACCTTAAGTAGTAGCTGACTCGGAAAACATTTTAGGTCCTATATTCAGCGCATCCTGCTCGAGACATAGTAGTGATTCTAACCACATATAATCAATGCTCAATCTACAATCACAATCCAGGAATCAAACTGACGCGATTGAATTGGATTACGTACAAAATTGTTTACACTTTCGCTGCTTTTATATTTATTTGGGTCATTCTTTATCAATTTCACATCCTCGCTGTATATTTTCTATTTTAATCAAAAATTCTCTCTACTTTAAAATTCTCCTCTATTTTTCCAACCCATAAAATTGACAAATTTACCCAATTTAATTTTGTTAAAATAATTTAATTTTCGACCAGAAATTAAAGGGTTGAAAAAATAGATACTAGAGTTTAAATTTGAGAAAGAAATATAAATAAAGTAAGTAAATAAAAAGAAATAAAAAAGTCCTTTTCAGGGATCACAGGACCTATTGCAATTGAAAAAGGTGAATAGGTGCGAGTTTTTTCAAAAATAGGAGACAAAAAGGGGACAGAAAATTTGCTTCAACTTATGTACTTGAAGATTTTTTAGGACATTTTTATTAACAAATTTTAAATGTGGAAAGAATATACAGGGCTGCCAGCGGACTTGTAGATTAAAAATAGTACAAAAAAGTGACTTTTATATTTAAAAAAATGAATAAATAGGGATTTTTTAAGTGAAAAAAGTGAATAAACAATAATTTGCAATAATAAACAAAATATTACTGATATTAATTTGGAGCCCGCCAGCAGGCAAATAATTAATCAGGGCTCCCCAATATCAAATTTAAAAAAAAAAATTTGTTAAATGAGAAAACTAATTGGAAAATTAATTAAAAATCAAGTGATGAAGACAAAAATTTTAAATTTAAAACAAAATAATTGAAATTTAAAGAAAATAATTAAAAAATTTTAAAAATACTGGTAATTACAAGAAAATAATTGAAGAATGACAAAAATAAGTAAAATTTGACGAAAAATAATGATTCAAACGTAAAAGAAATTAATTTAAAAAATGATAAAAAAATTTACATATGTAGAAAATATGTAGAAAACAGTTGAAATATTACCAAAAGAAGCTGAATTATGGAAAAAAAATTAATGAGAAACATAATTCAAAAAATGAAGTAAAAAGTAAAAAATGTATTACATTAATTGAAAAATTAAGGACATAATTGAAACGTGAATAAACTAATTGAATAATGTCATAAAAAATTGAAAGCTAGTATTAAAATTAAAAATTTATAGACAACAATAATAAAAATATTAAAGAAAATGACATTTAAAGAAAATAATTCCAAAATGTCAAAAATATTTGAATGATGACAAAAATAATTGTAGTTTAAAAAAAATAATTGAGAAATAACAAAAATAATTGATAACTGATGTAAAGAATTGAAAATTTATAGACAATCATTATTGAAAAATTGAAAAAATATTAGAAGTTTGAGGAAAATAATTAAAAGTTGAAGATATTAATTGACGTTTGAAGAAAATAATTGAAATTTAAAGAGAAAAATTCAAAAATGTCAAAAAAAATTAAATATGAGGAAAGAAATTTGTAGAAAATAATTGAAAAAAGTGTGAAAAAATATAAATTTGAAGACAATACTTGAAAACTTTACGAAACAATTGAAATATTAAGAAACTAATTGAATAGCGAGATAAATAATTGAAAGCTGGTTTGAAAATTAAAAAATTATAGACAATAATTGAACAATTGAAAAAAATATTGGAAGTTTGAGGAAAATAATTGAAAGTTTAAGAAATTAATTGAAGTCTGAAGAAAAAAAATGGAAATTTGAAGACAATAATTCAAAAATGTCATAAAATTTAAATATAAGGAAAATAATTGTAATTTGTAGAAATAATTGAAAAAATAATTGGAAGAGTTGTAAAAAATTAATAAATTCATGAGAATAATAAAAGGATAAAGAAAATGATTGAAATTTTAAGAAATTTATTTAAAACTGGTGTAAATTTTTTTTAATTTCTTAAAAATAAACAAAATTGAATAAGATAATTTAAATTTGTTAAAAATAATTTTAAAACGTCAAAAATAATAAAAATACGAAAAAAATATTTGGAAAATGACAAAAATAATTGAAATTTGAAGAAAATAATTAAAGAATAAGAAAACTAAATTGAAATCTGTGTAGAAAATTTAAATATTTCTGCCAATAAAATAAAGATTAAAAACGTAATTTAAATTTTAAGAAAATATTTGAAATATTACAAAAATAAGTGAAAATTGGTGTAATGAATTAAAAAATTTATGGCAATAATTTAAAGTTTAAAGAAAATAATTTAAATTTGAAAAAAGTAATTGAAGTTTAAAGAAAATAATTGTAATTTAATAAACTAATTAAAAAATGTCAAAAAATTTAAATACGAAGAAAGTAATTAAAGTTTCTAGAAAATGATTGAAACGTGTAGAAAGTAATTGAAAAAGTTGTAAAAAATTAATAAATTCGTAACAATAATAAACAGAATGAAGACAATTTTTCAAATTTGAAGAAAATCAACTAGATTTTCCGTCCGATCAACTAGATTTTACTCTACGTTTTTTGTTAATTTTTACAAAACTAATTATGCCTACCACTCACTAGTTAACAGGCTGAGTAAGGAGGCAAATGCAATTGATGATAGGGTGGACTTTTTTGAAAACAGCATTAGTAAATTTATACTAGTTCTACGTTGCGTACTGTTTGCGGAAACTAGTTAAGGCAACCTAAGCCGAATATTATTTTAAATCTTGTTTTTAATAATTATCATTTATATGTTTATTTTATTTCATTGATAATTTTTATTATAAGCTAGTTAGAAGTACTTCTGTACGATAGGGCACCATTTATGTACCAGTTTAAGAATAAATAAATAAATAAATAAATAAAATAAATTAAAACTGGTATAAAATTTAAAAATTCATGACAAAAAAAATGAATATAACAATTGAAATTTTTATAAAATAATTCTAAAATGACAAAAATAATAGAAATATGAAGAAAATAATTTGAAAATAACGAAAATACTAAGAAATATGACAAAAGTAATTGAAATTTTTAAACAAATAATTAAAAAATGGCAAAAGTAAATTGAAACTTGTGTAGAAAATATTAATGTTCTTGGCAATAATTTATGGATTTTAGAATATAATTGAAATTTTAAAAAAATAATTTAAAAATGACAAAAATAAATGAAAACTTGTGTAATAAATTTAAATATTCCTGACAAGAATTTAAAGACTGAAGAAAATAATTTATATTCGAAAAAATGAAAAAGATAATTGAAAAGAGCTGTAGAAATTAAATATTTGTAGACTGTATTTAAAAAATTGATGATGTAATGTAATTTTTTTTAAAACTGAATTCTTTACACGAGATTTGTCATTTGAGAGGCCTTGAAAATCCTCGGTAATCGTGATTCAAGATGATTAATTCGAAAATATGGAAAGTCACAATTTTGAATGTATATACAAAATTTTGAAAAATTAATTTTTAACATCGGAATCTTTATTTGCGACCTCAAAAATCTCCAAATAAGACTTGTTGAATTTCCTTGAATATTTATGTGATAAAAGATTGCACATATTGCAATGTATTATTTCTACATATTTTTTGTAACATCCGACATTTTGAAAATTTAATTTCTTTAAACATCATATCTTAAAATATGGCTAAAAATGAAGAAATTTATGACATAAAATATTTTTAGCTTATAAATTCAAAAAGTTGGGGTTTTTTTTTTAAAAGGTTATTTTTTTCATGTATTTTTAATAGGGATTTTCTATCGATTTTGGCTATAACTATAAACTTTAATACTGAAAATTAGAAAAAGGGGAAAAAGGGGAAATAGGGGACAATTCTTTAAAATAGGGGAAATAGGTGCAAAATTTTCAAATAGGGGAAAAAAGGTGAATAGGGGACAACCTGTGATCCCTGCCTTTTATGCCTTTTCTTCTTTTGTTTTTCCGTGTTTAAGGGAATTTTTCATAAAAATAATAAAAAAAAGTCAGTATAATAAATTTATAATTTCATCTGCCATCTGCACAACCGGAATTATTGAAATGAATTTTCCAAATTATCTGGATCAAGGATATTGCAGTACAGGAGAAGAAATGGGAAGGGGTTATATTTCTGGCCATCTTCCCTCTCAAATCAGAGTTAGAAGCTGCGAGATAATCTCAGGAATCGGGACAAATTTATCTCACATGTCCCAGAAGAGCGCCAATTTCCCAATTCAAAATCTAAGTGAAAATATAAAATTTAAAACCTTCGCCACATATGATAATGAGTAAAATTGAAAATAGTACAGCAAAAGAATATATACGAATTTTTCCTCCGATGTGAATGTATTAAAAATAAATGTTTCAATTATTCATGAAACAAAATTTTGTTTCCTCAAACATAAATTGTTTTCTAAAAAAAAAAACCGCATAAATTTCCATCTTCTAATTTTAAATTCTCTTGAAAACGGTGAATTTCCCAATTATTAAGGGCCAAAAAAGAAATATTTTCAACTAATTCAATGTTTTATTTATTACTTTCATCTTTTGTTTTATTACCAATTTCTTCAAAAATAGTTTATTTTTAAAAAAATTATCATTAACATTTTAATGACTAATTTCCTATAAATAGTCTTTAGAAACTTTTTAAGAATATTATTCAACTTTTGCCAACTTTTACCATTTGAGTATTTTATAATGTTCATACTAAATATTTTATAGTTTAATGCAAATTACGAAGAGAAAAACGTGCAAAGGTAAAATGAGAATACAAATTATTAGAAAATAGGATGAAACTTTTAAAGAGCTGACTTAGGTGAACAGATGGCCTTGTGTGAAAATGTGCGGTCATAACTTTCTCTTTAGTGCTAAGAGGTTCGTTAAGTCTTTATAATAAAACGTTGCTACTATTAGACACGTTTAAAGTGAAGACACTAAAGTGTTTAGAAGGTAGTAGGTCAAAATCATAATAATAAAATTTGCATACAGGTCGATCTTGTTATATGAGCTAGCCATTATACGTGTATTGAAACCAGAAAAGCAACAAGTCCTCCTCTCGAATCTGTCAAACAATTCAATCTTAAGTTGGCCATAAAAATGCCAAATAATACAACAAAATAAAAAAATATATATCATGATATGATGAGTAAGAAATATCCAATAAAAGCAAGATCAAAACAAGCAATAGAAAATATGAGCTGTCTTTATATTTCAAGCATAAACGAAAAAATTTAATTGAAAGCTTCGGATCTGTCAAACTCTGGATCAAGCTTTGAAACCCTTTTTCAATTGTGAACAAGAAATTCAATTAAATCGGGGCTTCAATATTTTTAAATCTTTGAATTATTTAGATTTGTTAGAATAAAATTGTACGTTTTGTGTAGAAAAAACAAACAAATAATAATGATAATATTAGTAGATTGCCGTCTCTAGTTTAATTTCAATCTGAAACAAAACTGGAATGATAATTTAATAGTTTTGCTAATTATCTTTACAACATAGTATACAGAAATTTACATAAATTTACGTGAATTTAAATAAATTTGCATAATTAGCTTGCAAGTAGACAAATTAGCATAATTTTCCCAAATGCGTATTTAATTATTATAATCATAATTTTCCCGAAAATTACTCAATTAAAAATCTACAATTTCTAAGTTTTTGGAAAATTTCGTAAGAAAAAGATTCTTTTATTAACCGCGATATATTTATTATTTTATATTTCCCACTCTCTTAAAAAAAGCGCATTTTGAAAACTTTTTCAAACCTTCTTAAAATTCTTGCAAAGTTCTTAAAAATTTGTCAAACTTGTTTAAAATACTTTCAAAGCTTTTAAAAGTGTGTCAAACTTGATAAAAATTCTTGTTAGTTGTAAAAAACTATATGTAAAATAGAAAGCTATTTTTGGAAATATATATAACTTATTATTTCAATGACAAATATTGAAAATAAATTGAACAATATATTCTCGATATAATAAAAGATCAACTTTCTCATTACTTTGGAAAGCAAAGTTTTTTCATTCTGTAGTTTTACTATACAACTTTTCCGCAAGCACAAAGTTGAGAACTGCGACTGAGCTGAATGGAAATTTAGAACAAAAGATGCTCTTCCCAAAGTGTATTCAAGCGAAAATCGCGTCAAGTGATCCGTTAGATTTATTTTGTTAGCTAAGGCACAATTTGACAAACAGTAAAGCACAAAAGTAGCAAGATTTATCGCGACATGAAATCTAGTAAGAATGAATATTTAATGTTATATATGTTTCATTCAATATCTGACAGACCGAAGCTTTTGCTGCATAATAAATAATCGATACCATCGAAACACTGAAACTGGAAAACCAACCTGACTGATGACATCGATAAACACATAAATCACACAAAAAAAAAATACCATGAAAAATATTAAAATTTTAACCAACTTTTTCCCCATTTTAAAATATCATTTTCTTAAATAAAATCTCACTACTTTTTGAACTAAAAATCGAAAATCTTTCTGTTAATTTTAGCCAATAATTTAAGCAATTGATTGCTAAGATAACTTATTTTTATATAAAAACTCAAATAAATTAAGTTTAAAACCACGACTTTTTTTTTTTAATGCATATATCAAGATCAGAGATCGTTTTGTTTGGAATTAAAATTGTGCGATTGTATTTATTTACTCCTGAATAGAATTTTCCAACTAAAGATAAGTATATAAGATTTCAAGCATGCATTCAAGAAGAAGTTTTTCAAGTCGTTTGGATTTCGTCCAGGACTTCCGTTGTTATTGCGTGCACCGCATAGATATTTCACTTCGATCTACATGCAGATAATAAGTCTTCTTTATATCTACAGGAAGGAGTGAAAAAAAAAAACAATATCATTCAAGGACTAGCCACACGAATTTATGACAATTTCAAGGTCACTTTCGAGGACCAAAGCATTACTCAGTTCAATTTCTGGTTCTTGAGGTGTATCCATAATTATTCAACAAAACAGTCCTTGTTTGCCATTTGTCTCTAAGCCCAGCAATCTTTATTCATTTGTGCGGAAACACCTCAAGTTCCAAGCGCTCAATTATTAACCTATTCACCTAAAGATTTCTTAGTCTCTCTATTACAATGAATACCTTTCACAAAAAGGCTAATTGTAAGTGAGAATTGCAAGAAATTTGTAAAAATCACAAAAAGATGAATTTTATTATTGAAATGAATTTATCAATTAAAATATATACCTATAACAAATTGTTGTAAAAAAAAATTGTTATATATAACAAATTTTTTGCTAGAAAAGATAGAAAGAGATAGAAAGAGTGAATATTATAATAGTAATAACGATAATAATAACAGGCTTCACAGTGACAATAAAGAATATTTTATGGGAAATAAGGTACTGATTATATAAAAATAGGGAATTTTAGGGTACTTTAAAAAGTTGATAAATAAAAATAAATAAATTATATATCCTAATTGAATTGCAAGACAAGAGTTTGAATAGATTGAAATTCTGATAAATTTACGACTGGATTATTATTAGCTTTATTTAAATTATTTAAATTTGAATCAAATAATATTTAAAAGGATAAAATAAAAAAAGAGAAAAATAAACTACCTCATGGAGGACGCAATAAGATAATTTTTTAAAAATTGTAAATTTCAATGTTTTAAACATTTTTGAAAATTGCGATTTATTCTTTAAAATTTGGACAAAGTATAAACTTTATAAAAGTCAATCGATTTGTTTTAAGGCAAAGAATAGGGTTTTTTTTATATATTAAGTTGAATTTATAGGTTAAACAATTTTTTTTTAAATAAATTTTCCAAAAAATTAAAATTTAATAAAATTTTTTTAATGATTATTTTTAAAAACTCTTGTGTCTGATTCCAGACTTTAGTAGTAAAAATGACAATACCAAATTTTATTTAAATTCGTTAAAGCGTTCTCGAGTTATCGTCTTCACAAAAAAAAGTACACACACACACATACATACATACATACATACATACATACAGGCAATTTATCAGGAACTCATATAACACATTTCTAGATCTCTCTAAATCTGAATTAGTTAAAAATAACTAATTATTATTAAATCGTGGCTGAGTTTTTGTTTCAGCAATTAGTGAAAAATAACTAATAATTAGTCAAATATGACTAATTATTAGTAAAAAAAATAACTAAAAATAGTTAAAACTTTACTAATTGATTTAGTAAACAAAATTTTGCTAAAATATTAGTTATTTAGACATAACCTAAAAATGAATTTGACTAATAATTAGTCATTTTTTACTAAATGATTAACAGTAATATAACTATTTGAATTGGTGATGAATTTTAAAAAATTTGTAAATTTGAACGAATATAAAACTTTTTCAATAAAGAATCAAATGGGAGAAAATCTTCAAAAAAAAATTTAACAAACTATGAAAAAATTTGAAAAAATATTAAAATATCCAGAAGTGAACTACAGAATAAAAAAATAGTAAGGATAAAATAAGAGAATGTAAAGAATTGTATAAACACAATGACAAACTCCTTTAAAAATGGAAAAATTTAGAAAATTATTCACAAATTATTGCCACGTCAGCAACTATAAAATAAAAGTATTTTTTTTTAAATGAAAATTTTGATTTATTCTTTGCTATTTTAACAAAATATAAAATTTCCATAAGTCAATCGATTAGTTTTGAATCAAGGAATTTGAGTTTTTATATATTAACTTAAATTATAGATTGAAAAAATTTAAAAAAAATAATTTTTTTTTTAAAAAATCAAAATTTAATAAAAATTGTTGTAGTGGTTTTTTTTGAAAACCCTTGTGTCTGATTCGAAATTTTAGTAGTGAAAATAACTATACCAAATTTTATTGAAATCCGTCAAAGCGTTTTTGAATTATCGTGTTTACAAGAAAAAAATACATCCTCACACACACACCAATACCCGGACATTTGATCAAAAAGTCTTTTAACACATTTCTAGATAGAGAAAAATTAACAACAAAAATTTGTTTAAAAAATCTTAGAATTTGAAAATTTTATAAAAGGGTAAACAAATTTGCGAAAAAATAGACAAAATGTATAGAAAATTGAATAAATTTACATAAAAAGCGAGTTAATCTAAAAATAATCAGATAAATGTAAAAAGTTTACTCCCCTCCCCCTTATATTGTCAAATTAAATAAGAAAATTAATAAATTTTTTGAAATGTTACAAAACTAAAATTATATGAAATAACCTGAAATACTTTGCGTAAAAAAAAAGAAAATCTATAACACAAAAAAAATGTTAGAAGCAAATGAAAGAAAAATCTTCAAAAACTGATTAGCACCCTGTAAAAAGAAAGTCTTATTTTAAGGCAGAAAAGCTGTCTTAATTTAAGACGCAACATTTTTAAGACAGTTTTTGCTGATTTTACAGATTTTTCTTTTGCTTCAAACTGTGCTAAAAAAAATTAAAAACTTCAAATTTTCATATAAACGTGAGGTACTAATCAATTTAAAAAGTAAATTTATAATTATTGTAAATTCATTTTCAATAAGATTGTATTTTTTACATAAAAATTGATATAGCAGGGCATGCTGAATTTAAGACACGTTTTAAATTAAGATTCTCTTTTTACAGTGCATTAAGAAATGGTGTAAAATTTATAAGAAATACTAATAATAATAAAATAATTAATTTTTTTTAAAGAATAAGAAATTATAAGAAAAAAATTGAATTTTTCGATAAAATGATATGTAGTTAAAATTTGAAAGAAATAGACACATGATTATTAAATTCAAAAATTCATTATTAATAGATAAGTCTGACGATGATAAAAGAAAATGATCAAGGAAGAAAAGAATTTATATTAAAGTTAGAAAATTGTTAAAATATCGTAAAGATTTAAATTAAATCAAAATGAATTACAAAATAATTAATTTTTAGATTTTAACTGTTGAATTTTGAAATAATTGTAATTTAAAACTTTGAATAAATTAAAATTTGAGATAAAAATTTCTTTTTCATTTTTTTAAAATTCCCAGTTTTTGAGAAAAATTTTCAATATAGGGGACTTTTAGGGAAAATAATAAATAGGCAAATATACCGTGAAGCCTGTAATAATAATAATAATAATAATAATAATAAACTAATTAAACTAATGAAGTTAATACAAATATGTAAAATATGTATAAAAATGTATAAAATTTGTTAATACAAATATGTAAAATATGTATAAAAATCTACATTTTTTCTAAAAAGCAACAAGATATCTTGAATATGAATCAATACTCTACAACTTTTGGATAATATAAAAATACCTATTTTAGAAAAAGCAATAAGTAAGATGCAATTTTGGAAATATTAGGAATCTACTAGGAAAAGGCATGTATTTAAAACTATTTTTTAAAGAAAAGTGCTTTTATTTATTCCTTAAATACAGAGAATCTATATTTTTCTACTATTTTCTAATTTCTAGTGAACTTTAAAGCAAAGCGTACATTATATTTTCGTAAGAAGAATACTGTAATTACAAAAAAACGCTACTGAATTTAAAACGCATCAAAAATGAACCTCTCCAGCTCATTTTGAACCTAAAACCTAAAAAAAACCAAGACCTAAAAGTTAACCAATTGTGAGGCGTGAAAAAAATGAGTTTTTTCTGTGTGTAATTAATTATAATTATAATAGGTATACCAATTTAATAAATTAGAATAAACTAAGGAAATAATAAAAAGGACAAATAAACTAATATTTGAAAATAGAAATTTGCACTAAATAGATGTTAGCTTCGATTGGTTTTCGATTGACAAGTCGTTGGAAGTAGGTAAAGGGAATCAGAGTCGGACGTATGTCTGAACTAAGCCTGGCTACTCTACTTGAAGGAAAGCCGCTCTAGTCAAAGTAGTAGCACACAGGCATGGTCAGACGACCAAGCGTTCTAATCCTCAATTTTCTTATCTACTTAAGTCAAGTGTGGCGCGCATATACACAGATTTCTGTGAAAAATAGATAAGAAAATATACACACCGAAAAGGTGTATTTTCCATTAAATATTCAATTCTTTTAAATATCATTAAAAATTAGCTCTAAAATTGAATTAGCAAAGCGATATTAATAAAAACTTCGTTTATCGATTATCTCCTGTTTCTACTTGAACTATAATTAAGTACCAGTTGAATTATTCCCGAGAATCGAGAAAGTTATACGTTTAAACTGCTTTGCAAACTCTGTATAAAATAATATTATCTCAAAGCATAATTTTCAAACTATCAAAATAATAAAAACTAAATATTTGTTAACACTTTTATGAGAAGGTAAATTAACGCATAATTTCCGGGGTGAAAATGTCGATGAGAGGAAGATGAAAATAAACGTGATAATGGGGAAAGTAAAAGTACAAAATATACGAATGTGAAACAGTAAAAGAGATGAAATGTAGAACCAATTAAAAAATGTGACAAAGCTGTTTTCGGGAATCAATGAATGGAGTGTAAACTCTCTTCATATTTCGAATCTGAGTTTTAATGAGAGTGAAATATCATCAGGATTGGGCAGAACTGAACTACTGCATCATATATCGGAACGCAACAAATTGCCTCATTTTTGGCAGGAAGCCATACCTTCCAATTCAGCTGGCCCTGTGAACTCGCCTGTCACAGCCAACCCTAATAATTTCGACTTCAAATATCCTGTGCACGAAATATGCCAGTATTTTTGAAAAATCTTGCCAAACAAAGACGAAACTGCTCGTGTGCATTTTAAAAATATATATCAATATTTACTCACCGAGGAAAAACAATTTACTATTTCAAAAGTAATTTTCAAACTTTTTCTACAAATATTGGTAAAAATGTATTTAAAATATAAAGAATATTATTGTAATTGTTTAATAAAAGCTTTACAAATGGCTTCCTTGGATACGTTTTATCAGCTAATTTTCAATAATAGTTTGTCCTTTCAGTAAAATATTTACAAGAATTGAACTCTTCTAATTTTAAACCAATAGAAACTATTATTTCCCGGTTGTGTTTTAGTTCGAGAAATCAGAGGAAAATCTACAAATATAGCTACTGGCTTAAAAGCAATTTTGCAGCCGTATAATTTTCGCTCTTACATAGAAAAGAACCTGGTCTCATTTTTGCTAGGTATTAATTTAAACTGAGCATCAAATTGTGGCAAAATTAAAAAGAAAGGGACAAAAATAAGAGAAATAAATAAATACAGAATGGAAAATAAAATAAACAAGTTAAAGAATAGAATACTCTCTAAATCTGAAATGGTAAAAAACCACCATTTTAACAGTGAAAACTCGTTTACCATTTCAAATGGTAATTTTTCACTAATACTTTAGTAAAAAACTACTAATTTAATTAGTCAAAGTAGTTTTTGGTTATGTTAAACTACTAAAAGAATTAGTAGATTTATTTTACATTACTTATTTTTTATTATTTAATTAAATAAAGTTAAATTTAACTGCTAAATTAGTAGTTTTTTACTATTGATTAGTTATTTTTTACTAATTGAAAAAGAGAAAACTCGTTCACGATTTTAACCCCTAAATGGTAGTTTTTGAGCATTTCAGATTTAGAGAGTACAAAAAAGTTTTCATATAAAACAAGGGTTAAAAAACTGAGCACTGTGAGTTTTAAACAATTTTAACTCTCTGTAAATATCTTTCTATATTTTGAATCTGGACACTTTCCCGAGTATTTTGCAATAAATATATGGGTCAGAATTCGTGAAATCAGCACAGAAAAAAAGAATTTTCTTTTTTATCGAAATATTAAAAAAAGTATAATGTTACATCATGAAAATGTTTCTACCAAAGGAAAAAATAAAAAAGATTCTTTACAAAAGTTATTGCAAAATGAAAATTTTTATCACTTTTTAAATAAAAGCTTACATCTCTTAAATTAATTTATCAATTTAAGTCTACGTTGGGTAGAATTAAAAGTCATAAAATAGACTTCCACCTACAGTTCAAAAATTAAAAAAAAAAAATTCACAACTTTTTTATAAATTGTTTATAAACAATTAATTTTTTTTCAATCTTCTGCGCCTTTTAAAAATCGGGAAAAAAATACTAAACTATACTTTAAACTATAAGGATTCAAAATCCATTGAGAATTTCGAAACTATTTGGCATTCTTGTTTATCATCTAGAACACTAAAAAAAAAACAGAAAACTAAAAAAAATTATCTATTTTCGATCAAACGAATTTCTTATGGGAATGCGTAAAAAAAAAAAGTTCATTAGTTTTCTCAATGGATTTCGATTCCTTAAAGTTTTAAGTGTATTTTAGTACTTTTTCCCCCATTTTTAAAGGGTAAAAAATTAATTGTTTACAAACAATTTATAAACAAATTATGAAAAAAATATCCTTTTTCCCAGGACACTACGCTTATGTATTCTTACGTATTTTTCTTCGCTGAATCCGAATACGAAGTCAGAATAACTCAAAAAATTGCTCAAAAACCCGAAAAAACTAAAAAAAAACTTTTTTTTACTGGGGCAATATGCTAGTGTATTTCTACTTATTTTTCTCCTCTGAATCCGAATCCAAAATCAGAACAACCAGATCGGATAAAATTTTTGATATACTCTCAAAAAATTGCTCAAAAAACCGAAAAAAAAAACAAAAAAAAAAGTTTTTTGTAGGGGTCTATACACTACTGTATTCCTACGTATTTTTCTCCTCTGAATCCGAATCCAAAGTCAAAATGATCAGACTAGTTAAATTTTTTTAGATAATCTCAAAAAAGTGATTTTTCGTGTTTTTCAGCAGTTTTTTAAGATTATCTAAAACAATTTAGCCAATTTGGTTTTGTGACTTCGGATTCGGATTCAGCGGAGAAAAATACGTAAGAATACACTAGCATATTGTCCCGGACATAAAAATTTTTTTGGGGGGTTTTTTCGGGTTTTTGAGCAATTTTTTTAGATTATCTGAAAAATTTTAGCCCATTTGATTATTCGGAATTGGGATTCTGATTGAGCGAAGAAAAATACGTAGAAAAACACTAGTGTAGTGATTCGGCCAAAAAAAATTATTTTTATTTTGGGCTGTGTAATTTAAAACTTTTTTTTCAGTAGTCTCCGATAGAGAAAAAAGATATGCGTCCCACACAATACTTTTATTTCAAAAATGACGTTTAAGTATCATTTATTATTATTTATTTATTATATTTATCATAAATATTATATATTTATTATTTATTATAAAAATATTACGCATACTTTAAATAAAAATCCAAAAACTAAATTTTTTAATCTACACTGAAAAACTAGGAACTAATTTTTTCTATTCTGATTTTTAATCTGGAATACTCACGTAAAACGTGAATTTTTTTCCACGGTAGATTGTAAATTATCAAAGCATGAATGGAAATTTTTCTTTTTAAAATGTAAATATTCATTTCCTAGAATGAAAAGTTTACTATCTTCGCTAGGAATTTTTTTCGTTTTACGAGGTTATCGCAGATTAAAAGCTTTTATTGTAGGAATTAATACCTTAACTATAATAATTACTATTTAAAATTTTTGAGTGTAAACGATTGCTTTTTCAAAAAAAGCTCAAGAAAAGTGTTTTTATTATTAATAATCTCTAAAACGGCTCGATGGATTTTTTTTTTTTTTTTTTTTTTGAGTTCAAAATACTCAAGATTCAATATATTATGGACAGACATTTATAGTGGGAGCACCATTGAGTTTAAATGGTTTGAAACGCATCGTGCGACTCATATGAAAAGTCTAATCGAAAAGTTCATATTTCTTATTTAATAACAAAATTGAAAAAATTTAACGTCCCTAGAGATAAAAAAAATGTTTTGTTCATTCCAAGTTTCATATCTGCAAGTAGATAGAATTTTTATTCACAGTATTGTTAGACGACCATTAACTGCAGATGCATTAAACTTCTAGCCAATCACATTTAAGAACGTAACAGTCACAAAGAGGCGCTATTCTAACTTTATGTGCGCGATATAATATGCAATATAGAGTCGGAGACAATAGCATGTGCAGATCCTGGAATAAGCTATAGTTGAAATATTCGCGGCACGTACTTTTGTCAGTTTGAATGCGTTTTCATAGATATAGGAGGCCATTATGTTTTATCCCTTTTTATCCGCTTTAGTCACTTTACAATAGTTGACAATGTAACAATTTATCAAATGCAAAGAAAACAATCCATTCAAAGTCGTCAGTTCCTTCTTATTGTTGCGGCAATTATCCTTTATCATTAAAACAATGAATACCCGACAACAGGTGTTGGCTCGCTTTCCATTCACTGACAATGATCGACGGTCTATACACTAATCTAGCGTTAACATTTGGATTAATTTGTGCCCTCTCCAAATTTACTTAATAACCATCAAACTCGCGTGAAATCTAGCTAATTTAACGATAAATATTGACTGAATTTCATTACTTATATAACTTGAAAAGTGGTACACTAATCAAAGTTCAAATAATTAAAGAGGAAAAAAACGATTCTCTAATTGGGTATTTTACGCCTGATTAAGGTTCTAATAATGATTGAATATCATCAAAATTTATAATCTTTGATCAAGGAAAACAGATAAAAGAAAGAGAGAAAAAATTGTTTGAAAAAGAAAACAAGTTAGAATTTTTTTTTATTTGTGTATGAGAAAAATTATGAAAAGAGAAAATTTCATTTATAGTTTAAGAAAAATGTATTTTTAAGTTTAATTGCCTTCTTTAAAGGCAGTTTCTAAAGTTTTTATTATATAAATAAGTTAAACAAATTGGTTCATTACAAAAAACATTTTTAAATTTTTCGTTTCAAGTAAGAATATTAAAAAAACTTGTTTTAAAAGTAATATTTCGACTGAAATCATCCAATTTTGAGTTTGTCAGATAAAGTTAAATAATAGTCATATTTTAGTATATTCGAACATTTCAAATGTTTCTTTGAACCTTTTAAGATAAACAAAAAATATAAAAAAAATTAACTAATATTAATAATAATATACTCTCTAAATCTTAATTAGTTAAAAATAACTAATTTAAAAGCAAAAACTCAGTCACTAATTGAAATAGTTATATTTCTACTAATTATTTAATAAAAATAACTAATGATTAGTCAAATTCATTTTTAGGTTATGTCAAAATAACTAATATTTTAGTAAAATTCTGTTTACTAATTCAATTGGTCAAATTTTAAATATTTTTTAGTTATGCTTTTACTAAAAATTAGTCACTTTTTACTAATAATTAGTTATTTTAAACTAATTGCTGAAATAAAAACTCAGCCAAGATTTTACTAATTATTAGTTATTTTTAACTAATTCAGATTTAGAGAGTAATAAAATCAACTTATTTAAATACTTATTATGTCTTGAAATGAAATAATTTAAATCCAAAAATTTAATGCTTTATAAATAAGTTAAAAAATCTAACTTCAGTTGAACAAAAATAACTATTGTAATATATGTATACTCAATTATAATCATTGATAAAATTATGGTTTCTTATTAAATAATCACTATTAACGTAAATTTTTAAATTCTTGGGCCATCAATAATTTTAATCAGTTAGGTATTATTAGAATTTAATAAAGTATATTATTATAAATTTAATTTCAAATTAAATAATTAAATAGGAGATTTTTTTGTAAAATATGAGAATAGCGTTTCTTTTCGTTTTTGGGCTCGCTCTAAGATTCCGCTCTCAGATTTCATTTTTATCTAGATTCAAAACCAGTATAGCGGTTTTGTTGCAAAAAAGTACGAAAAAATCGAAAATTTTGTTTTTAATCAATATTTCTTATCGAAAACAATTTTGTAATGTATAATAAAGTGGGACAAAATGTCACAAACTGTTGAAAGATTAAAAATATACATTAGTAAAAAATAAAACTCAAGATAGCGGCATCAAAATAACGGAAATTGTTTTAAAAAGTAAGAAATTAATATATGTTGGACCAATATTAAGTTTTAAATTAAAATTAATAAAACTTGTTACATAGAAATTTTTTGGAAAGCAGATTACGAATCTGTTAATAATTTTTCAAAACTCAAAATGGCGAATCCAATAGCGCGGACAAAATTGCAAAATTGATTAAAAACAATATATACGGGTATTTAGGGTCGCTGATTACGAATCAGACCATAATCCATTAAGGAAACAAAAATGTAAATTACATAATAATTTTTCAGAATGCAAAATGGCGGATAAAATGTGGCGGTAGGAAAAGAAATAATTTTTTCCAAAATTTATGAAACTTAGTACTTAAGGATTTTTGACGTCGCTCATTCAGAATCCATTCATAATTTTTCAGAATTCAAAGAGGCGGATACAATGTGTCAGTCGCAAAATAAATCATTTTTTCCAAAATTTATACTTTTTAGTCACTTACAATTATTTATATTATATTTCAATAATTTTTATCAATGTTTAATTTTTTATATTATTTTTTAATTATTTTCTTATATTTTAAATATATTTTGTAATTTTATAAACACATTTATCTGCAATTTAATCATTTCTTAGACTTTCAATTACTTTTAACATTTTAAAATTATTTTCTCTAATTTATTAATATTTTAATTATTTTTTAACTAACTTCCCAAACATTTCTATTATTTTTCAATTAATTTAAGACATTTTCAATTATTATTTTTACAAATTTAAATTATTTTCTTCTATTTTCAATTATTACTATTTTACCTACTATTTTTCAATTAATTTAAGCCATTTTCAATTATTATTTTTACAAATTTAAATTATTTTCTTCTATTTTCAATTATTACTATTTTACCTACTATTTTTCCCCACTTTTAATTAATTCTTTGAATTTCAAATATTTTCTACACTTTTAAATTGATTTTATCATTTTTCAACTATTTTTCTTAAAATTGCTATTACTTTTAAGTTTTTTTTATTAATTTTCTACATTTTCAATTATTTCTCTCATATTTCAATTACTTTCTTCAATTTCAAATTAATTTGGTGATTTTATCACTTTTTTCAAAATTTCAATTATTTCATTCAATTTTTAATTATTTACCTTAGATTTTAATTATTTTTTTCAATTTTTAAATATTTTCATTATTTTGCAATTGTTTTCTCAAATGTTAAATTATTTTTTAATCAATTTGCCAAATTTCTAATTATTTATCTCAAATTTCAATTAATTCTTTAAATATCAATTACTTTCTTCAATGCTTAATTGTTTTTACCATTTTTTAATTATTTGCTTTAATTTTAATTAAATTTTTTGTTTTTTGCTTTTACATATAGGAAGTATTATCACTTATTTTTCTTAAATTTCAATTATTTTCTTCAAATTTCAATTATTTATCTGAAATTTTAATTATGTTATTCAATTTTTAACTATTTTTATTACTTTGCAATTGTTTTCTTCAATTTTTAATTATTTTTGTATAAGTTTTCTAAATTCCCAATTGTTTATTATTAATTTCAATTAATTCTATAAATATCAATTACTTGCTTTACTTTTTCATTGTTTTAACTATTTTCCAATTATTTTCTTCAATTTCGATTAAACTTTTCGATTTTGCTTTCTCATATGGGAAGTATTATGACTTATGTTTTTTCAAAATTGTAATTATTATCTTCAATTTTAAATTATTTATCTTAAATTTAAATTATAATTCTTTTCATTTTTTAATTAATTTCATTATTTTACAATTATTTTCTTCAAATTTTAAAGATTTTAATTGTTTTTCAATTAATTTTCTAAATTTTCTAAATATTTATCTCAAATATAACTTATTTACTTATTTATTCAATTATGTTTTTTAATTTTAAATATATTTTATACTTTCATCACTTATTTTTCTCAACGTGTAATTATTTTCTCTAGTTTTAAATTATTATTATCAATTTTCATAATTTTCTCCAATTTTTGTTTATCAATTAATTTTATAGATTTTGCTTCCTCCTAGAGGAAGCTTTGTGATCGTTAAGATTTTCGATTTTCCAAAAATAGTCTAAATTAACTCATTTTTATCTGAAATGCACAAATTTTCATTCTCAAGCCAATGTCCAGAAATTTGTGTGTGTTATGACGTTTCTTTTTTGCCAGGTTATTTCGAGAAAGCTTTAACGGATTTCAATACAATATTTCTTTTAAGAATTAAATATTAATGTATTTACCATTTTAAGATAAGAATCCTTCTTTATAGTTAAAATTTCTCAAAACATAGAAAATCATATTATTTTAAAAAAAAAACTCCACGTAGATATTTAGAGGGGGGGAGGAACAAAAAGTGATTAAAAATTGTCCACGTGGTATACGAACGACCCCTAAGAAATATTGATTAAAAAAAAAGGTGTTGATTTTTTGGTACTTTTTTTGCAAAAAAAAAGCTGCCATATTGGTTTTGTATCTAGATAAAAATGAAATCTGAGCCCGGAATCTTGTAGAGCGACCCCAAAAACGTAAAAAAACGCTATTTTCATATTTTACAAAAAATTGTCCCACTTGTAGTAATTATTCAAAAATAAGTCCACGATTTTTCTGATTTTAGACGCAAATCGGTTACTATCAATATTAAACGAATTTTTCTAAATTTCCAATTAAATTAATCAACTTTTGTTTAATTTCGTTTTTCCCGGATTCTAAAGATTTAATTTTCCCATAATCTAAGTATATTATAATGAACTCTCGAGTGAAAATGTCTGAGTAAAATGAATCCTGAAATGTCATTTCGTGCTTTACATTTCATTTGCAAATAATTTTGATGAAAAATTCGTTTATTTAATTGAAACTAGACGCTGATTTGTTTAAAATGTAAAACTTATCTGTCAATAGAATCAAAGTCAAGTGTTTACAGCGTTTCTATTTAATTACAGCATAATATATATATGTAATTTCAACAGCACTATAGGGAGATGTAATTGAATCGTTGGCCAAGGGTTATTCGGTTAAACTGGTGTCATCCTTGCTGATTGGAATTCAATAGCATTAAATTCTCAAATAGAATCAATTTAGCGTGACGGAGTCGAGATGTTATTAGAAAATCTCTCTCCAAGGAATAAGTCTCATTGATATTACAATTTTCACGATAAAATGACACTTGTTCAAAATTTCCCTATTGAGACTGCTAAAAGAAATGAATGAATGAATGTTCCCTAACCTAGATAACAGTGAGTATAACTAGATCATTCTCAGGATACTCTGAACACCTGCTCCATCGTCTTCAAAGGATTCGGAACATTCTCCGAATACCGATATAGAAACAATGTTATATATCTGGAATGCAAAATTGCAAGAAACAAGTTTTTCTCAAGTTATATACAGTTTCAACGCACAATATATATACTTTGAGATTTTAATTAAAACTTTTACGCAAGTACTGTTTTTGAAAACGAACACGGCAACACGTGTGAGAATAATGAAAATTTAAATCAAATATATCCAAGTCGAGGGAAAATGTGAATAATTACTCCTTCTTAGAGGAAGGTTTTCAATTTTATTTTATTCAAAGAGAGATAGTAATTAGTAACAAATAATAAGTAATTAATTGATAATGATGATAATAAAAAGAAAGAATAATAAGTAAGGAAATATTTCATAAAAAAAGTTCATGTTTGAGTAGAAAATACATTTGCTTATGTTTGTTAAAAAATGGTTGCGAATTTTAACTTTATTCGTATTGTTTAAATTATGATGTGTTTAACAATAATAATAAGTTATATGTTTTGAATTGTTGGTAATCGATATTTTTTGAATATTTTTTATTTATCTCTTTTCATTTTTCACCCATACTTCATTATTTTTTATTGCATTATTTTAAAAATTGCAAACATATATTTGCATTTGTATAAGCAGAATATAAATTCACGTTTTTGATCGGATTTTTTATGTACGAGAGAAAAAAAATTTACATTTCAGGGACATTGTACTGTTTTATGACAATTTTATACATTTCCCAGAAATATATTTCAAAGTTTACTCAAATTTTAGAGAGAAATCAGTAGTTTAAAAATTTAAATTAATGTCATATTTCCATGATTTTTAGTAAGTCGCTACAACTTTATTCAGTGAAATTAAAATTTTTTTTTTCATAAATCATAAAAAAAATGAAAATTGCAAGAAGACACGTGAAATTCAATGAAAGAAATTAAATTTAATGAATAAAATAAAATTTGCTGAATCTAACAAAATATAATGAAAAAACATGAAGTTACTTGACAAGACTGAAATGGAATAGAAACCGACAAGAAATTGAAAAATAAAAATTCTTTATAGAAGGAAAGAAAAATAAGACCTTTTACTATTTTTTACTACTCTTTTCATGAAAAATAAAATTTTTTCCAAGTATAAATTTAGAAACAAGAAAGATAATAATAAGCAAAAATATATTTTTCTCAAATATCCGTGTAATTTCTATATTTTAAATTTTTCTGAAATTCCAGTTGCTTTTTAAAATTGTCCAAATTCAATAAATATTCGGTGAAACGTAATTGACTTTTTAAATAGTTCCAGATTAAAAATTGTTTTTTAAAGTCGCTCAAGTACGAAAAATATTCATTCAAACTTCATTTTACCGCCAAGTGATTGATTACATTTCAGATGAGATTTCATATTTTGATTTATGCAATAAATAGAGATGATTGATAAAAAATACTATTCAGAAACAAAAATATACTTTAAATGATTTATAAGAACAAAAATTTTTATATTACAAACTTTATAAAAAGTTTTCGATATATTTTCAAATAAAGTGTATTATTTTATAAGTAATAACAAGATAATCGAAAAAATAGAAAAAGATAATACATATATATTAAAAAAGATGCGATTATAATAAATAAGCAACACAAACTTATAATTCTTTAAACATACTCTCTAAACTGGAAGAGTAGGTAAAATTCGTTACAGTTTTTAATTAAGAAAAACGAGAAACGCAATTCCTTTTAATGTAAACCTTTTAAAACCATTTTAAACAGTTTAATTAAATTATACTTTTCAAAACCTTGTTGAATAATGACTAACAAACGTTTACGATAAAAAAAATTGTTTTCTGTTGATAAAAAACTCTTTGTAACAACTTTGGTCATAATTTAATTTAGTAGTAAGTAAATTTCTTTTAGTTATTTTAATCAATGATAGATTATCAGGATCAGTAGCGAAAACCCGTTAGAAACAGTTGTAAAAATGTACTAGAATTAGTAGTGAAAATTTACTAAAATTAGTAGTAAAAATCCGTTAATTTTAGTATAGTGAAAATCCATTAGAGATAAAATGTACGAGGAACAATTGTAGAAATCGACTAAATACAGTAGTGAAAATCTACTAGGATTAGTAGTAAAATATACTTTTTAAATATAGTTTAATAAAGTTTATATTCTTTCCTATAGTAATGATCTCTTCTTTTTTAACTTTTCTAATTTCAGATTGAACCTATATAATATTGTTGACTGTAATATGTGTTTCTCTAACCTCTTTTTTATTGTATTGCAAAAGTTATTGTTGAAAATATTTCCGTGAACAAATACTTTGTTGAAATGAGCATTCAGAATTTGAGAAAATAAAAAAATACCAATTCATTTATTAAAATTCACTAATTGATATAGTGAACTTACTAAACAAATTAATAATTCTTGACTATCAACTGGTTTTCAACTAAGAATTATTTACTAACTCATTTAATGTACAAACCGCCGCTGTATTATCAGCCAAAAGTGACTAATTGAGATTTAGAGAGTACTGATTAAAATTTACCAAGTAGACTGATAATAGTAAAAATAAAGTTTTAGTGCTTGTAGTGTGTCAATAATATAAAAAATAGTTGGGAAAACAAAGTGAATACATTAAAATAAGTATTGATCTGTTGAATATCGACTATGATAATTATAGATTTGAGAAAGTAGTTATCTCTCATGTGGAATTGACTTTAAAGGTGTTGGATGATTTGAACATTCCGTGACTGAAATATTGAAGAGAAATAAAATGGGGGTAAGTATTAAAACTACAATTGATGTATCAATAGTGTAAGAGGTACAAGATATAAAAAAATGTATAATTAGCATTCAAAGGAAGTATATCTTTGCGTGCAGAATGCATGCTAAGATGCTTAGATACGAAAGAAGAATAAGAAGAATAAGAAGAAGTACAAGTAGAGTAAGAAGATAAGATAAATAATTTGGTGCGTGAAAAAAGCTACTTCTATCCAAGAGTGGTTTTTTTTTCGCAAGCAGAGAGTAAGTGGAAAATCCTAAACCAGCTAATTGCAGTGATTTCAAGCCACCGCGGCAAAGTAGTTTAAAAATAAAGCCGGCTCGAGGTAAAAAGCTGAACTCGTCGCAATACAATGTTTACTAGATGAATACAGGCGGCGGCTATACCGCAATTGTCAGTGCGATTGCAGTAAATATCTCGTCTATCCGGGTGAGATGTGTCGATGTGGTTGGTAGAATCATCGGTTTTTTTTTCTCGCGTGATAATCACCAAGACCAAAACACAAGTGTCCAAACTCCGCGTGAGCATTGAAGAGACTTTAACGATGAAGAAGGAACTTGAAAGAAGAGCGCTGGTCATTCCGAAACTGGTTTAGTGGTCAATCGATCCACATCTAAGAATAAGAGCTTGCCAAATTGTCAATACGCCCCGTATTACGTGAAGATTGGCTTCATCTAATTGATTCCCGTGAACAGGTTGTGGACGTAACGGAAGTGGTCGGCGAGTGGATATATATATATATATCTTTGTTGGCAATCTGCGGCGAATTCGATCATGGCCATCTAGTGAAATTTAATCAAGTGGAATGGATCTGCACGTGATTTTCCGGCTGGCAATTGTAGACAGTTGTCTTGTGGTCACATGTGACTTTGAAACTCACGTTGGTTGAGCATCTTGAACCGAGGTGCCCAAATTGGGCAGTGCCTTTCTCTAACATGTGTGTGTGCAATCACTTGGTCCGGGACCGAGACGTTAGGGTTAAGTCGCGTGTCTCGAACGACAATTGCCCGAAGCGAGGGTAGAAAGTTAAGGAAGCAAACGAGGCAGGCTGGCCGAGCCACAGCTAGCTTTGGAAGCGTCTCGTCGGACGCACGAGACTCCCGCGCGGAGCCCAACGTTCCGCCTCACTGCCGGGCTCACTGCAGGCTGTGACGCACCATCCCCTTCTACTTCTGCTGTTCTGCCTCCGCTCCCTGCGCCCTCGCTGCGGCGACCACCTTCCAACCCTCACCCTCGCCACCTCACAGCCAACCCCCGGTGTATATTCACAAACCGTTCTCGCTCTTGCACAAGGCTTGAATACGCTACTGCCGTCCTTATCCGACCAAGCAACCCCCTTCACCTACGAATCCCTCAAGTACGTACACGAGACGTGTACGGAACAGCAGCGGCCGGGCCAACGCCGCACACCTGCCGCCTGCGCCGTATCTAGCGAGCACTGCCGGTGCATGCATACGCCATAGCACCACTGCATACCGAAAGCACGCACCAACACTCTATCCAAGCAGAATCAGAATCGTGTCAATTAATGCCAATCACCTTTTTCACAAAGGCAAGGGAAACAACTTTCCTCGAGTTCAAAACCAAATTTCATGGACCAACCGTGTTGAAATTGAAACGCGATGATCAGGCTAATGTAACGATTATTTTTTTTAATTAAATTTCAAAATGCAAATAATGTACATCTGCAACAATAAAAAAAAGTTAAATAATTCCATCCAGTATAATCATTGTGTGATAAATTAATTCTCAGAAATATTTGTCTGGATGAATTTATTAAAACTTAGCTCATTTACACGGGGAAAACGTTTGAGGTAATCTTTCCCATATTATATGCAGGACCTCGGATCAAAGTTACAATTGAGATATTGTGTTAAAAATTCTGATAGTTATTTTCAAAAAATAAGAAAAATTTTCCCATATACGTGGTACTTGAGAGTCAAAAGTAGACTGAAAAAGACTACTCGCTTAAAGCTGTAAAATGTGCATTAAAGTTGAAAAGAGTTTGCCGAGAAATGTGCAGAAGTTTACCATGCTACGGGTAATCGGAGTTCGGGCTCAGCGTCAAGTCCAATGACTCTCCAGCATGGTAAACTCTCCTCAAAACTCGCAATTTATTCCTATCGCATGATAAATCAAACTTTCTCCCTCTTTTTCCATTTTTAATTTACAGATGCGATCACATATTATTTGTCTGTTAATTCCACAAGAACTCTTTCTATTAAAAGGAAAAAGAATGATCTTTAAATTATTAATTTTAATACTTATATTAGAGGCTAGCCTAGCTTACGTTGAATTATATAACATGCAACTATGACAAACAAATTTTAAACGAAAACTTGTTAGATATTTCATATTTTACTGACTACTCTTTCAATTAGTTTATTTTTTAAATTCTTATAATATTTTGATTCTTTAATTGTGTATTTCTGTAAATAGTTTAATTCTTAATATTTATTTACATTTAATACTAAAATAATAAATTTTATAATAAATTAAACAATATTTGTATTTTACATTAATTAAAAAGAAAATTACCTAAAATATTTCAGATATGATGCTTTTCTTGGTTTTTTTATCATTGTAAAATTAAACTATCAAACATATATTTTACAACTTCTAAACTTCTATGTTTGTAAATTTTTTTAAATAAAAATTTCTTGTAATTTAAAGGCAGATTTTTTATATTTTAAAGTTTCTTTCTTGCTTTGAAAATTTTCAATTATGGTAATTTTTACTCTTTACTATTTTTAAATAGCTAAATGTCATTTTTTAAAATTATTATTTTTCTTACTTTTCATTTATTATACCTTTATAAGATCTACTTAATTCATTACTTTCAATTTTTAGTTGTAATAACTTTTATTTATTCAAATTCTTATTCAAAATAATATTTATTTTCGTAAATAACGTTTAACAAATTCTCTAAGTCTGAGTTAGTTAAAAATAACTAGCTTGAAATCAAAAAGTTAGCTATTAATTCAAATAGCTATATTTCTACTAATCATTTAGTAAAAAATTAATAATTATTAGTTTAGTTTATTTTTAAGTTATATCAAAATAGATAATATTTTAGTAAAATTCTGATTATTATTAATAATTAATTATTTTTAACTAATTCAGATTAAAAGAACAGATAGGATTTTCTAGGTTATTAAACTTTTAATGCAGAAAATACAAATTTGTTTCTATAAAAATTATTATATTAAATAACATTTATATTAATATTTTTATATATAATACATATAATATATTTTTAATAAATGAAAATTTGGTTTTTTAAACATTGTAAGAATTAAAATTTTAATAAATAAGAATTTTCTGTCTAATTATTAAATTACTTTATTTAAAAATTATATAATACAGGAGTCTCGGAAATCGAAATTAACACAAGTGAAATTGATCTAAAGTGAATAAAAGATAAAGTCAAAGATTTTGTTAATTACACCTATTTTTAATATTTAGATAATTGTTAAATTTGTACACATTATAAAAAATATTTTTTAAAATATCTACAAGTTATTTTTATAACAAGACCTTTAAGTTTTATTTAATTAATGAACTGCATAATTATAACTTTATACATTAAATAAAACTTTTTTTAAATTAAAAAACTATTTGACATTAATATAATATTTTGGTCGTACTTTTTAGAATTTAAAATACAAAATAAGTTCTAAATTAACATTTTGAATTTGATTCACAGATTATTGCAAGACAAAAAAGAAAGATTTAATAGAAATTACCAAAATTTTGAAACTTGATTTATATAAAAAATTGATCAAGGAAGGAAGCAATAATTAACACATAATTGTTTTAAATTAAAATTATTCAGTCTAAAGATATAAGAATTAAAACCGTTTCTCATAAAGGGATACAATTCTACTCAGTTAGTATATAAGGAAAGTTTGAATCTCTAATTCCAAATGTATTCGAGCGTGTTCGGTGTGCGTGAATGTGTATTTAGATATTTGTATATTGCGGCGTAAGTTTAGTTTAGGTAAATCGCGTCTTGTATATAGTTAAAAAGAATATTAAATTAATCTTAAGGTTAAAACTATGATCGTGATTGTATCGTTAAATGTAATTATAATTAGCGAAATAAGTAATCTCTATAGGAAATAAATCTGTAATTAATATGAAGGAAATCTTTTTATTTTTTGGTTGAATAGAAAAGATCATCTAGTTGGCAAAACTTTACCATGCTGGTGAGCAGGAGCCTGGACAAGAACATTGTCGAGGCGTACTGAGCTCAAGAATTCGAGCTCAGCGCCTTGTCATCCAGCATGGTAAAGTTTTCCCACGTGCTGTGTATAATACTACTCAACTTTCTGGCAATCGAGGAATCGCCCTCCGACCATCAAATTACCATGCTGGAGAGTGATGTGTATCCATATTTTTGTATAAAACATTTCTAATTCTTGAATAATTTCTATTATAAATTGAATGGTAAAGTTTTCTAAAAATCACTTTGATCCGAGGTGTATCATGCTAACATGGTAAACTTTATTTGAAACATTTTCTCCGTGTAGTGATGCATTTGAGCGACACGATCCGAGAAACGAGCGACATTTTTTGTTTTTCATAAAATTGACAGACGAGCGATCAATTTGTTTAGTCTCGGTAAAGCGAACATCTCGGATAGTCGAACGATCATTCCGAGCATCTCGTTTTTACCATAAAATTAGGCGTGAAGTTGTAGTCAATTAAAAAATAATGACATTCAAATAAAAAATTCAAGATTTATATGAAACTTTTAAAACTTTCCGAAATGCAAAAATGAAAGAGGTTCAATTCAGACAGGCTATGTATGTTGAAGTCAAAGAATCATTCCCCATTGAAATATATGTTATTTTTCAGACAATTTTAGACAACACTTATTTTCCTGTTTTTGTGAAAACAAATTTTTAACGAAGTTATGCGGATTTGAATTTTTTAAGTTGAAAGTGAGATTACAAGAAAATAACGTTAAAATTGTTTAAAGTTTTTATATCTTTTTTACTATTGTATATATTAAAATGATCCTTCCTGTATCTAATTAGGGCTTTTATGTTCTTTTAAATTCCATAAGGAAATTTAAAATATTTTCAAATTTAAGAAAACTGCGGCATTTTTTCGAAAAAAATAAAAATCAAATTTTCTGAAAATCCCCCACTGTTTTTTTTCTCTCGATTTTTTTGCTAGTTTCTGGAAGTAAAACGATTATTTTCTATAAGAATTTATTAGAGTCCCGTGTCTTAGAGAAGAATAAAAAAAAATTTTCTTTTTAAGAAAAGAAGTTCTTTTAAACCCTGTTTTAGATATTACAACAAAAGTCCAAATAGAAAAAATGTTCCTCTTAAGAAGTGGAGTAAAAAAGTCTGATAGCTTTTATCTCTAACTTGCGAATCTTTCGAATTATTAATTATAACACGAAATAAATACATAAATTTTGCATTTTTGCAAGTAGAACAAAGTTTCAATATATCACTGAAATGCAATAAATGTTAAATGTGTAAAAACTGACGAATTCTATATAAAATTAATTTAACAAATAATGATTTCTTAAAAATTTGAAATTAGAAAGTGTTTCTTTAGATTTTTTAATTTAAATTCCAATTAATTTGCATATTTATTATTCGTTGTTTTATTTTTCTACAAAACAAATTATAAAATAATTTTTGAGTAACTCTTATTTTATAATTTGTTATACATAACATAAATGTTTCTGAAAAATAACATATTTCAATGGGAAATGATTCCCTGACTTGAACATACATAGCCTGTCTGAATTGAAATGGGAACAACCAAGGCATCCTTTTTTTATTATTATATAATGATTTAATTTCTTTCTCTGTAATGTCTATTTAAATTCAGTAAAAATTTAGGTGTGTGAATGACTTTTTAAAAATTTTGCACATCATTTCTTTAATTTTAAAAATTATTCTTCTATTTAATGAAAAAAATATATATTTTTGATTTTTTACTTTGAAGTAACACGCAATTAATTTAAGTTCAAGAAATAAAAATTTTATGTAAATTAATAGTTATTCTAAAATAGAAAATTGTTTATTTTAAAAACGTACCGTAAAACAGGGTAATTTCGCTCAAATTTTCATGTTTTTTTTAAAAAAGTATACGAAAAAGTTAATAATAAATTTTGGTACTGAAAATATATAATCTCTGACTCTTCTTCTTTAATTTTACAAAATAAAAAAATTACTATATATTGCGTAAACCTATTTAATATACCTTTTTATTGCGAGCGAAATTACACCTCAATGTGGGGTAATTTCGCTCAACTTTAATGACTTTAATTTTTAACAACAAAAATATGTTAGTTTACAAGCTATAATCACTTTATAAAATCATTATAAATAAAATAATGTTATTTAATTAATATTTACAGTCATCAGAATAAATATTTAACCACGTTTTGTGTTTTATAATTTCGTAAAATTTTTGAATTTTGTCATGAGAAATAACCTTAGATACTTGATAAACAATTGAATGATACATTGTATTCATGAACGAAATTACCCAACAAATATGAAATATGTTTTTTAAATTGACTTTTTTCAAAATCTATTCAACTTTTCAGTAATTTTATTTTTTCTAAATCATGTCAGGGATATAGGAAATAATATTATTAGATGATTTTAACATAAAATATTTTAAATATAGGTTTCACAAGCGACTTTTACACACTACTTGTTCAATGAGCAAAATAGACATCTTTAAATAAATATTATTTTTATTAAAACTTGACTATAATTCTACTTTAAAATACCCTTGAGACACAGTTTGATACTTTTCTTAACATTAGCAATTGCAAATTTTATATTTTTCTTCCTAGAAATAGCAATAAATAATTTTTGAAAAAAAAAGTTTCCACTGAGCGAAGTTACACTACATGAGCGAAGTTAGCCTGTTTTACGGTAAATAAGGGTGTGATAATTAGGTTATAATGGCTTCTTCGGGACATATTTCAAACTAATGTAAATTAATAAATATATAGGCTTAAATAACATTTTTCTAAACAAAGTATTAATATGTGTTTTATTGATTCATTCAGATTAATTCTTTCTGATTAAAAATAATAATAATAATAATAAGAACAAGAACAAGAACAAGAAAATTGGATTTAAAATTGATCATTAAAACTGCCATATTTCAACATAACTACTTTTTTCCGAAAGCATTTAAGAAGCTCAAACTTGGCACATATGTATTTAAGTTTGTACAAAATAGACATTATATTGAAATTTCAGGAGGGTAATTTGTTTAATTTCTAAAATATTGAAGTTTGAAATTTATTACAAAAGGAGTTATTTTTTTAAATTTAGATATATTCAGAAGTTCGTTAGTTTAGCAATTGTCGACTAAAAGCGATTTTATTTAAATTTAAAATCTTAATTAATATTACTTTCTAAAAAATTATAAAAAAATAAAAGTATTACTTAAATAAATAATGTATTTCTTTTATAATTATTTAGAAATGAATATTAATTAAGATTTTAAATTTAAATGAAATCGCTTTTAGTTGATAATTGCTAAACTAACCAACTTCAGAGCAAATCTAAATTCTTAAAAAATAACCCCTTTTGTAATCAATTTCAAACTTTAATATTTTAGAAATTAAACAAATTAGCCTCCTGAAATTTCAATATAATGTCTGTTTTGTACAAACCTTAATATGTCCCAAGTTTGAGCTTCTTAAAAGACTTCAGAAAGAGTCAGAAAGTCAGTGAAATCATCCATCGTGTTTTCATATTTTCATTTGACAGCTGATGATTCTGAAATTATCGTCTGATCGCTCGAAATCGATCGAAAATTGAGACGAAACGATCCGGGAAAAGACAATTGAGAGTCCGAGATGATCGCCCTGAACATAATCAGTAAATTCGAACGACATCGAGCGAAAAAAAAATTTTCTCATATCGTCGTGCATCACTAAGCTCATTAGCCAAATTTTTCGTCTACACGACGTTTCGATATCAACTTTGGCATTCTCTTCAGATGTGAATCTATTAAATCCTATATTCCTATATAAGAAAATCCGTTAGTTATAGATATAGGTATACTGCTATGCTTTTCAGAAAGTAAGATAGATAAAGACAAGAATAGAGTGAGAAACGCAAGGAGAGTTCACAGTTGTGAAAAGCAAAAGAGAATAAGGTTACCTGGAAAAGATAAAGACCTCTCTAAATCTGAATTAGTGGTTTTCTACTAATGAATTAGCGAAAAGTGAGCTACTATTAAAATAGTAAGAATTTTACTAATTTTTAGTAGAAAACTACTAAGAATTAGTAGAAAACTACTAATCTTGTAGTAGAAAACTACTAATTAAATTAGTAAAAAAATCTACTTTTTTCAAAAGTAAAGTTTCACTATTTCAATTAGTAGTTTTCTACTAGGAATTAGTAATTTTCTACTAACAATTAGTAGTTTTCTACTATATGAATTAGAGAAAAATGAGCCATGAATTTGACTTATTCATAGTAGAAAACTACTAATTCTTAGTAGAAATCTACTAATTCAGATTTAGAGAGACAACAACAGCGTGCTAAAAGCAAGGAGAATTCACAGTTGTGGTTCTAGAACCAAGAGAGAATAAGGTTACCTGGGATAGATAAAGACAACAATAGCGTGCGAAACGCAAGGAGAGTTCACAGTTTGCAGTTCTAAAAGCAAGAGAGAATAAGGTTACCTGAGATAGATAAAGACAACAATGGCGTGCGAAATGTGAAAGAGGAAAAGGTATAACAGGTGTCTGGAATAGATAAAGACAGAGTAAAGAGAGAGAGAGAGACAAAAAGATAAGAGATTTTAAACGACGTGAAAATTCTAAATTCTTGTATGAACATTTTAAAATTAATTTTAAATTAAGAAACTTTTTTACGTCCTCCAATTATAATTCAAAGAGTATAATGACCAATAAGGACAACAATTGGTAATACAACCAAAAAAAAAAAAACACACCAATCTGACGTTTCGAGACTGACTCAGTCTCCTCTTCAGAGTTTATTTAACTGTATCTATAAATTTAAAAAAAACAAATAAAAATATATACATTTTCATTACATTCGTAGATATTGTTATTAGGACAAAAATTTAGAATAACAATTATAAAGATATATAAACAAAAGAAAAATATTATACTCACATCACATTATATGATCGAAAAAGTAAAAATAATCCATTTGTTATGAACATTCATATGGTAATTAAAAAACGACACAAGAAAAACACACATTTTTTACTATCATCTGAATAAAATATTTTTTGTTAAATTACAATTGTCAATAAGAATAAATTTTTATTCTTTTATTCAATGAAGAAACATTCTTCATTGAACGTCAATTATTAAATGTGAAGGAAGTAAATAACTTTCCGAAATTATTGAAATAAGAAAAACAAAGATATATCAACATTACAATTTACAAATAAATATAAGCAAGACAATGAATCAAACAAGTCTAGTAAAAGGAATCAAATTTAACACCTTAATAATATTATAATAATATATAATATTATAAAATGACATACTTTTGACTCATTTTTGATTTGTGATCCAATTTATCTTGTTGTAAAAATATTGCCCTTGAAAATGAGAATGGTTTATTCTCGAAACGTCGGACTAATGTAGTATTTTTATTTGTTTAATAAAAATACATATTTAATAACCGACTTGTCCGAAAGTGTCATTAGAAATTTTTAAAATAAAAAAAACCCTTAATAATATTCTTATAAGAATCGTCAAAATTATAAATATAATATCTGTCATTTTGTTTATACAATTATTTTGTTCTTTTTTTAATAAAAAACATTTCTGCTACTAGTCTTTTGTAATCGTTATTATCCATATGTAAAATTTCAATATTTGACCCATCAAAATCATGCTCAGTTCCATGATTTTTAAATATATTTTTAAATAACCGTCTACCCGTCTTATTGGTCGTTATACTCTTTGAATAACAATTTTTTTCATATTTTCTATGTGAAATATTTTAAAAGCTTACAACTTTTTAATTAGCAAATGGAAAAAGAATGTAATTAATGTAATTTAATTGATTTAATTAAATCGATTGTTTAAACAATTAAAATGGTTTAATATCAACTTTCGATGAAATTAAGCTAAAATTATGTGGTTTTTTGTCATGTATGGAAGAATCATAAAGAAGTTATTTATTCATAATTCGCAGTGTATATTCAAATGTTTAAAATTTTTTAATTTGTTTAAACAATTTATGTTTCTTATGTTTTCAAAAATATTTGTCTGAATAAATTTATTAAAACTTAGCTCATTAGCCAATTTTTTCGTCCACACGACGAAAAAGGATAATACAAATAAATTCATAAAATTCAATTAAATATTCAGAAAGGGTATAAAATATTAGTAAAGAAATTATTAGTTCATTTACGATCAAATGATAAATATTTGGGTAGTTCTACGAACGAAGGAAGAAAATGATGCTAATTTTGTCAAGACATTTTTTTTTAGTTTTATTTTCGACAAGTATAGATGGACTTCAAGTTAAGCATAATTTCTAAATAATCTGAAAGGGGCCAGCAAAAAAATTGAAAATTACCAATTTTACAGACATTTATAAAAAAATGTCCAGGAAACTGTGATTATGAATAGAAAAATCCCAATAAAATTAAAAATGGTGATTGGATTTTTATAAAACTGACTGGTCGACATTTTTTGGGATCGCTAATTATAAATTGGAGGATAGTTTTCCAAAATTCAAAATGTGGGATTCAATATGGCGGTGGAAATTTTAAAAATTGTTTATGAATTTTGTCGAATTTTGATAAAAACTTGAAAAGGTAATTATCCCTTTCAAAGAGTTTTTTGAATAATAGGAACAGAAATCTTTTTTAAAAAAATTTTTTTTTTGACAAAACTAGGTGCCAGGAAAATGAGAATTGTTAAAGTATATAAGATTTTGCGTCAAATTTTGATAAAAACTCAATAAATAACGTTAAATAAAAAATCCAAAAATTAATTACCTCTTTCAGAGAGATTTTTGAATAATAGAAACAGAAAACTTTGTAAAAAAAAATTGTTTGACTTATCAAGGTGCCAGGAAACCGAGAATTGTCAAAATACATAGTATTTTGTCAAATTTTGACAAAAACTCGATAAATAAAGTTAAATAAAAAAATCCAAAAGCTGATTACCTCTTTCGGAGAGTTTTTTGATTTATAGAAACAGAAAACCTTGTAAAAAAAAAAAAAAATTTGCCAAAGCTGGGTGCCAGGAAAATAAGAATTATCAAAATGAAAAAGATTTTGTCGAATTTTGATAAAATCTCGATAAATAACGTTAAGTAAAAAAATCCATAAGTTTATTACCTCTTTCGGAGAGTTTTTTGAATAATAGGAACTGAATTATTAAAAAAAAAATGTTTTTGCTAAAACTACGTACCAGGAAAATGAGAATTGTCAAAATGCATAAGATTTTGTCTAATTTTAATAAAAACTCGATAAATAACGTTAAATAAAAAAATCCAAAACCTAATTACCTTTTTCCAAGAATTTTTTGAATAATAGGAACAGAAATATTTTTAAACTAAAATTTTTTTTGCCATGAAACTGAGAATTTTACTCTTTAATGTGTTTTTTCTTTAAGAAATGTAAAAGAGAATTGCCTTTTTTTATTGACGTTGAAAAAACTATTGTTATTTACATTTTTCATCAAAAATAAATTAATTTTGTTCAAATTTGCTTCAAATTTTGTTACAAATAAGCTATGACGCTTAAAATTCCTTCATCTGTAGAACTACCCATATTCATTAGTAAATCTCACAGATTAGGTATAAAAAATAAAATGATAAACAACGAATAACCACGGCATTTATTCAATCATTCTCTGATATGGTAAACTAAAAACAAACGAATAATAATCAATAAATATTAACATCTATCAAATAAATAGAAAAATATAAATAAATGTGATAAACAAAATTTATGAATTTTAAATTTATAAAATTAAGTAAAAATTCCTGAAGTAGCCCCTTCTAATTTCACAAAGTCCACAGGATATTTTGAAAATATTCAATTAATTTATCACATTTATTGTTGATGAAATATTTTGACTCTAATTTACATAAATGTCTATAATTTATGAAGTTCTTATGCAACTTTAATGAAAATTGATGATAATGTCAACAAATTGTTCTGTGTACTTTAAAGTGATATCATGCAACTTAACAAAAAACATTTTTTACACAATTTCTTAATAAGTTTTTATAGACAAATTTGATTTTAACCGTGTTCTTCATGCGATTTTTTCTCATTTTCATTGATAAATGTTCCTTACAATCTTTCCAATCAAAAAAAAAAAAAACATTTTAATGCAAACAAGAAGTTTTTTTAATATTTGATTTTTTATCATGCGTTGCACGCTGACCTGCATCACTGACAACTTTGACGTATTAAAATAATTTGAAACGGTATTGTTCGAAGCCATTTTTAGATTATTTAAATTCTATTTGGTATAAAAAAAACAGCGTTGCAGTTTAATTCAATCGAAAACGGTAGTGAAAACGAAAAAAACTTTTAAAAATAGTTTCTGTGTTTTCGAATAATAGAAATAATTGAATAGGGGCAAACGAATGTTGCAAACCTCTACAAAAGTCTCATAATAAGTGCATTAGGAAAAACATTTACTTAGTTACAAATAAATGGAACAGAACGTTCAAGAACTTAATAGTATTTTACGCACGTCAGACTTGTAAATGCGATCTGTACAGAAGTCAAAAAAAACGAATTTTTCCCTGATACGTCTAAAGAAAAAAAAACTCGAAGCGAACAATAGAGAGCTTATTGGAGCTGAGGTATAAAATGACAAATCTACTGATCCTACGTTTCAAAGCAAAACAGTTCGCAATGACATAATACTTGAAAAAATCAACGCTGTTTAGTGTTTATTCTATTTCAATGAATAGATAAAAAAATTTTATGTGACATGATTTTCATAGATTTTTTTATAAACCTTAAATGGCGATGTCCATTTTTTTTTTTTTTTTTGTAATTTCATTTTTATTTTTTAATATTTTTAAAAGAACGACCCCAAAGATAATTTTTAACGTTTCAAGTTAAGTATTCAGATTTCTTCGAGGAAGTTGAAAATTTTTTACAAAACGTTACACAGAACAAAAGCGTAAAGTAAATCTAACATTATCTGGTAAGTGACATTATTTGCATGAGAGTTGACAATTGACAATCTGTCTGTCTAGTAGCATATAAAATCCGGATAGTAATTCTAAGCGTCCGTCGAAAATCGACTAAACTGTTGGGTATCCATAAATCTTAAAAAAGTTAAGATTACTATCCACTTCTTTCCGTACATATATGCTGCTTTTAGTAAACGACTAAAAAGTAAAATATGAAATGAGTGGAAACGAATCTTACTTTCCATCTTTATTTTTAATAATATTCGAATAAAAGTTTTATGTGCTATAATAAATTTTATTATAGGTCTAGTCCATTTAAAATCATGCTGGTCGACTAACTTCAAGTTGTAGATTTAACTGTTGAGTGTTATTTTTTATGGAAAATAAAACGACACGCATTTTTTCATTTTCAATAAAAATTATTTTTAACGAAGCTACAAGCATTTAAATTTTGAATGGTAAAACTCAAAATAAGAGGGTAAAAAGTAATTCGCTTGTAACTTTTTTTCCTAATTAGTATAATCAAATTCTGTTTCTTAAACCTTCTAGGTGGTCTTTTCTTCTTTAAAAAGTCATTTGAAATTTTCAAAAAGCTTTAAAATTAAAAAAATTATAGATAATTTTCCAATAATAAAAAAGTTTCATTTTTTAAAAACTCCTGTCTTCTTTTCTTTAAAATTTTGACCATAAATTCTTATCAATATTGGCAAAAATTTCTATAAATTTCAATCCGACTAATTAAAAATAAATTTAAAAATTCTAAGGCTCAATTGACCTCTGTTAATCTACTTACGACAGAACTACAATAATTTAATTTTTTTTAATATTGATAATAAACTGCGCGCGAAATACTGCCAAATTCTCTCTATTAGAAATTATTTGTTTATATACTTGGTCAAAAGGCAGAGGTTGAACTTTTTGCAAACTATTTGACTGGACAATAGCGAACAGTATTTTTGGTTCATACGACTCTACTCTGGAAAATTTATTCTACAAATTTGAAATTCAAATTTTTGAGATTTAGCTACAATAAATTTGAAAAGAGGAAAATATATACTCCATGTATTTAAAAAGAACATATATATTCCTTTCATTGCTTTTTATTATCATTAAACTCATATCACAATTTGAATGATATAGAAGTTTTCTCCTTAAAATGTTCTTCTTAATAATTGGAAATCCCAATAAGCTGTTATCCACTTAACAGTTCGCAAAATGTTCAAAACTAATTTTTATATTTTATCCCTCTAAAATAATTCGATGAATTTGCTTTAGATTTTCAGCGCAATTTTCAGGTGGAAAGTGTCAGGTGCAATTTTATTTTGAGTGGATTTCAAGTGGAAATTTGTAACGTAGAACTGGCTAGTTCAATCTATGAAATTCTTCCTGTCGGTTAGAGAAATTTTCAGTCATAGTGATAATTTAGTTAAAACCCACTGAATTGAAATTGATAGACGTAGTTTCAACCAGGCAACCGAATACCATCGAATCTTTACTGGTTCAAATAAAAAGAATATATAGAAAATTTTGAAAATGGCAGACGGTATTTTAAAACTTAAAGTGTAAAATTTCACTGTAAACTAAATCTACTTCCGCGGATCAAAAAAGTTTCGATAATTATTATTCCTTATAGAAATATGGAATGTGCCACAATTACAACTGTCTTACAAATAAACTCCACTTCTTTCTCTACATTATTCTTAATTTATACTCATGTTGTGATAAGTTATTCTAGTTTTGTACATTAAATCGTATAAAACGCATTGCAAATTTATTTTTAAAGTTTTGTAATAAACTTGCAGGACATAATGCAAAGTAAATTAAATTTGCTGTTCATTAAATTTAATGCGCGTGACTAGAAAGAAATCCTAATGTGTGGCTGTACATTAAAACCTTTGTAATTTACGTCATCAAATTGTTCCGGGTTAGAATAATTCGTACTTTGCATAAATGTAGTACAGAAAACTTTTACTTTTATTCTGTGGCTTGAAATGTTTTATGTAAACTAATTTAATTTGACAGAGAAGCTACTATAAAAACAGCTTCGTTCACCTGACACTTTCAGAGTCTAGATTTTCAATTACATGAAAAATTTGCATTCCTTCAACCCTGACACAAACCTCCTCGTTTTAACTACTTTCGAATAAGCACTAAGATAAATCAGAGATAAAATTTGTCTTTCGCAAAACCTTTTATTAAATATTTTGTTTTTAATTAAATTTTTTTTTTATTATTAATATTCAATATTCTCGATCTTTGATAAATAATTTGCACTACTTGTTAAAATAAAAATAACCTTTCTCAAACTCTTAGATATGTCTAGATAATCATATAATATAATTTGTCAGCACCAAAAAAGCAATTTATTTCCACAAGATTTTTGTAGCGTGAATTTTTTTAACTGAAAATATTAAAATACGAGAAGATTTTCAGTATATTTCTAGAGAAGAAAGGCAATCTAAAAAATGTAGATATTATTTTTAGAAAAGAAAACAGAGTAGAGATATTTTTATTATAGAGAAAACAAAAGTTACTTTCCGCTACATTTATTAGTGTGCGCATGGATAATGTTGAAAGGGTTGCCTGCCGAAAAAATCTAGTGAGAAAAAAACTGTACAATAGGGAAAGCCAGAGCTTTTTTAAAGAGAGTGTGGAGACTAGTAAAAGAAAATGGGTCCTAAGAGAATCAGAAGATCAGATTCTGAATTCTAAAGCACAAGGGCTTCAACAAAATAGAAGTAGAGAGAGAGTAAAAGCGATATTCCTTAAAAACTTTCCTTCTTCTCAAGATAATTTTATACAGTTCAATTAACAAAAAACTTAAGAAATCTATACATGCAAAACAATTTATTTTTATCTATATAATGATAAAAAAAAAGAAGTTTTTATCAATATTCGTCTGTATTTTGTCAAAGATATAAATTGAAATGATTTTTAGAAAACACGTGTAATTTTATATTTCTATAGAATAATGATCTCAAATATATATATCCAACGATCTATTAAATATTCCAATGTCAAAGAAGTAAAAAATCCCGACTGAATGCTTTCTGCTTTCATCCATCGTGGATATATTGAATTGTAAACAGGATCCTGTTCATGGTAAACTGCATGTGTATACTAGTCACGTATATTAGTAATACAAATCACGTACTAGTTACAAACTACCCTTTTCTACATTCTATCTCATTTCATTTGGATCCGTTCATTCATATTCGCGACATTGAACCGCAAAACTAAAAATTGACTGCTGAATTTAAGAGGAAAAATCTGTCCTTTGGTAATTTTTTTTAAATAAAAGTGGTATAAATTGCAAAAAAAATCTATTAAAATCATCACTGCAAAAATAGGTAACTTCTTGGTATGTTAAAATAAGATGTAAGACGGTAAACAGTATTTTAGAATCATAAACATCTTAGAATAAGATATGTTTATATTAATAATATTAAGATACTTTATTTCTATTGTAACATCTTAAAATGAGATACTTTAAGTAACTAAAAAGTAACTACCATAACATCTTAAAAAAGTTATCAAAACATCTTAAAATAAGATTTTTATTTTTGCAGTGATCTCCTAAGAATTATTTTCGCAAGTGAGAAATAATTCTTTGCGAAATCAACTAAAGACATTTCTGTCATCTCTACAAGATATAGTATTCTTTCTAGATATAATTTAAAAAAAAGTAAAGTAAAAAGTAATCAAAAAATATCCCTTGAAAATCATCTCCAAAGCATTACTTTTACATGTTATGATTTATTCTTTGTGAAATCAGTTTAAAAAATTTCTGTCACCTCTGCAGACTATAGAATTTTTTCCAGACATCATTGGATCAAAGTAAAATAAATACCTAATAATTGAAAAACATCTTTTAAAAATCATCCCCTAAAAGTTATTTTCGCAAGTGAGAAATTATTCCTTGTGAAATCAACTAAAAACATTTCTGTTAACTCTACCAGGCTATAGAATTCTTTCATAATGTCAATCGATCAAAGAACCACTTAAATTGACTTAGGTTTAAAAAAAAAAATTATTTTAGATCGCAAATTTTTTAAAAACTGCTAATGCATCACCAAATTACAAGTTTTAACCAAAAAAATTTGAATAAAATTATTCTAACTATTTTAAAAACATTTATTCATAACAAATCACCTAAGTGGTTTTTCGGCTAACGATAAAAATTAAAAAAATGAAACGAAAATAACTATTTTGTTGAAATGCTCAAAATAAAATTATATATTTTACACACAAAATTTGTCTAGAATTTTTTTATACAATTCTAGCTACTAATCAACGATTTTTAATTTGTTTAAACAATTTTAGTTAACAAATAAATAACTTCAAAAGTTTTACTCACTTTGGTTTCGTTTCTTTTGTGAAATTAATTAATTACTATTCGCCTAAAATTGCAACACAGTTTAAAATGTACACAAACAATTTTTAAATAATCTTAGTTTACAAAGAAGTAACTTCAATAGCTTTTCTTACTATGATTTTGTTTCTTTTGAGAAATTAATTAATTACTATTATTGGCCTAGAGTTACTAAGTAATCTAAGTTAAGACAATTTTCGAGGTTATTTATTTGTTAGCTATAACTGTTTAAACAATTTAAAAATCCAACATTTTTAACTGTATTGTAACTCTAGTTAATTAATTTCACACAAAAAAAAATCTAGGTAAGGAAAACTTTTAAAGTTCTTTATTTATTAAATAAAATTGTTTAAGGGTTAGAATTCGCGAAATCAGCATAAAAAATAAGATTTTTTTTTCTTATCGAAACATTGAAAAAATTATCATGTTTCATCATAAAAATATTTCCACCAAACGAAAAAAATGTTAAACATTTTTTACAAAAGTTACTGCACAATTTTTAAATAAAAGCTTATATTTAATAAACAAGTTTACCGATTCAAGAGTACCTTGGATAGAATCAAAGGTCATAAAATAGACTTCCAATTATAGTTCGAAAATATAAAAAAAATTATAATTTGTTTATAAACAATTAATTTTTTTTAATGTTCTGAACCTTTTGAAAATCGGGAAAAGATATTAAAATGCACTTAAAACTCTAAGGAATCAAAATCCATTGAGAAAATCGACAAGCGATTATTTGTTTGGGTCATTCCATATGAGAAATTCGGATAGCTATATTGCTTATACTTCATCATTTGGTAGTATTTTGGGTGCTAAATAAGCGATAAAAAATGTTGCGAAACTTTTAGGCATACTTACTTAGCACCTAGAATACTAAAGAAAAACTAAAAAATAATATCTATTTTCGTTCGAACGAATGAAATGCCCCAAAAAAATAATCGCTCGTCAAATTTCTCAGTGGATTTCGATTTCTTAGAGTTTTAAGTGTATTTTAGTATTTTTTTCCCAGTTTTTAAAAAGCTCAAAACATTGAAAAAAATTAATTGTTTATAAACAATTTATAAACAAATTAAGAAATTTTTTTTTAATTTTTGAACTTAACAAAGTTATTTTACATAAGTCGTAAAATATATTGATAACAAAATTTGAAAAAATCACCTAAGTCGACTTATGTGGTACTTTGAACGAGTGGCTCAAATGTTATAAACAATTTGTCAAAAGCTGCATACAATTCTGTTACAAATATTTCTTTACATATTATGAACATTTCTAAAAATCTTGAGAACGTTTCCCAAAATGTAACAAACATTTCTACAAAAGTAATATACGCTTGTATAACAACTTTGAAATTAATGCTAATGGTATGACATTAATGAATGTTCTTTGATTATTTTTAATTTTACTTTGATCCTGTGCAGCCTGAAAGAATTTTATAGTTGTTTGAAGAGGTAACAAGAATTTTTTAAATTGATTTCACAAAGATTAATTCCAAACTTGTAAAGGTAAAGTATCGCAGATTTCTACTGAACATCAAAAAATTCAACTTCAGTCACTCAGTCGACATTTGAAACAAGAAATACACTCAGCTTTTGAGTCACATCAAAAAGATCTCAACACTGAGAAAGATGGATGTTTAGAATTAGAAGTTTCAAACAAGATAGTAACGCTTAACCTCTAAATATTAAAGGTTAACATCTAAGATATTAAATTTTAACATCTAGATATTAAAGTTTAATATGTAGATGTTAACCCTGAACATCTAGATAGCTGTCCCTATGTTAAGTGATAAATATGTTAAGCGTTAACATCCAGATGTTAAGGGTAAACATCCATTTTTCTCAGTGAAGTGTCGTTTATTCTTTAATCCTAAAACTTTTTGGAACAACTTTGGTAAGCCTAACCATAAACCTTGTCTATCTGAGATTATATTCTCAAAAGATGGTAAACTCAACATGGTTTTTTAGGGTAAATTAGCCAGCTCTAAATTTTTACTTGTGGCACTAAATTAGTTCTAAATTCCCAGTTAGTAACATTTTGATTTGATGTTAGTGGTACTGCTAGCTTTACCTACCTTAAACTCAGTAATTATGAGGAAATTGTGGATGTTATTGCCGGGCAGTTTGCTTCCTTTTTTAACTCTAGTGATGACTTGAGGCATCTCTTTCCTCCTGTCTCTACTCTACCTACTTCAATTGATTTTTAATTAACAGTTAGGGATATTATGAGGGCTATAAAATCTTTGAAATCCACTAATACAGCAGGAATCGATAATATTCCATCTTTTTTACTTAAGGACGTTAGTTCCATTTTCGCTCAATTTTTATGTTTACTTTTTAATCGAATTCTATTAGATGCCTATTTCCCAGACTACTGGAACATTACCAAAATCGGACCCGTTTTCAAGTCTGCGGCAATGTGAGTGAGCGTTGTACTTTCTAACACTCAACATGGTGGTGTGCTTGAGAGATCTACTGTTACCAATTTAATCACTATCACTCAATAATAATGTTTTCGTTTCGGTTAAACAAGTTGACGTAATTTATACAGATTTCTCAAAGGCATTTGATAAAGTTGACCAAGCACTTGTAATTGAGAAATTATCGCGCTTGAATATTCTTTCTAATTCAATTTCTGTCTTACAATCTTACTTGACTAATAGGAAAAATTTTGTTTTTTATGAAGGACATCCTTCGAATCCTTTCATCTCGACATCCAGAGTTCCACAAAGTTTGGTTTTAGGCACTGTTTTATTGTCAATTTATATCAATGATGTTGTGGATACTCTTGATATCGAAAAGATTTTATTTGTTGATGATTTCAAGATCTACTCTAGGATATTTGTTCTTTGCGCGATTTTATTAATTGGCAAAGAAACCTTAATGCTTTCTCTACATGATGTTTTAAACATAAGATTATTGAAATTAATCAAATAATTCTTAGGGACTGATTTTTAAGGGATGTTTTTTGATTATCTTTGATTTTGGTTTGATCAGTTGACATTCTGTAAAAATTATATATCCTGTAGGGGTAAAAGAAATATTTTTATTTGATTTCACAAAGAATAATTTCTCACTTTCGAAAATAATTCTTAGGGGATTATTTTTAAGGGATGTTTTTTGATTAGTTTTTATTTTACTTTAATCAAATAATATCTTAATAGAATTTTATAGCCTTTAGAGTCGACAAAATTTTTTTAAATGGATTTCACAAACAATATGAAATGAGAGCCAATTCAACATTTCCCTTTTTTTACTAATTTTATTTGCACAATCGTCTATTATGGGGAGGAGGTTAAATACGGTATTAAAAAATTAATTTTTGACGAAAGTTTTAAGCCCTAGTATATGGCACTTTATCTTGAAAAATAAAATGCTCTGAGGAGTGGCGAATTTGAGAAAGAAAGTCCCTGTAATATTAAAATAATTGCATTTAAAGACTTTTACAGCTTTTATATATTATTTTTTTAAAAATAAATTTCACTTTTTTAAGATTTAAGAAGAAAAAACAGTTTTAAACTTTTTAATTGCTGGCGTGTTTTTAGCATGAAATAAAAATGAAAGAGTGTCAATAAAGTAAATAAAATGCTTGCTTTTTTCACCTCTCTATATTTCAGAGAGAGAATTACAACTGTTAAGTCTGATGATGCATAAGTGGGTTTTACAAGCATTTCAAATTCATTGCACACATTTCTGGACTAATAGTCTGAAAGGAATTAGTGAAGTTTAGAGCGATTAAACAGTAATCTAAAATTGGGACATTAGAGCAAACTTTACAATGGACATTTTCAAGATCATATCCTTTTAAGCTCAGATACAAGATCATTGAGAATAAAACTTTACAAAAAGGAAACAGTTTTCTTATCATAAATTTCTAAATCGCAATTTAAAGAAATTAAATTTAAATAAAATGTTAAAAGAATAAATAAACATTATTTTAATAATTACTGTGGGAAAATTAATGTAAATTATTAAAATTGTCAAAATTAATTTACATCAGATTTTATCTTTTATTTATTGTTTTTTTTTTCGACAAATTGTTGAATTCCTTTTATCTTTTTCTCTAAACTTTAACACTTGACTATAATTCTATCACGGGGAAATTGGCTATCGTCGAAAAATTCGTCGTGTCTTGGTTGAAATGGTAGAGTTGGAACCGCCCGCACATATTTTGCGAGAAACCAAAAAATATGCAGAGTGTGCTCTAAAATACAGAGACAAAATCTACAGAAATTGAACGACCCCTTCTTTCACTTCAAATATATGAAAAAAAAATCCTAAACTTTATAAAGCACTAGGAAAATGTGAAATTCGTTTTGTGAGGTGAATATCAAATAAACGAAATTAAATATCTGAGAAAAATTAAATTGGATTAAAATTGTACACAAAAAAATGTACGCGAAACAAATGAAATTTAAGTTGAAATTAAAAAATGAAATGAAATACACAAATGACAATTGAATAAAAAAAGAAAAATAATTATTAAAATTAGAAATTCATCTTCAGTTTCATTAATTATTGAAATTACGCAAAAGAACTAAAAATATACCAACTTAAAGTCAAATGCCCATATGAATGAAAAATGACTGATTAAAAATAAAAATTAAACTTTACTCCTTTTCTCAACATGATCAAAGTCTGGTTAAAACACTGAATAATAAATCAAAATAGTATGAAAGCCTAATATGAAATTTATGAAGGGTAAAAATTATCCTCTAAATAATAATGAATCGGAATCAAGAATCTTGAGATTATCTGAGGGATAAATTTGATCTGAAGCTTCCTCTTTCCTGCAAGCCAAAAGCGAATCTAGAGGAATACGAGATGAGAATTTCTACTTCTGCCTTCGACCAATCCACTCTTCATTCAAGAACACACTCACATTTACTAGAAATACACACACCAACGAACATTCCTCATATTTTCAAAGATTTCATCTTCATTAAATTAAAAAAAAGTGTATTCTCATAAAAAGAAAAAATCACCTATAATTAATTTTACATATATAAAATTATTTTGCTTTATAGTATACGAAATATAATTTTCAACAATTTTAAAATACATAATAGTTATTATACTATTTGTTACTATCGTTGTTAAATAATTATATACATTATATTATTGTTATATTGTTGTAATTGTTGTTATTATGATTATTATAATATTAGCATCATATTATTATTATTATTATTACCCATTATTATTATTATTATTATTATTATTATTATTATTATTATTACTATTAATAATAATTAAAAAAGTTTACTTATTTTTACTTTAATCTACTTTGTTGAAAAATTATATACAATTAACATTGCAATACAGATTAGACATATTTTTTATTAATTTTTTAAGAGTGGTGACTTTCATTTCAATAATTTATATTATTTTAGTATAAAGCTATTTTAAATATTGGATAATACAAGCTCGATTCGTATATATCCATTTGGCATCACTGAAAATCCCACGCAATTTCAGTTCATTTGGAATAATTGAATAATAAATGGAGTATAGAAGTTTAAAACACGAATATTAAACCTTGTTTATTGCTGCTTTGTTTTAAAAACTCATATAAACAATAATTACGAAATGGTTGGTATATGAAATGCATTAAAAAAGATTTTTTGATCTTTAATTATACTCTTTAAACTTTAATTTGTAAAAAAAAATACTAATTTAATATAGTAGAATCATAAGCGAATTTCTCTATTCCAATTAATATAAAAAATAACTATTTAATAGTAAAAATGTGACCAACCAATAGTTCAAAATAACTAAAATTATTAATTTGCAGATAGAAATAAACTAATCTATAATTTATTAATGGTTTAATATAACCTCGATTTTTTATTACTAATTGAATTAGTAATTTTTTACTAAAATATTAGTTGCAAAATCACTACTATAAAATAATGTAATCCTCTTTAAATATATTGTACAACATATTTTTTAAATAAAAATTCACAAAATTTGAATTTCTACGTTTTTTTTCATGTATAATGAAAATAAAATATACGTATTAGAAATTTCAAAGTAAAAACATTTTTTCAAACCGTTTAGAAAATATTACGAACAATGTAAATGAAGAAATTATGACAATATGAGAATTATTTTTTATTAAAATATTTTGAATCCTTTCTTTTTCTACTTTTTTCACAACTTATTAAATTTTTATAGAATTTTCTTTTTACAATAAAAACCATTTAATAATAATAATAATCAGTCACATTTGAAAACTAAAGACAAAATTTATTAATTTCTGTTTAAAAAACAATATATATATATTTTATTAAGTGGAAGTTAAATTTTTAGGATTTACAAATGTGTAAAAATTGGTTGTTTTGACATGACAAACAACTCTAAACACCGAAGTTTCAGTATGTCTTTTACGCTTCATAAAAGATTTAAATAGCCTTTCTGCGTGTGAAAACATATATACCGCTATGAGTATTCTGAACTTAATTCATACTTAAATTGTACTCAAACACTCAGAAAATAATTTTCTTTGAATTGCAGCTTAAATTCTATTATAGCATTAAAGTAACATCTGCGAAATTGATCATAAAGTCTTATTGTGTACCTTTTATGCAAAATCCAGTTTATTACCAAGAATAATTAATTAGCTTTAAGTTTAGTAATTATTATGAACATTTCCTTTGACAATCATAAACCTTGAAAAGAAAATTGGACCAGAATAAAGGCTTAGGAAACTGTTTTCACGTTTACAAAAAAAGACTTTATACATTTTTAATTAGAAATTGTTAAACCGAACCGTCGAAATTAAAAACACCGATTTTTCAAAATACCAAATCTTTAAAAAACCGCAATTTCTAAAATTCAAATTTCCAAAACGTCGAAATTAATTAAAAAATCATCAAATTATCTCTAAAATATCCATTTTCCAAAATTTCGAATTTTGAAAATGTCGAAACTCAAAAATACCGAATTTCCAAACCGTCGAAATCAAAAACGCCGTTTTTTAAAAATTCCACTTTTCAAAGCACAAAGCTTGCAAAATACCAAATTTATAAAACTCCACAAATTCTAAAAATCGAATTTCCAAAATTCCTAAACTCCAAAACACCCAATTTCTAAAACATCATGTTTTTAAAACACCTATTTTTAAAAATTTTGAATTTCTAAAACACCGAGTTTTCAAAATATCAAATCAGTTTCAAAAAACGCAATTTCTAAAAATCGAATTTCCGAAATCACGAAATTAATTCAAAATCATCAGATTATCTCTAAAATACAGATTTTTCAAAATTTCGAATTTTGTTGGATATGTATTTGAGTAGGATGTGAAAACCTGCTCTCAGGTACCCTGTAGCCCGTACTACAGGGTTATGCGGGGGTGGCGATGTTCTGCCGACCCGCTAAAAACACACCCTTATTTGGGGACCTTAAGACCACTCCCAGGTAGAGCCAGTTTACTGACGTATCGCCTTCAGGAGTGGTCTTATGTCTCGACTCTATCGCCTAAGCGATATCTTCTCTCGACCTGCGGGAACTACCTTTGTTGGCGGCCATCGAGATCCTTAACCCTCATAACATGTTGGATGAAGTCTCGATGTGCCGCCAATTCTTTTTGGAATGAGTCATTAACAGGACCATGTTCTCCGGTGTAACTTCGCAGTTTACACCGGCGAACAGTTGGTGTTGTTGTTGGTGATGTCCAGTCTTTCGTTGTTCCATCGTGTGCATGTAAAGAGTGTGTGCTCTGCGTCATCCTTTTGGGAATGGCAGTACGCACACTCTGAACTTTCTCGTCTTTTGAAGCGCTCCAGGTACGAGTTGAAACACCCGTGACCTGAGAGCGCTTGGGTGAGGTAGTACGAGACTACTCCGTGTTTTCGATCTATCCAGGTGGCGAGTGTAGGTATGAGCCGATTTATCCATCTACCCTTCTCATCCCTGCTCCATCTTGCTTGCCATCTTTCGACGAGTCTGCTTCTCGCATCTCGGCGAATTTGGCCCTTGCTGGGACTATTGTCATCCGTGTAACGGGTGGACATCCTATCTTTGAAAAGGAGGAAAATTTCCTCCCTTTCTTGCGCCAAAAGATCTGCCGGCGGGACGCTGGCAAGGACCTGAGCAGCACTCGCAGATACTGTCCTGTAGGCAGAGATTATACGCTTGGTGATAATCCTTTGCGGGGACAGCATCTTCTCCAAGATGGTCTTGCTTCTATCTATTCGCAGGGAGGGAGCCCACACTGGTGCTGCTTAAAGCAGCTTTGAGTGGAACACACTCGCCACCAATCTCCTGTTTTTTTCAAAAGGCCTACCGACGTTCGGAATTATACGAGCTAAGCTTATCGCACATTTTGCAGCTTTGTCGGAAGCCACTGCGATATGGTACTTAAAATTCAGAAACTTGTCGAGTTGTACACCAAGATACTTTATATGCGTGCTCCACTTGACCTCGAATCCGTCTACTTCGAGCCGGGGAAGTTCGTAACCACGTCTGTCTATGACCATGAGCGCTTCGGTTTTGTCCAGGGCCATTTGAAGACCTCTGGCATCCAGCCAGCTCTTTGTTCGTCGCAGACATTCGTTCACCAAGATTCCGAGCTCTTCTGCAGTTTCGGCAGAGCACACTATCAACGCGTCGTCCGCAAAGCCGATGATCACCGCGCCTTTGGGTAGACCCATTCGCAAGAATTCATCATAGGAGACGTTCCATACGAATGGACCTATCCTCGAACCTTGAGGGGCACCTCGTTGCATCTCTTCCTTCAGAGTGCAGGTATCTCCCTCGTATATTACCCACCTGTCGCTAAGATAATTATTCATTATCCGCAACAGGTAGGGCGGTATTCCTTTGTTTCTCATCGACTTGATGAGATCTTCCCATTTAGCGGTATTAAACGCATTGCGTATATCTATAGCTACCAAAGCGCAGAAGCTTTTTTTCTTCCCCGGACCCAATTTGTCCTTTCCTTCCTTGGCTAGGTCCACTGCCTTTTGTATGGCATCTACTGTGGACAGGCCTTTACGGAAACCAAATTGGTAGTCGGATAGACTATTCTCTCCAGTCAAGTGGAGCTGCATCCTCTGCAGAACCATGTCCTCCAGAAGTTTGTCCATCGTATCTAACAGGCATATTGGCCTGTAAGATGAGACATTATCTAGGGGTTTGTTTCCTTTCCTTAGGAGGACCAGCCTCTGTCTTTTCCAATCCCGGAAGAACTCTCCTCTTCTTAGGCAGTTGTTGAAGCAATCTAAGAGAATCTGGGGTGAAGCAACGATCACTTGTTTAAGTATCTCGTTACTTATCCCATCGATTCCAGGCGCCTTGCCTGGCTTCAATCTTCTGCCGGCTTCGTGAATCTCTGCAAGAGTGAAGAGTTCCTCCTCACGGACTTGACAGTCACTCCAGTCCATCCTAGGCCATGGTTCTGCTGGTGGAAACAAGGCCCTGATTATTTGACGCACCCAGTCGGGATTGTCCAGACCGGGGGTCTTTTGCCTCGTTACCAATTTCTTGGTGACGATTTTATAGCCCAGACCCCATGGGTCCTTCTCGACATCCTCGATCAGGGTCTTCCAACACCTTCGCTGTGAAGCTCGAATCTCCTTTCTGAGGATCCTCTTGGCCTCTATATATGCGTCCTTTAGCATAGGATCTCCCTTAGAGCAGGTGTATATCCTTCTTGCTTTGACGCATGCTTTTCGCAAAGAGGCCAGCTCCTCTGACCACCAGTATACATTACGTCTTCTGGGAGTGGTACTTTTATAACGCGGCATTGACGCGTTGCATGCGGTGATTATCATTTTCATCACCGGCCGCACCTCCCCATCCAGATTGTTCGGTCTCTTCACCCATCCAAGTTCCTCAATGAGGCGGGATTCTTCAAGGGGCCGACCGAACTTTTCGACGTCTAGCTTCTTAATGTTCCACCTAAGGCCTCTTTTACAGGAAGCATCCTGCTTGTAATAATATTCATAATAACAATAATAATAATAATCATAATGATATAATAATATTCATAATACAATAATAATACACAAAAACAATAATAATATTAATAATACTAATAACGGAGAAATAATAAACAACATATTATTGCTATTGTTAGGATATACATATCAATAAACTTATTATAACTTAAGACCTACATGAGCACTTTTTAAAGTAATTAAGGAAATGAATATTATTAACTAAATAGAAGAGTACCTTTAATAAAACTTAATTTTGATTAAAATTTAAGCTCTTTGTGAAAACACGTTCAAAACTTTCGCGAACTTAAGGTATTAGTCGCGTAAAATAATTTTCGTCAGATTTTTTTAAAACTTTGTATCTGTATTCATGAGGTATTTATCTATGAAATGAGATCTATCCTATCAATTTTGACCACTTCTGAGCTTCAAAATATAAATTCAAAGTTCATACCTTTTACATGCAATAGCACTAAATGCATATAAAAAATGTCTCTTATATTCATTTATATAAAAACAAGTCGTCAGATTTTCAAACAAAACTACTAAGTTACGCATTCAGATACAATAAATCCTTTAAAAAAAATTAACTTTATTGACCACGCCGTATAAAAAATACAGCAATTTAAAAATTCGCAATTTTTAATTTTTACATGGTTTCATTGAAAAATGTCGTAAAAGTGTCAGCAATACATCATGACAACTTCTAGTACATGAATCAAAATCGTGAAAATTACATATATTACATTAGAAGAGGTCACAAGGAAGCAAGTGAGTTGATATAAAAGTTTATTTAATGTTCTTTTTATTTTGCGGGAGTTTTGCGGGAGCATTTACGCGACTAATACCTTAACTGTTTGAAAGTCCAAAAGAAACTGCGACCGTTAGCGACATAACACAAAGAAAAAGTATAAGTCCTTTCGTTGGAAATTTAGAGCCATATGCTTTTCTTCACATTTTCAGTTAGGAATGTGACACTCTCAAAACCGGTTTCGAGCGGAGTAAGGAGGGGAGTCAATAAGTATAGTTATATTTATCAACTGCCCTTAGTGAATAATTGGATTAAAAAGAATTCAAAATATTCGGTTCACAACATTGTTCTCAACGGATTTCAAAGAGAGTCAAAATATACTGAATGAATTCTACCTACGGGAACTCGTTTTTGCCAGCTTACAGCTGATCTGACGGAACATTTCGGAGTTGAAAATGACTGAAATGAATCCCGCTTTACGGTATAGGATATACGCTTCGGAATAATGAAAAATTCACGTCGCTAAATTTCGAGTTCTATTTCGTGACCATGAAATTCGAGGAAAATTCAGGCATTAAGAAGAAAAGATATGTTTGCTGTTTCGGGCGTAACTCTATAAATTCGAATTCTCTACTATTCCAGCCTTCTTGCCGGGTACTTAACTTTTCTCTCATTTTTCGTTAAAAAAAAGTTGCCGATTTGTTAACATAAACAAGTCATCTATTTGATATCTTTTTGGGAATTCGAAAAGCTACCAAAACGAATAACTGTTTCTTTCCACAAAAGTGACATTTTTGGGCGGACATTAGAGAAGTTTCAAGTATCACAAACAATTTGTTAAATAAAACTTAAAAACAATGTATTAACACAAAAAAAGTATAAAATGTATTATTTCTAAACCAATTATTTAAAAATGTAAGAAAAATATACTAAAAGTAGGATATAAAATAAATCTTAAAAAATTAATAAATAATTGACACGAATAGTGCCAGTGCGCATTGTTACAAACTGTAATAACATGGTAAAATGAACATTTTTGTAAGTTGCCTATTGGAAAAAGTAGGTTAACTTTGAAGTGTGTACGACGATAAACGAAGTTTTCTCGGTATCGTATTAATATAATAGAAGATACATTATTCTTAAAAAAAAAGTAGCATTTAGTAGCTTTAGTCCAAAATTAGTAGTAAAAAAGTAGCCTTGAACAAAAAAAGTATCAAAAAAGTGTGTCACTGCGCAGCCTGCATTGTGTTAAATATTATGATATTCGATGTATTAAAATTTAATTTAACTGTCAAAAATATTTAAATTTCGTTATATTTTTATATCACTTTAATGAGAAAATAATAAATCAATATAGAAACAAATACAAATGAAACTAAAGTTTGAAGACTTTCAATATAATAAATCAATTGAAATAAAAATAAACTTTAAAGAAGTTCAATATAAATGATCCTCCCTTATCTATAATACAAGACTTTAATTGACTTTAAACCTGAATGAAAAGTTGCAACAGAAACTTTTGCTTGTTCAAAAGGCTGATATAGCCATTAAGAGCGAGATTTATTGAGGTAATAATCAAAATCCTTTCGGTAGTCCGAATTACTCGACTATAAACGTGCCGAGTTGTGGTTGGACAGGAAATTTCAATAACCGCAAATTAAATCATTTTAGCTCGACTTCGCCAGAAAAAAACAGCCTATTTAAAGAAGAGCACGAACTTTGAATAATTCTCACCTATAATGGCAAAAAAAAAAAGTTTCTACATGAAATTCAGTTTCCAATTCTTCGATATTAGAAAATTGAAATATATGACATTGAAGCTTTTTCAAATTGTTTTTTCCCATACAGATTTATAATTCTTTAGGAATAGTATTTCTAAAAAAAAGACTATAAAATTATTCGAAAAAAAATCCAAAAATTAAAAAATTGTTATATTTTTAGACGGATTATGTTTTCTAATATAAAATAATTGTTAGAAATGAGAATAAAAGAATTTTATAAATTTATAGAGAAAAGCATTAAAAGTGTAAATTTAAATCATAATCTGTACATTTTGAGGTTTTTTTCGCAAAGTTTAACACTTGTTATCTTCAAGTGAGCCTATGACTAAGCTGGAGTAAAAATTTGAAATTGTAATATACACTTGGTCATGAAAGTTTCATGATATGGCGGATATATATAAAAGATTCTGTGATATTGCATCTCGAAGTTCGGACGTGTTCAAAGTTGAGCAGCTTTGTTAAAAAATTCATCAATTTGTCCCTTTGATGCTTGGAAAATTTTCTGAAATTTATGTGTTCTTAAATAATAGTCTAGATTTTAATTGGAGAGAATAAATATTTTTTTTAAATATCTAAACACAAATACTTAATAATAATTATAAAAATATTTAGTTATAAATTTTAATATTTAAAAATAAATATTTTAATTTAGTTAATTTCATATTTGAGATTATGATTATATGTTAGAAAATAAAATGATTAAACAAACAACGTTAAGAATTCTTTGAGCATAATTTTCAATTTAAATAATTTTCATTTATTATATAAATATAGAATTAGAATTCCTGAAAATAAAAATTTCCTTTTTATTCAATTTTCGTATTTTCTCATTTATTTTTATTATAATATTTAATTATGCTGTATGTTAATTATAATAAATAATAAATAAAAAATACATAAATTGATAATGAAGAAAAAATTCTTTTAATGAATTTCATATAAGCTTGATTTCTGTAGAAGTTAAATCAAGTTAGACATTGATTACTTTACGATTGTTGTTGATGTTAAAAAACAATAAAATAAGCTAATACGACAGAGGGAAAATTTAATATGAAAATGTCTGGGAAACTTTCAGAACTTTGTGTACCGATCCTAAGCAGTTGATTTGCATAACGTAAGTAGTTTCGTTTCCTTGGTAAAAAGATTTTGTTTACTTAGTGAGCGTGACATTGCATCGCTTTTAAACTGTTGAAGTATGTCGAGAATATTGTATGTGTATTCGAAATAATCTACATTATCTAAAATAACAATCGGCAACCTACATTTTATATAATATATTATCTATATTATCAAAAATTCTGCATTCTAGTCAGAAAAATAATAGAAAAGTTTCACAATGTTTGGTTCAGAAATTTGTCATTTTAATTTTAAAATTGTATTGGGCAAATTTTGTTACCGATTACTAAAATTGTCATTATCAGTGAAAATTAACAAGAAAATAAAATTACGAAAATATAAAATTTTCTACGATACACAACTTTATTTAATGAAATTATTACTCACTGAATATATTCAGCCGATGTCCGTTCAATCGATTCAATCTAAGTCATCTTGAAGAGAATTATGTAGATTCTTCGACACACACTCATCACTTTTTGATTTAAACACAAATTCAAAAGAAAATCGAAACAAAAAGAATTAAATGTCACAAGTCTTTTTCAATTTCGTTTTGCGATTTTTATGATTTTAAAGTAAACGTAACCATACTTGGAATAAAGTTTTATCTACGGATTATAAGATTATTTCATAAAATACGGTCACGCTACACTTGCAAGGATAAAGTTTACATTTTAAATCAAGATAATACTATTTTTGGAAGTTGTTAATTCTCTGAAATGAAATAAACTACTCTTAAAGTTACAGTAATTCTGTTTACAAAAATAGCAAACATTTGAGACAAATTTTTTTTTTAATTAACAATATTAATAGATTTTTTGAAACTATTAATTTTCAAACTATAATTTATAAAGAAAATTTTATTAACGTAAAACTGCATATTTATAAATAATCTACTGGTTTCTTAATTTTCTAAAAATACAGCTTTTTGATTGTTAAGTACGTGGAAAATGTGGCGCTCTCGTCATTAATTTGCTTTCATGTCTTTTTGGATTGAACCAAATTTCATTTTTACATCAGTTATTTTTGTCCACGTCTTTTATATTTCGAAAATTTGATCAATAAATAAATATAATATCCGAAAAAAAACCATTCTTTTGTTATCCCGCGCGTTGCGATGTTACGAACATAACCTTACTTTTAACAAAAGTTTTATCTTTGAATTAAAACACGATGTTAAAAAAGGCAGTTACGCTAATACTTGTACGGAAAAAATTAAATTCAATTTTACATAAATGCCAATCTTACTTTTTATTAAAAAATCCGTTAAAACACAAATTTCGATCGTGAAAATTACAGCAAACCAACCAAGCGAACAGCGAAATACATGTGATGCACGCGCAACTTCATGGCATTGGGCGTTGCCAATTTCCAAACGGTTTTCGAAAAAAAATTCACACTATTTACTAGAATACTTGACAAAATGTAATAAAATTAACATTTCTTTGAAGAAATATAACATTATATATCACTATTTTAGGTAACCAGCACTTTAAAACACGAATTTTGCTCGTAAAAACAAAAAAAGACGAATGTAAAAATGTCGCGAAGACGAAGGAATTGAATAACGACAAATGTTCGGAAATCACCGAGAAATTCACAAAATTTGAAGAAAATTTCTAACTCATGTTACCTTTGCATCCGATATTATACTGTTTTTGTTTAGAAATAAAAATATATAAAGGGTAAAACAACAAATATTCACCGTTTCCGGAATCCCGCGCAATTTTGCTTCCTCATAGAGGAAGCGTTGTGATCGTTAAGATTTTCGATTTTACAAAATAGTGTAAATCGACTCAGTTTCATCTGAAAAGTTCAAATTTTCATTCCTAAGAAAATGTCCGGATGTGTGTGTGTGTGTGTGTATGTGGTAAATTTTTTGTCGCCAGGATATCTCGAGAACGCTTCAACGGATTTTAATAAAATTTGGATGACATATGAAGCTCACAAATATCTAAATTTGGACACAGGGATTTTTGAAAATACCCAATCAAATTTTTTTGAGCACCTTTTTTCATCGAAAATTTCGTTTTTTGGCAAAAAAATTTTTCATGCTGAAAATTCAGACAAATGAATGAGAAAATCATATTTCTTGTTTCAAAACGAATCGATTGACCTATATAAAGTATATAATTGACCAAAAACTCACGTAAAAAATCATATTTTTCAGTTTTTTTCATCAAAAAATTTCGTTTTTGTAATTTTTTTTCATGCTAAAAATGCAACCAAACGAATTACAAAATCATATTCCTTGTCTCTAAACGAATCGATTGACCTATATAAAGTATATAATTGACTAAAAACCCACGTCATAATTCATGATTTTTTTTTTTTTCATCGAAAAATCTCGCGATTTGCCAAAAAAAAATTTCATGCTAAAAATCCAACCAAACGAATTACAAAATCATATTCCTTGTCTCAAAACAAATCCAGTTACTTATTAAGCTCATGAATATCTAAATTTGGACACATAATTTTTTAAAATACCCAACAAAATTTTTTTTAGCATATTTTTAATGGAAAAATCGTTTTTTGACAAAAGATTAATGAATACTAAAACCATATTCCTTATCTCAAAACGAATTGATTGACCTATATAAAGTTTATAATTGGTGAAGAATTCGTAAAATAATTCATGTTTTTTATTTTACATTTTTTGCATTTAAAATTTTTTTTTTTTAAACTTCCTCAATTAACTTAAAATATTAATTCTTGCTTCCTTGGAAGCGAAGTGTCCATGAAATGGACAGAATTCACACCTAGTTATACTTTTGCCGCTCAAACAAACCAAAAAGTTTGATTACAGAATTAAACGACTATTTAGTTAATTTAAATGATGCTAATAATTTTCTAAAGAGAATTACTGCTGCTAAACACGATGAAACCACTTTTTTGTAATTAATATACCCGAGGAAGCAAAAATTTCGGCTGCAAAAGAGCTAAAAAAAACGACCAGACAAAGTCGGAAACGACTTGTAGACAGTAGAAAGAACAAAGAATTGCCAATTCAGGCGTACCAACTACCAACGTCTAAAACAAAAATTATTTTAATAACAATTTTTATTTTTATAAATAACACCATTTTCTAAATAGTAATTCAATTTAATTTTTAATAGTTTAAAAAAATTTTAATTGAAATATTAGTATGTTAAGAATAATTGAGTAAAACAGTGTTTTATAATTAATTAAACAGGTTCAAAAATTATTTAACTGCAAATTAAAATGTGGCGCCAAATTTAAATTACCTTTTAATTTAATTTTTATCCAATGCATTTTAATCTGATTTTTACCTGTAAATTTTTAATTTTTCAGAAAACATTTTACAATAAAACAGTACAATTTAAAATACTTTATTATTTAAAAATTCATTTATTTATTCAAGAACTATTTTATTTTTCATTCAAAAAATTATTGTATTTATTTAAAAATTGTATTTATAAAGTTTCAGTTTTCATCTAAATTTTGTGTTAAACTTACCAATTAAAAAGACTCTTGAATACTTGAATCCACTGTATGTTTACAAAGGACGGGAAAAAAAATTCTCTATATAAAAGAGATCTTGCAAAGCAAAAAACAGCACAACAATAGATGAAGAACATGAAGAGTATTCGAAAGACATTTGAATGAAAGCACTACTCGAGTTTGTCTCGAAAAATGCGCTTCTTTTCTCAATCTAAACTGTTTCTTACATTTATCCACTTCACAACAAACTACAAAGAAATAAAAATCACAAGAAGAAAAACTATTTCGTCTCCAACAAAAATGTGTCTCAAGAACTAAACAAATTTTCACGTAAATTACATTGTGACTGATTTAAAAAATGTAATTTATAATTACATAAATTCTCACAGAATGTAAAATTAAAAATCCCGACAAATTAATTTTAATTTTACAATAATAAATAAATTAATATTTTTGTTAAATTATTAAATTCGAAAACAAATAGTCAACAATAACTAAAAATTACCAATTACTTTTTTTAAAATTAATTTTTTCAAAATGAAAATTAATAATTAGTTTTTTCCCAAGTTTTCTTAAATTAATCGCTACAATCTTTCAAGTGAATTGCAAGTGCCATTGACTTAAAGTTCGTGCCAAAGTTCCATTTGAAATTCCAGTAGCAGAATCCCACTCGGTGATCCCTTGTTCTAATTTGTAAGCCATTTGTTTGCTTCTCTCACACCTTCGTTGTTCAATTCAAGATGATCCTAGACATAAGGATCTTTCGTCGTAAAACAATTGGATTGACTTGCAAACACATTTTTTCCTACCTCCTTTCAATCAATGACCATCAATACTTGAAAAAAAAAACTTTTTCTTTCCAATAAAAACGACTTTTTTCCTTGATTACAAATTTTTATTAAAAATTCTAATAACGATAATTGACAATAATTGCATGTTTTTGTGAAAACTGAAGAAATACTTCTTACAAAATAAAACACAGAGAAATTCACAGATTAAAAAAAAAAAAAAAAAGTCTTTGTCCCTCTTTCTCTTTTAAAAATAGCAAACTTTTAAATCTTTAATTTTCCAATTTCTTCCATAGGAAAAAAGCAACTTTTATTTTGTCAAACAATAAGTGTAAATAGTCTTCGAACAGAGTAAGGGTTCAAGATAATCACTTAATTTACCCAGAAAAAAAGGAATTTCTTTTTGTATTCTGAAATACACGCAGTTAATAGTTGTAATTTAATGTACACATTAAATTAAATCATTGATTAAATCATTAAGAAGCCATAGAATCATACATCATCCTGTCAGGAATTCTGTACTTCTCTTCTTCTTCGTCGTTTTCGTACTTCACAGCAGTAAAGTAGGCTGGGTTTGCATAGTTATTTGTGTACTCGGGATAATCTGAAAAAGATTAAAATTCTCCGTAGTCATAAGGATAATATTTAAACTCAAAAGAATGAAATAATAAAGAAATTTTTACATTTAAACAACAATTTGAAATCAATTTCATGAAACATTGATATCAAATTCTTAATTTCCTTCGAAAAAATAACTTAATATAATAAGAAGATAAAACTTTTTTAAAGATAAATTCAAAATTCTCTGAAAAAAATATTTTTGTTATCGTTTAACAACATTCTTAATGTTTTTTCTTTAAAAGAAAGTTGATGAGCAACTAAAGAATGTGAAAATTAAATTTTTAAGAAAATATTTTAAATAACAACTTATTTTTTTGTTAGAATTTTAAATAACTCAATGTATTTATTAAAATTTGCAGAACATTTTTGATAGAAATTGATATTTTAATTTTTTTATAAAACTTTAACAAAAACTAAATTTCTCTGATTAGTTTCTTGTTTAAAATCTCGAAATTTCAGTATTTTTCTAACTTTTTAATTACTTTTTTAATTTTTTCTTTTATTTATTTTTTTTAAACTTGTTTCAAATACATTATGAGTAACGAAAAATGTTGATAAAAGATAACGATAATTCGAGTTTTTTGAGAAAATGAAAAAGCTTTTTGCTCAAAGGTTACAAATTTTTTCCCTTCAAATTTTTCGAGAAAAAGATGTTTTTTTGAAACAAATTTGTTTATTTTGAAATTAAATATTCCTATTTGTCAACTTTTTTTTTCCATTTAACGATTATTTAAAAGAAAGTGATGAAAATTGTAAAAACTGACCCAAGGAACAACTTGAAAAATTAATTTTTGTGAGATTAAAAAAAAAAAGTATGAAAAATTTATCTTAAAATTGTTAATTGTTTCAAATAAATAAAAAAAAGTAAACTAAAAAACTTGAAAATTAAGAAAACTACGAGATCGTAAACAGAAATTACAATTACAGATTTGTAATTGATAAAATTGATTATTTAAATTGATAATAAGAAATTAAAGACGAAGCTAAATAACTATTTAAAATGCAAAGGAATATAATAGAAACGTTAAAATTCTTGAATAATCGATATTATACTTTTTTGTAATTTATATTATAATTTAAAAGGTTTAATTCTTATTCTTTTGGAGACAAGTTACGTTTATAACTAATATTTACAAACTAGTTCAAAATATATTACCGATACAAATTGTGCGATCGCTACTTTTTTTACTGCTACAAAAAATAGGTTATTTTCTAAAATATACTAACTAACATTTTTTACGTTAAGATATTTAAAATTATTAAAATTACGCAAAAAATGAGATCTGAACAATTAAATTTTGAATTTAAATAGGTAATACAAAAAATGTCAAATTTGTAATGTTTCCTTAAAATTAACATTTTTTCTAAAATAATTAACATAATTTAATGTTCTTCTGCTCCTTTCAAAGGTAATTTTATATGCAATCAAAATATCTGACTGACAAAAATATCATAATTTTTTCAAAACTACAAATTTTTTAAATTGACCCAAAAAATGTTGAAGACTTTACATGAATATTTTTTAAAAATAAACAAATACATACTATAATTTTTATCTAAATGGTATAAGAATATATTTTAACATTTTTTGCTCTAATTTCAAGAGCTTGATTGATCTTGGAAAATATTACCTCATTTTCAGCAGTCAGATAATTTGACTGTATGTAAAATTACCTTTAAAATAAGCCTAAGAAAATTAAAATACGTTAACTATTTTGGGAATAATGTTAATTTAAAGGAAATATTGCAAACTCGACAGTTTTTTGTTGTATCTTATTTAATATTCAATCAAATCATTTCGTAAAGATCTCACTTTCTGAGAAATTTTAGTACTTTTACATATCTTAACGTGAAAAAATTGTAGTTAGTATATTTTGGAAAATAAACGATTTTTTTATGTTTAAAAAAGTAGCATTCGTAAAGTTTGCGTCAGTAATAGAATATAACTTGCTTTCAAAAGAAAATTTAGAAATTTAATATAAATTCACAAAAAGAATTGCCAATTTCAATTATTTATTTGCAATTCAAATAATTATTCAATCCTTATGAATTGAATGTATTTTAAAAAAAATTTGATTAAAAATAAAAATAAAATAACAGAAATTAAGGAGGTTTAAATTAAAAAGTGGTTCTTACTAGCAAATAAAACCATAATTAAAATGATTCACTAAATTTTGAAAGATTGAGTTGTGCAATTGTCAGAAAAAATTAGATTGCACGAAAATTTATTGGCAAGTAATAATTATTATTAAACATTTTGTGTTTATATTTTACATCTAGTTAAAAAACTAAATTTTGTCAAAATTACAATTAGTTACTGACAGTTTAAAAGAAAAAACAAAAAGGTTAATAATTATTATTTGACTAGAAATTTCGGTTCAACCTAAATTACTCTGACAATTGTAAAAATAAATCTTTCAAAATTTGGCGAAATTATTTTAATTATCGTTTCATTTGCTATTAAAAACCACTTTTCAATTTAAGGTTATGTCAAGCGGTCGAACCTCCTTAATTAAAAGTTTGCGGAATTGAAGACTTTATAAAAAGAAATTGAAAATAATAGTTTTCACCTGAGAAACAAACAAAAAATACAAGAATAAAGGTTTTATCACCTATAACAAAATACTATTTATCTAAAATAGTCTGGAAAAAATCCTTGTAGATAAAAATTCTAATAGAGGAAAATTCTAAAAGTAAACAAAAAAAAAATAAATAAAACAGTCCGACAGTGGGAAAAGTTAAATTTTACTCACCGTCAAGTGGTTCTTCTTTAATTTGAACCTTGGTGTCTTCATCTGGACGATCTCCACGATCCTTCCTGTCTCTGTGCTCTCGATCTCCACGATCACGATCACGGTCACGCTTATCCCTTTTCCTCTCCCTGTCTCTGTCTCTCTCGTTGCTTCTGGATCGTCTCCTTTTACGCTCACGTTCACGATCTCGTTCCCTGTCACGACGATCTCGAGGAGGTCGTTCAATTTCCTCAATGTCCGGATCAACTCTCTCCCTGCTTCGGCGTCTTTTCCGTTCACGAGACCTGGTCCGACTTCTTCGCTTCCTTTCCCGGGATCTTCGTCTTTCCCTGTCTATTCGATCACGATCCCTAGATAAAAACAGTTTAATTTATTAAATAAAATGATTATAGTAATGTAGTCTCTAAAACAAAAAAAGTCTCAATTATCCACTTAAATTTCTATAAATTTCCTTATTTTCATGACTGATAATAATCATGATTTTTTCAAAAAAAATTTTCAAGACTTTTATTCTTTTATTTTATATTATGTAAATTTAATCTTGTACTAAATATTCTCATTTTAACATCGTTCTTCTTTTTCATAGAATTTTTTTCTTTTAACAGTCTTTAAAATTGTCCACAATTTTATTCATTCTTTTTTTAATACATTTAACAAGAAATAATGAAAAATAAAAGATTTAGTCAAAATCAAACTTACAAAAAAATATCTTCAAATTCATATGATCGCAAAATTAAGAAAAATAGGTAAAAGCAATGAAAAAAGAATAAATTATAAAAACTAAGAAAAAAGGTAAAAGGATAAGACAACAGTCTATTAAAAAAATGAGAAAATTATTTTAAATATGAAAAGTCATTGATATTATTACAGATACTTCTTCTATGAGGAAGCAAAATACAGAAAAATTTTAAAAAAATAACACAAGAATGAAACAGTGACATAAAAATATACAGGAAAATAAAAACCGTTTTCATAAAATTAAAGAAGATAATTTTAAAAAAAAAAAAACGTTAATATATATTACTAAAGAGAAAACATTTTTAAAATTAGAAGAATTAGAGAATTATTTGACAAATTGAAGAAAAAAGAATGAATAAAATTGTGGACAATTTTAGAAACTGTTAAAAGAAAAAAACTCTATGAAAAAGAAGAACGATGTTTAAATGAGAATATTTAGTACAAGATTAAATTTACATAATATAAAATAAAAGAATAAAAGTCTTCAAAAAAGTAGAAAAATGAGAAATTTAAAGAATGTAGATAGAAGCATCGAATAAATATTTTCAAAAAGTCGTAATTACAAAAAAAAAATTAAACAATTTAAAAGAAGGAAAAAAGTTTCTAAGAAATATAAAAATGATGACAAAAATTCAAGAGTTAAGTAAGTAATTAAAATGCAAGGAAGGACTAAAAAAATTGTGAAACAATAAAATTAAATAAATAGGAAAAAAATGGAAAAATGTTTGTTTTTTCTTAATCTAACAAACTGTATAAAATGTGAAAAGTACAGAAAATAAAGTTATTTTTTTTTAACAAGGCTAAATATAAATAATAGGAACTTTCATTTAAATTAATTAATTACTTAAAATAATTTATTAAGAATGAACGATTAAAAATAAGTTTAATTTGAAATGATATTAGAATAATTTAAAAATTTAAACTGATAGAAATTGATCCCGAATTTAATTAGGGTCCATTGATATTAAAATAAATTGAAATTTGGATTAATTCAAGTTTCGACCAAGAAACGTTAGTATCGATTGAAATTTGGATAAAGTAAAGTTTAAATAGATAGAAATTACGAACCAAATTAAAATTGATTGATATTAAGGTCTGTTGAAATTAATATCGTTAGAAGTTTAAATTAATTAAAGTTTTGACCCATTCAATTAAAATTGATTGGAATTAGAATTTAAAAAAAAACTGTAATTAGAGTTCTAGGATTGACTTTAAGGCACAAAAAGAGGAGCAGCACTAAATTATAAAAAAAAAGTTAATTATATTGATGATAAAAATTAGTTCATAATTTTTTTTCATCAATTATTGCTATTAAATATTAAGTAAACATTAATTTTTTGAAACCTAATAGTTCATAAAAATATTTTTAATAGATTTTATATAGAGTATTTCAGAATTAACTTATGCAGCAAATCATTCAAATTCCAGTAACATTTCTAAGAAAAAATCATTAAATCTTAAATCAAAACTTTCAAGTTCTGATTTAAGGAACATTTTCAAAAATTTCAAACTTTTAAAAAACTTTCAAAAAATCTAATTATGAAAAAACGGTAAAATAACAAAATGGGAAAATTAAAAACAAAAAGAAATTGTAAAGAGATAATTGACAAAATAAATACATTTTTTTAAACAAAAAAGTTGAGAAACTTATTAAGAAAATTGGCCGAATTTTGTCAAATGAAAAAAATAAATAAGAAAATCCATGAAATAACGTTTAAGTTTGACTAATGAGAAAAAACTTTGAAAAAATGGTTTTAACGTTAAGGATGAAAAACAATAAATAAATTTATTTTAAAAGTAAAAAATTAATTAAAAAGAAATTAAACAGTTTTGAGACAAGGAAAAATATTTTTTTAAAATATAAAATTGATGATAAAATGAGAAATTTATTATAAGATCAAATTTTGCACTAAATAAAACAAAAAAAAGACTCTTTTAATAATTATAAAAATTAATAAATTATAAAAAAGAAAATACCAAAAAATATAGGTACCAAATAAATATTTTGAAAAAATTTAGAAATTATAAAATAAAAACTAACGAATTTACTAAAAGTTCAAAAAGTCATTAACAAAATTATAAAAGAACGAATAAATTGAAGGAAAATTAAAGACATTTAAGGCGAAATCAAAAAGTTTTAAAACTAAGAACATCAAATAAAAAATAATAAAGCAATATATTGAAAAAACAAAAAAAATTGTTTTAATGGGTTATTAAAAAATAAAATATTTTAAAAAAACATCAAAATTATCCGATTTGCGGAAATTAAGTAAAAATAAAAACCAGAAACAACAAAATAGGAAAATGTAAAAAAAAAGTTAAAAGTCTAGAAAAAAAATAAAATATCCCTTTAAAAATGACAATTTTTAGCAAATTATTTCCAAAATGAAGAAAAATGAAAAATAAATTGTAAATGAGCTTTAAATATATTTTTAAATACATTTTTTAAGTCATAAAGTCAAGAAATTTTGTGAAAGAGTAAATAAATTTGCGTCAAATAAAAAAAATGTAAAGTTTTAATAAATTTACAGAAAACGAGTGAATCTAAAAAAATCATAAAATTGAAGAGAACATTGTATATCCCACCAAAATATAAAAATAAAAAAATTATCCTAAATGATTAAACAATAAAATTGTATAAAATATATTGACATAATTTTCGTAAAAAGAAGAAAATTAAAGGACATTTATAAATCAAATTTTTTTTTTTTTTTTTTTTTTGAATGGAGGAAAAAATTAATGCCAAAGGTAGCAAATTAGAAAAAGTTGTAAATACTTAAAATAAAATAAAATAAAATGCAAGCGAATTAATTTTCGACTATTGAAATTTAAATTAATTAAAATTTTAAAGTTTGAATAAATTAACGTTTGATTTAATTGCAGAATTTGTGATTTACTTTAATTAGAGTCACTTGTAAGTATTGAAAATTAAATAAAATTGAAGAATACAAAGTTGAGATTTTCACGGTTCATACACAAATTTTCGGAATCTCTCAAAAATTCCCGGATTGTTTTAAAAATTTCCGAATCATCTTTTTACAAATTCCCGTTTTTTTTTTTTGATATATTAAATTCCCGTCATTTTCCCTGATTGCTAGACACCCTGTTCATATTGATTATACTTATTAATTTTGAATTAAATTTTTTTTATTTTACTTTTCCAAGATTATATATATGTATTTAATTATTCAAAAACACTTTTCAAAAAACTTATTTATTGTTTTACGGAATTTAAAAAATTTTTGAATAAAAGTATCCTTAAGATATCAACTCATACATTCAAATTTTTAAAAGAAGTCTACTAAAAACAATTTTTTAAAGATTTTTAGATTTAAAAAGAAATGTTGATGATTTTTTTCCCTACATCTTTTAAATTAGCTTGAATTGAGTCGAATAAGTTTACAAAAATTTTTAATTACAAATATTTTCAAAATTCTAATTCACAAAAATGCTTAAAATTATGTCTTAAAAATAGATTTTAAAAATGTCGGTAAAAAATAATTGTTTACTTCAAGTTTAGTTATATTTCATTTTAAATATTTAAAGAATATTTATTTATATAATTGTGATGACATAGTTTAATAAAAATTTGTTAGTTGCAAATAAGGATTTCTAGTCCATAAATATAATCAACCTTTGCAATTTTAATTCAGACTATTCACAAAACTCTAATAAATAATTAGATAAATAAATATTAATTTGTAATAATAATTTTGTTTAAATAAAGAAAAATAGCTATACATTTTTATTAATACCTCCGAGGTTAAAGCAAGTTTTTGGGTTTTTTTCAATAATAAATAATAACATTATGAGATGAACAATTGTAACTCCATATTAAAAAGTTAAAAGGTTAATTGAATTCACTTTACTCTGCTTTTTCTAAAAGTTTAAAATTTGTCGTCTTTTCTGATAAAAATTTAATATAATATTAAAAGATCTTGAATTTTGAAAAAATCTTATTTATTAATTATAATAGTATTACGTAATATTGATTTTTTATTGCAATTTTAATTATTTGAACTAATTTTATTTCGTATAGGGCAATATTTAAAATAGGATTTTGCAATTTTCAATAATAACAGAAACGTGCTTTTAAAGCATTTAAGAGTTTATTGCTGTTTTTTTTTCAAGGATCCACACCCTTTTCACGTTAAATGTAAAGTGAGAAAAAAATGTTTGAGAATAAAAAGATAATAATAAATACCTGTCTCTATCGAAGCGACCGGTGGCTTCCCGTTCTCTTTCGAGTCGATATCGCTCTCTTTCTCTTTCATTATCCTCTCTGCCAGAGTGTTTAATATTTACCTCCGGACCTCCTCTTCTGGTACCACCCAATCCTCCTCCTAATCTTCTAGGAAGCCACCCTTTCACTGTCCTTGCACGTTCAACATCCACTAATACTCGTCGTCCATCTATTTTTTTGCCATCAGCATGCTTGTATGCAGCTAAAATTTCCAATATTCTGGTTGTAACTTTATCTGAATTATTCCATTAATACCTACAAGTCGTGTCGATAATCTAACTCTTTAAACCTCATTTGTACTCTATTGACCATATTATTTTCAATTAAACAAAAAAGAAACAAAAAAATCTATTTTTTTAGTTGGAACTAAATTTTCTTTTCTTTATAATTTACAAAACTTGAATTTCTTCCTTTCAATTATGGTTTAATTTGAAATCTTGATTCACAAGAGAAAAATAAAATTATTACTATTATTAAATTTAAACAAAAGAAACCTAATACAAAAGCAACAAAATGTCTACTTGTTCAAGAAAAAAGCATTTTAAAAAATATTATTAAAAATTTTTTATGGGTGAAAATAAAAAAATCGTTGATTGCTGCAAATAATAGCTAAATTTTTTTTACGAAATAAAAACTGCTCTACAACCTGTTTAATCAATCAATATTAATAATTTAAATTTTGTCTATTCTAGTCCTCTTTCCCTGAAACGTGAAAAGGAATTTTTAAAGATTTTAACATTAAACACAATCTTTTTACTTTCACCCCTATAAAGTTCACGAGAAAGCTTCTTAAAAGGAATCTTTATTAAAAAAGTATCTGGCAAAGTATTCACAAAAAACAGCCTGTAAAATGATTCATAAAAAAAATCAGTAAAGAAAATATTATCACAAAATTAAAAATGTTTTAAAATGAGAAATTCTTATCAAATAAAACAAAAAATCATCCAATGATGAAAGAAGCAAACAATAAAAGAATATTTTACAAAATAATAATCACATTGTTAATCATCAAATTGATTGATTATAACAATGATGAAATTTTTTTATTAGAACTAAAATTCCCAATGTGGTTGTAATTATGAATTTAATTCATAATCAGTGTAATCAACCAATTTTCAATTCTGTACCTAAAAAAAAATACTTAAAAATTTCGAAGAGGAATTGGAGGTGATTTTCGTAAATTTGGAGGTAAATGATAATAATAAAACGCAGGGAATGTTTTTTCAAATTTCTCGACACGACATTTTTCGAATTAATGGTACCTGTTGCGTGCACGTTTTAGAACAAATCGATACTGTAAAGAAAGGAATTTTACTTTAAGAAATATTCTTTCTTTTTGACGAAAATCTTTGTTTTAGAGGAAAATCTTTTTTTTTTCAGAGAAAAAACTTTTTCTTTCTTCAATTAAAGGATATTTTTTCTAATTTCAAATGAAATTAAATCACATCTTTCAGATTTTCATAAACCTGATTTTAATATTCTGAATGCTTGACCTGGTATCGGTTTGTGTCAAATGCAAACAACTCGAGAGCAATTGAATGATCAAATTTTTAAAATAATTAATTGTACTTCTAAGAAAAAAACCTACCGAATTTATATTACCGAGATTGTATTATTTTCTCCACCAAGTTTCCTGAAGATCTTTGTTTTGACATTCTTTAAGTCACCTTACCCAATGACTATTATTTTCGCAAGTACTTTATTTAGGTTAATACAAGATCTGTTAATTTAATCACCTGCTTTTTGATACAATTGTAAATTTAATCTAATTGAAGAAGTTAAAAAAAGAAGAAGAAGAATAAACAAAGGAAAAACAAAACAAAAAAAAAAGAAGAAAAATACGATAGAATACAAACGGAAGATAAAAAGTAAAAAAAATACGGGAGGACAAAATACAAATTAAAAACAATTTTAGGAAAAAAAAAGTATTTTAATTTTCTCTTTTGTACTAAAACCCAAATTAATTAAAAATACCTATTATTAAAATATTATGCTTTTCAAAATGAAAAATTGCATCAATGTGGAATTTTTTTCGCAAAACACTCGAAATTATTATCTATTAAATTTTCTTTTTAATAGAGTTAATTGTCATGTTGAGCGAATTGAATTCTCGACTGCTGGTTTCTCGAATTAACAGACTCTTAGTGTTTTTTACCTAGAATATTTTATTTTGAAAAAGAGTATATCATATACAAAAAATACCTACCGCGGCTACTTACGTACGGAAGTTAACTCAAAGTTTAGAAGTACTTTTAATCGTGAAATTGTGACTCGCGAGCCCAGTCTTCCTTTAAGTTCGTTCAATTTCCAGAGAAGTTTATTTTGCATTTACCTGGTGCGCTTTTTCATTTTTGTTTACTTACTATCAGACCGTGCGCATTTACTTATTTTTTTAATTTTTTTTTCTGAATCTAATGTTATTTTTTTTTTTTTTTTTACTGTTTTGAGAGTGAATGTGTGTAATAATGTAATATTCGGTCAAGACTCACTTACTCGCCGAAATATACACCTCATACAAACACCACTTTTCTCAACACACTCAAAAAAACCAAAATTAATCAAATTAATTGACATCAAATTAATTAGTCTTCTAGATCGAAATTGAGTCTTAAGGACTTTTAAGAAGCCAGGCTTTTCTAAATAAACAAAAAGTTTATGATCTAAACTACTTTTAAGAAAAATTAATCAAAATTTGTATTCAATTTTGTTTGAAAATAATTTTATAGGTTATAAATATATATAACAAAAAACCTAAATTTAAGATCTCGAAAAATTTTTATACGCGACTTCTCTTTTCGAAAATTGTTTAATTTATTTTATATATGCGCCCACAATGATACGAAAAAATAATAAAAAAATATTTTTAATCCCGAATTTTTAAATTCCACTCAAACCACACATCACTCAATTTCCAAATTTTGGAAAAGAAAGTCATTTTCGAATTTTGGAAAAATAAACTTTTGTACACGACTTAAAATTCGACTCGTTTTTTCCTTTTTTTTAAATTTACCTTAAAAAATGTGTATAAAATTTCAAAGATTTCAGGAAATTTCACAATTTCTTTGGCGGTTTTCAATTTCTAGTTGTTGAAAAAATGTCCGACAATTTCTGTACAATTTTTCTGATACTTGGGGGATTCTTTTTCGTGAGGGTAAAAAAAAATATTAAACATGACCAGGACTGCCAGCAGACTTGCAGATTAAAAATAATAAAAAAAAAGTTACTTTTTAATTGAAAAAATTATGTTACGCCAATAAACGTGTTTAAGAAATTTTAAAATTCATGACAATAATATAAAAATTCCGGAAAGCCATTTAAAATTTTAAGAAAATAATTCGAAAATGGCAAGAATAATTGAAATATGACAAAAATAATTCAAATTCGAAACAAACAAAATTAAAATAACAAAACTAATTGAAAAGTTGATTAAAAATCAAAAATAAAGACAAAAATTGAGAAATTGAAACAAAATAATTGAAATTTGAAAAAAATGATAAAAGTTTTTAGAAAATAATTGAAACTTGAAGAAAATAGTTCAAAAATGGAAAAAGAAATTTATATATATAGAAAACAGTTGAAAAATTACAAAAATTACAGAAATTTTGAAAAAAAAAATGAAAATTGAGTAATATAATTAAAAAATGGAGTAAAAAAAGGAAAAATTTATTACATTAATTGAAAAATTGTATAAAATAATTGGAAAACTGGTGTAAAAATTAAAAATTTATAGACAATAATTGAAAAATGAAAAAAAAAGAACTTTGAGGGAAATACTTCAAATTTGAAGAAATTAATTAAAGTTTGAAGAAAATAATTGAAATTTTAAGAAAATAATTAAAGAATGACAAAAATAATTTAAATTTGAAAAAAATATTTTGAGGCAGGTGTACAAATTTTTAAAATTCATAATAGAAAAAATAGAATAAAATAATTGAAATTTGTAGAAAATAATTCTAAAATGGCAAAAATAATCGAAATATGAAGAAAATAAATGTAAAATAACAAAACTAATTGAAAAATTGATTAAAAATCAAAAAATGAGGACAAAAATTGATAAATTGAAAAAAAATAATTGAAATTTGAAGAAAATAATTGAAAAGTTTCAAAAATAATTGAAATGCCAAGAAAATAATTGAAGAATAACAAAAATAATTAACATTTGGAAAAAATAATTTGATCTGGTATAAAAAATTAAAAATTTGAGTACAATAATTGAGATATTGACAATAATAAAAAGGATGAAGAAAATGATTAAAATTTAAAGAAAATAATTTAAAACTGATGTAAAAAATTAAAAAATTCATGACAATTAAAAAAAATTAATTAAAATAATTGAAATTTGCAGAAAATAATTCTAAAATAGCAAAAATAATCGAAATATGAAGAAAATAATTGTAAAATGGCAAAACTAATTGCAAAAATAAAGACAAAAATTGAAAAATTGAAACAAAAAAAATGAAATCTGAAGAAAATAATTGAAGAATGGCAAAAATAATTAAAATTTGAAAAAAGTAATTTGCGCCTGGTATAAGTAATACAAATTTTGAGTACAATAACTGAGAAATTGACAAAATAATTCAAATGTGAAGAAACTAATTGAATAATGACACAAAAAATTAAAAGCTCGTGTAAAAATGAAACTTTTTAGACAATAATTGAAAAATTGAAAAAAATATTTGAAGATTGAGAAAAATAATTAAAAAAAGGTGTAAAAAACTAATAAATTCATGACAATAATAAAAAGAATGAAGAAAAATGATTAAAATTTGAAGAAAATAACTTAAATCTGGTGTAAAAAATTTAAAAATTCATGACATTAAAAAAAAAGTTAAATAAAATAATTGAAATTTGTAGAAAATAATTGTAAAATGGCAAAAATAATAGAAATATGAAGAAAATAATTGGAAAAAGACAAGATTGAATAATTGATAAAAAAAAGAAAAATTAAAATGTTAAGAAGCTAATTGAATAATTACATAAAAAATTGAACAATTGAAGAGAATATTAGAAGTTTGAGGAAAATAATTGAAAGTTGTGGAAATTAATGGAAGTTTAAAGAAAATGATGCAAATTTGAAGAGAATAATTCAAGAATGACAAAAATAAATGAAAACTTTTGTAATTAATTAAAAATTCATGACAATAATTTAAAGACTGAAGAAAACAATTGATATTTGAAAAAAATAAATTCAAAATCGCAAAAATACTTAAAAATTGACAAAAATAATTGAAAAGAAAGTGCAGAAATTAAATATTTGTAGACTGTAATTAAAAAAAATTGACGATATAATTGGAATATGAAGAAACTAATTGATTTATAACGTACATCAAGATTGCCATAAATATTTTATTATAATTTTCCCTGATTTCCAGACAAATTTTTCGTATATTTACTATAAAATTGTGAAAGATAGTTATTTTCAAGAGTGCAAACATTAATTATTTTTAGTAATGTTTAAAATATGACTTCCAAAAATTTGTTTAGTAAATTTTTATACAAATTAAATTTCATAAAAATATTATTTTTCATCAATTTTAGAGATTCTTTGCATTTTTCCAGTACTTTTGATGAAAATCCCTGACTTTTCCCTGAATTCTCTGACCTGTGGCAATACTGTAAATTATTAATCAGGCACCCAATATCAGAATAACCCCCGCAAATGGAATAGAAATTTTACTAAAAAAGTGAGAAAAGTGTTTTTTTTTTTTAAGTGAGAAAAGTGAGTCACTGGCAGCCCTGCATGGCTAATTTCAGCAGAAATAAGTCCCTGAACCTTGTTCCTTAAGCCCAAGAATCAATTTCAATGTAGAATGCTAATTTTTTGTTTGTTTTGATAATCAAAAGGTTAAGAAAACGGAACTTTTACTCACAGCAAGAATCGTCAAATTCAAGCCTTTAACGAGTGTGGCCAAAGCTTTTTTTCTTTTTAAAACCCCTAAATTAGCTCATTTAGTCCACAAACGTTTTATAAAAATATTGATCTGTTTTTTTGTTTTGTTTTTTAAATAGAAAAAATCTAAGAGTGTTAAGCAGGATAAGCAATAGACTCTAACAAACTTTGTTGTATGTTGGATACACATACAAACCTATCATATCAGGCAGGTTCAGGGATTTTGCATGGAATAGCGAACGGCACTAGTTGCCGGCAGCGGCCACCACGCTGTACCAAGAACAAGATAAAAACTGTATTAATCAAAATAGCCAATATTTCTCTTGATTGAGTCGTTTATCATATGCATTTTTAAAGTATAGAATTCCTGCATGGATTTGACGGGATTATTCCCGCTTACCTAACACCGATTCGTTTCGAAATTAACGGACAAAAAAAAAGTGGGTAAGTTTATCTCGTCATCCCATACCAACTAATCTACTAGGAAGGGACACTAGCTCGGATGAACTTTTGAAATTTATTGGGTTTATCGATGAACAGGGAGAGTGACTTTTCAATTTCATACTTACAGTGCATGTCCCTTTCGTGCTCATACTCAATGAAAGCGTATCCTCTCGGCTTTCCATTAATTGTATTATGAATAACCACAATCTGAAATTAATATCTTGTCTTAATATAAATTATCAGTGAAAATTGAACAATTTTGGCAACATTATCGATAAGTAATATCATGTCGATGGCACTTTTTAGTAATTAAATTGTAATTAATTTTATGCTATTAATTTTAGGAATAACATTTTTAGTTTAATTAAAACTAGAAGAATTTGCGAATTTCTGTTTTCAAATCTTTTTACAATAGATAAAAAGCAGGGCTGATAAAAATCATGATTTTTTAAAAAAAATCAAAAAATCGGATTTTTTTTAAAATATAATCAGTATATAAAATCTCCAAACGTTTATTTGCAAGAAATTTATTAAAGAAATGAAGAAAAATTAAAAAAAAAACAACACAAGAATGAAACAATGACATAATTATATATAAAAAAGTAATATATAAAGTTATATATATAAAAAAAAAACTATTTACGGACATTTTTTAAATTAAAATAATAAATAAGAAGATAATTAAAAAAACGTTAAAATATATTACTTAAGAGAACAGAATTCTAAAATTAGAAAAATTAGAGATTTATTTTACAAATTGAATAAAAAAAAGAATGAATAAGACATTTTGTAAAATTTAAAAAAAAATTTAAAAGAAAAGAAATTCTTTGAAATACAAGAACGTAATATTCAAATGAGAATATTTAGTACAAGATTAAATTCACATAATATAAAATAAAAAAATAAAAGCTTTCAAAAAAGTAGAAAATTGGGAAATTTAAAAAATATAGATAAAAGCACCAAATAAATGTTTTAAAAAATTCGGAATTATAAGATAAAAAACTAAACAATTAAAAAGAAGGAAAATATTTCTTAGAAATGGAAAAATGATGACAAAAATAAATTGGAGAATTAATTAAAACGCAAAGAATAACTAAAACAATAGTGAAACATCAAAAAAATTAAATAAATAGGAGGAAAATAGAGACATCTTTTTATGCTTAATCTAACATACTAAAAAAATGTAAAAAGTACAAAAAATAAAACTAAAAAATATATATATCAAGATAAATAAAAAAAAGTTCACAAAGAAAATTAAAAATCCTTTAAAAATAAAAAAGTTTTAGCAAATTAAGCCCAACACATTTTTTTATTATTACACTTAAAAAAAGTCCAACAATAAATTTAGAAAAATAAAGAAAATCTAAAAACTTTATGGAAGAACAAGTTTGCAAAAAATCTCGAAAAAATAGGAAAGATGTGAAAAAACTAGAATAGACTTACAAAAAAAATGAGAGTATTTATTTTTAAAAATATGGAAATAATTATGAAAATCAACGAAATAAAAAGTTAAGTGAATGTTATAATAACGAAATTGTCTAAAGTTATATTAAATAATTTGCATAAAAAGAGGAAAATTAAAGAAAATCCTAAAATAAAAAGAAAAATACAAAATAAAAATATCAAAAGTAAAAGCAGAAAGACTTAAAATTTTGTAAAAATAAGAAGTTATGAGATAAAAATTAAACATTTTTGAAAAATTGATATATCTTAGAAATTTTGTAAAAATAAAATATTAAAAAAAAAAATTATTGTGAATATATAATAGCAAAAATTTATAAATCGTAGGTATTTTTATCATCTGTATTAGCACAATTTTTTAAATTTTATAAAGATTAAAATATTAAAATAGAAATTTTTAAGATTTATCCACAAATTTGTGGGTTTTTCTTTAATGTTTCCGATGTTTTATATGCAGTATTAGACATCCAGAGAATTGTAAAGTTTTTTGATTTAAATCATGATTTGAATGCAAATTTTCCAATGATTTAAATCATGATTTAAATCACGATTTAATTCAAAGTGATTTAAATCAATAACAGCCCTGATAAAAAGGGAATAATTTACCGAAAATTTGAGACAGAAAGGTGATTAAACAACGTTAGATAAAATAAATTAACAAGCAAAATGAATAATTTTTTGTTATTGAAACTTGTGTTAATTTAAATCTGTTTTAATAATTCACAGGCTTTACAGTGATAACGAAGAATATTTTAGGGGAAATAGGGTTACAATATTTCTTCTAATATTATTAAATTATTAACTTTTAAGATAACAAATATTTTATTTATAAATACGTACAGGAAAATAAAACAATAAGACTACACAGTCAGAATTGTCAAACTAGAAAATCGTTTTTCACCCCAAATAAAAATATTATTGATATCAATTTCACCAAATTTTAAAAGACCCAGTTTTACATTTTCTTTAGAAAAAATTAGGTTGAGCTAAAATTTATTGGTAAATAATAACTATTTAACACTTTTCGCTTTTTCTTTAAATTTAAAATCTGTTACTTTCATCCAATTGTAACAAATAGTAGCTCATTTTTCTCGTTGAAACATTCTCTACAGTTGCATTTGTTGAAGAATATTTTGTTTAAAAGTTATTAGTCAAATAAAATCTGCTTTTTAAGTACTGTTTAAACAAAATAAAATTTAAAAAATAAAACTGCAGAGACTGTTTTAAAGAGAAAAATGAACTATTATTTGTCAAAATTGGATGAAAATTACAGATTTTAACTGGATTATAAGAAAGAACATGAAATATAAAATAAATATTATTTGACAACAAATTTTAGCTTAATTTAATTTTTTCTGTAAAATATATAACTGCATCTTTCAAAATTTGGTGAAAATGATATCAAATTTTTTTTATTTTGTATGAAAAACGACTTTCCAGTTTGAGGTTATGTAAATGTAGAGAACCTCAAAAGCTCAACAATTCTCAAAAGAATGAGAATTTGAATCGACTGAAATTTGAATAGATTGAAATTCTGATAAATTTAAGTAAATTTGAATCAAATAATATTTAAAGAGAGAAAATAAAAAAAAGAGAGAAAAAGAAACAAACCAATATATTGAAAAATGGGAGAAAATCTTAAAAAAAAAAGTTTAATAAACTATGAAAAAATTAGAAAAAATATAAAAATAGCGAAAAATGAGCTACAAAATACAAAAAAAGAAAGAATAAAATAAAATGTAAAAATTGTATAAAAAGAATGACAAATTCCTTTAAAGTTATAAAAGGGTAAATAAATTGGCAAAAAAATTGACAAAATGTAAAGAAAATTCAATAAATTTACAAAAAAAAAAAAAAACGATTTAATCTAAAAATAATTAGATAAATGAAAAAAATGTACTCCCCTCTCCCCTCAAATTAAATAAGTCAATAAAAAAATTAATAAATTTTTCGAAATGTTATAAAACCAAATTTTGGCTCTAACGGATCAACAATTTCTTTTATTTATAATCTATAATAAAGTTAGAAATTTTTAAAATATCGGAAAAATTTAAATTAAGTTAAAATGAATCACAAAATAATTAATTTTTAAATTTTAACTGTTAAATTTTGAAATAATTGTAATTTAAGACTTTAAATAAATTAAAAGTTCAAAATCAAAAGCTTTTTTTCTTTTTTACAAATTCTCAGTTTTCTTGAAAAATTGGAGATATTAAGGAAATATTTTTAAAATAGGGGAAAATTGTTTAAATAGGGTACTTTTAGGAAAAATAGGGGTCGTCTGTAAAGCCTAATTTCAAGTAAATTTTTTTTTAACCTGGATAAATAAAAAATAAAAAATGGTAATTGATTTATTTTAATATTGATTGAAATTTCGATAATTTAAAAACTTTATCGATTAATTTGCCATTTGATTAAAATTATAATAAATTTAAATTTAAATCATTAAAAATTTAGATAAATTAAATTTACCATCGATTAAATTTTAACAGAATAAAATTTAGATAATTTAAAGCTGGAATAGATAAAATTTTTGAAAGAAATTGAAATTTAAAGAGTTTGAACATTAAAATTGATTGAAATTTGAATAAAAATTCGATCGATTAAATTGGACTTCATTATTAAGATTATAATAATTTATTAATTAATAAATGTTTTGACTGATAAAAGTTAGGTTTGTAATAAAATTTGAAAGATTACATTTTGAACAAATTCAAATAGATTGAAACTTAGATATAAATAAAAACTTGAATTGATCAAAAACCAGATAAATTTAAGCTTGGATTGATTACATAATATCACTCTTAAGATAGATACAATTTTTAAATATAAAAGGAACAATAAATAGTCAACACAAGAAATAAAAGTTTAAATAAAGGTGAAAAAGGTCAATTAATTTTCTCAAATAGGCGATAGAAAATGTTACACAAAATAAATTAATACGTAAAATAACTAATTCCTATCTATTATAGTTTCTATGTATTAAAATTTGTATCAAAGTTTCAATCGATTAAAACATTAATAAATTAAAATGTAGCTAATAAAGAAGCAATTAATTGAAATACTGTTGAATTTAATTCCGTCTGAATAATCGATAAATTTTTTATGAAGAAAATCTAAAATTGTCAAAATTACCTTTTTCACTGGCCCGTAAACCTCAAATTCTCTTCTGAGTTTCGACTCCGATGTATCGTAGTTCTGAAATCGAAATAATTTGTAGAAAAAATACAAAAATTTGGGAAAATTATCAAAATTAGGATTTAAAAAATAATTAACTTACAATACGAGCAACAAAGAGAGTTTTGAAAGGATCAGCCGTGACATTTGGAATTCCTGCAGGATCCCAAACAGCTATTTCTTGCTCTAGTTTGTAGGCTGTTTGTTCAGCTCGTTCACGCCTTCGTCTTTCAAGTCGTTCTTCACGTGTTTCTACTCGTAAAGGAGGTGGAGTATCTTTTGGATCCTGTAAAAAAAATTTATCATTAGTTTATTAAAATAAATCTTAATATTTAAATCCACTATATAACAATTTCTCTTGCTTGAACATTTTTAGAATAAAGACAATATCTGAAATTGTTTCGAGTGATAAAGTTTATCAACAAATGTAAACAATTAAACAAAGATAAAACGACAATAAGAATATTAGATAAAAAAAAACAAGAAACATGAAAAAATAAAATTTAAGTAAATATTAAAAAAAAGCTTTAATATTTTTGTAAAATGATAACAATCACGATTAAATAAAATAATATAGCATAAAATACGATTTGTTTCTGAATTTTATCACAAATTTTCTTTCAAATATTTAAAAATTCTAATACTCTGAAATTTATGTTTTAAACTTAAATTTCAGTAATAAACAGTAGAATTTGTTTTTTATTTTATTATTAATTTATTGGTATTTTAAACTCAGTAATAAAAATTAGAATCTTAAAACCTATTTTATTGAAATTTTGTACTCAAGCCAAGACTTAAGTACATTTTCGCACGACTTCTGTCTCTAAAATGTTTATATTATTGTTTTTGTCATTTAAAAGGAAGCTTATTTCTCAACCTTTGTCGTGAATAAATCTTGTTTTTAAAACTTAATTAAATCGATACAAAAATAGATTCCAAGGTAAAAGATTGTTGGAATAATACTTGTTCAATAATAAAAGGCTAACTTGACATAAAAATCAATAAAATACCGTCAGTTTTAATTTAAAATTAGCAAAGTTCTTATATTGCAAAATATCACATGATCTCGTAACTGTGTTCTTAAAATTTAATTTGTATAGTCATGAATTATAAGAAATGGATTACGATTTATTCTTCAGTTTAAATTGAACAATGAAGACCTTTAATTGTTTAAATAAACAAACTAATTAAATAATCGAGCAGCGGAGATGAAGTAAAAGGCGAAATTACGTCGTAGTAGATGTGAAACGTAGTCAAGAGAAACCAGTAATCAAACAACACATTTAATCGATAAGATATTAAATTTATATAGCAGTGCACTAACCTCAAAGAATCTCAGAAAAGATCCTACACCCAAATAGCCACAATTCTTTTTCTCATGTGGAAGCTTTGATGCCGGTGGCAAATAAGGAATTGGGTCACGCGGAGCGAATAAAGCCAACAAATTCGGTGGCAAAAACTGCGTCATTGTTAAGCTATTAAGGTTTCACTTTAAATGAATTAATATTTTGCACTCATTTTAAAGAAATTCGAGTAAATATCACTCCCGAGAACTTCCACGCTACACGAAAATTATTGCAAATGGCGACGGGCGTCAGGAACGACCGTGGAGAGTGGACGAGTTTGCGCATATTAAAAAACATGTTGAATTTTGATTGGTACACAAACTATTAAATTAATCCGGAATTTATTAATCTTGTTGATAAATTAAACTATGTAAATTATAAATTTACGAAAATAAATGTCAAGTTTAATGCGACATTTCCTTTCTAAAAAGCAATAATAACCAAAACAAGTTTAATGGATTCTAAATTTATTTGAATTTTTCCGCATTTTGGATGATTTTTTTTCATTGGACGTTACTTGACCAATCCCGTCACTGGGATATTCTGTCATTTAAAAATTTCAAAAAGACTGAAAATTCGGTTAAACACGAATGAATTCTTTTGAATAAAAAGCATACAAAGTAAAGAAATTCTGTTAAATAAAAATTCTGATTTAAATTCGTTAAAAAGGAAATAAACATTTTTTTTTAAAATAAAATCGATGATAAAATCGTGTAAAATGATAATGAATTTTAGAATTTAAGGAGCTTCTCTCCATTAACATAACCTCAAATTGAAAGTCCCCACTCCCCTCACCAAAAGAAAACTATTATTCAAATGATTCAAATTAATTTCACCAAATTTTGAAAGATCCAGTTGTATATACATTTTTCAAAAGAGAAGCTAAAATTTGTTGTCAAATAATAATTATTTAACATTTTATGTTTTTTCTTTAAATTTAATGTGCAACTGCAATTTTTAACTAATTCTGACAAATAGCTCATTTTTCTCGTTGAAACATTCTCTACAATTGTATTTGTTAGATTTTGTTAAATAATATTCTGTTTAAAAAATACGTAAAGAACACATTTTATTTCTTTCAAAACTTTTAAACAAATTTACCAAAACACAACAAACAAAATTCTAGAGAATGTTTTAACTAGAAAAATAAGCAATTATTTGTCAGAAATAATAACTTTTATTTGATAGAACATTTTTCAGTTTGAGGTTATGTCAAAGGAGAGAACCTCCTTAATCATAAGAAACACATAGCGAAAAAAAAACCAAAACCACTTTCTTTAATATAAAAAAGACGGCATTAATTTAATAATCAATATTTCTATAAAGACGATTTATTTAACAATAAAAAAGAAATAATCTTAATTCTAATGATAAAATTAATCCGAATCTTCATCTTTATTAGGTTCTATATCTGGTTTCAAGAGCTTTTTCGTTATATTGGAAAACTTCTTCAATTTCGCAACGAAAAATCCATCCATATTGTGTGTATGGGGATAAAATCTTCTTGTGAGTTTCAAGGATGGATGGAACCTATTTTCTCTATATCTTGTGAATCCTTCAGTGCCAAATTCCAACCCAGTTGACACCAATTTCACGTCTCGTTTCTGCAATGCGTAATTAATGATTTTCTCGTTTTCGTCTGGAAGAATCGAGCAAGTGGAGTAGACAATGATTCCTCCAGTGCTAGAATTAGCATTCACACAGTCAATTGCAGCCAGAAGAAGTTCCCTCTGCAAATTACAGCAGCGCTGAATGTCCACTTCGTCCTTATTCACCTTCACACTCTGATCTTTCGAAATTACTCCCGTTCCTGTACATGGAGCGTCGAGTAAAACTCGATCGAAGCCCTTCAAAATCTGTTAAGAAAATTGAATAAGATTTGAATTAAAATATTTATTAGCGTCAAATCCAGGGCTGATAAAAATCATGATTTTTCTAAAAAAAATCCGATTTTTAATATAATCAGTATATGAAATCTCCAAATGTTTATTTGTAAATAGTTTATTAAAGAAAAAAGTAAAATAACAACACAAGAATGAAACAGTGACATAAAAATATATAAAAGGAAGAAATTCTTTTCAAAAACTTTAACTATTTGCGGATATTTTTTTTTTTTTAAAGTAATAAATAAGAAGATAATTAAAAAAACGTTCTAAAAAAGAAGAAGAAATAGTGGACAATAAACTACAATATTGATGAAAAGTCATATAATCTAGCAATTTAATCAAAGAGTAAATAAATTTGCGAACAAATAGACAAAATATAAAAAACAAATTGAATACATTTGCAAAAAAAAAACAAGCTAATGTAACTGAAATTATTAACTTTTAATATTCTTGACTTTCGTTTTACCCAAAAATTTTAGATCGTACTCTGAACCATTTTCAATTCAATTTTTCAAATTACTGAAGAATACAAGATAAAAATGAATTTTTTCTGTATATTGATCTACGAATTCCTGGAATTTCTTAACAATTTCCAGAAAAAAGAATAATATATAAAATAATAATATATTATTTATAATAATAATTTAAATAAAAGAATAATAATAATACTCACGCCAGGAATTTTACGACCATCGTATTTACAGATTACAGAATTCGTTATTCCAAGACGATGAAAGTTTCCAATGACAGCTTTGAGTCTGTCCTCGTTGACATCATTCGAGAATAAAATACCAGTATTTTTCATTAGAGCTGAAATATAAGACGATTTGCCACCTGGGGCCGCGCACATATCAAGAATTCTCTCATTTTCTTTTGGTTCTAGAGCCATAACTGGCAGAAAACTAGATGCTCCTTGAATCATGTAGTGACCGGCTAAATATTCTGGAGTGGCGCCCAATGGAACTTGAGATGAATAAACAACGAGTCCAATTTTAGACCATTTTCCAACAGGATCTACGTTCATTCCTCTATTGATTAAAGCCTAAAATATTTTTTTAAATTTTAAAAATAATTGCACGACAAACGGGATATTCATATTATTAAAAATTAATCTAACCTGTGCCAAATCTCGTCTTCGGGATTTCAAGGTATTCGTTCTAATTGTGACCGGTCTAGGAACATCACTCGCTTCCAAATATTCCATCAATTCGTGTAGAGGGAAAATCTGCATTAATTTCTCCATTAAGAAGGAATTGTAGGAAAATGTAGTGCAAAGATCCGTGTGTAAGAGACTTATATAATCTGCCCGCCTCCTGAAAAGTAGATATTTTGTTTATTTTAGTTTATTGTGACTTTGATTTAGAAACTTGAATTATTGAATATGCAGTAGCAGAATTCACAGTGACAATGAAGAATATTTTAGGGTAAATAGGGTACTTTTAGGGCACTTTAAAAAGTTAATAAATAAATTATATACATACATACTTTAGTTAATTTGCAAGACAAAACATTTTCTAGATAAAAACAGTAAGAAGTATAAAAACTTGGAAATTTATAACTGGATTAACTAATTTTTTTTTCTTATCTCTTATCTCTTACATTCTAAATTTGAATGTAATAAAATTTGAATAGATTGAAATTCTGATAATTTTACGACTGAATTATTAGTAAATATTAATTAAATAATATTTAAAGAGGTAATATAAAAAGAGAAAAAAAGAAACAAAGCAATACATTGAAAAATTGGAGAAAATCTTCAAAAAAGAAAACAATGAAAAAATTAGAAAATAAAAATAGAGAAAAATGAGCTACAAAATAAAAAATAGTAAGAATAAAATAAGAAAATGTAAAAATTGTGTAAACAGAATAACAAATTCCTTTAAAAATCAAAAAATTTAGAAAATTATTCACAAATTAAAGAAAAATTTGTTTAAAAAATCTAAGAATCTAAAAACTTTATGAAAGGATAAATAAATTTGCGAAAAAATAGACAAAATACAAACAAAAAGGAAATAAATATACATAAAGAACGAGCTAATCTAAAAATAATAAGATAAATGAAAAAAAATTAATACATTTTTTAAAATGTAAAAGCAAAAATTATAATCTAAAATAATTTGCGTAAAAAGTTGCGAAAAGTGATTAGCATTAAGAAATTGTATAAAAATAAAAAAGAATAATAATAATAATAAAATACCGACATTTTGTTTTAAAAATAAGAAATTATAAGAAAAAACATTAATTTTTTGATTATCAAGGAAGAAAAGAATTTAAAATAAAGTTAGAAAATGTTTAAAATATTGGAAAGATTTAAAAATTAAGGAGGTTCACTCCATTGACGTAACCTCAAACAAAAAAATGACTGTCCCCAACAAATAAATCTGTTATTAAAATTTATTTCACCAAATTTTGAAAGATTTTTGTCCAGAAAAACTTAGATTTAGCTAAAAATTGTATGTTTCTTCTTTAAATTTAATGAACAACTGTAATTTTCATCTAATTCTGATAAATAATAGCTCATTTTTCGCGTTGAAACATTCTCTACAATTTTGTTTGTTGAGTTATTTTGTTTAAAAGTTATTAAACAAACAAAATTTGTTTATTACGTATTTTTTAAACAGAATATTATTTAACAAAATCTAACAAAAAAAATTGTAGAAAATGTTTCAACGAGAAAAATCAGCTATTATTTTTAGTATTGGATGAAAATAGCAGTTCATTAAATTTAAAGAAAAAACATAAAATGCTAAATAATTATTATTTGACAACAAATTTTAGCTCAATAAAATTTTTTCTGGAAAATGTAAAACTGAATCTTTCAAAATTTAGTAAAATTAATTTTAATAATATTTTTATTTGCGACGAAAAACGACTTTCGAGTCGAGTTTGAAGTTATGTAAATAGAGAGAATCTTCTAAGTTAAACTGAATTTCAAAATAATTAATTTTTTAATTTTAATTCAAAAATTTTGAAATAATTGTAATTTAAAACTTTGAATAAAAATTTTGGTTCAAAAGTTTTTTTAATTTTTTTTTTTTTACAAATTCTCAGCTTTTGTGAAAAATAGGGGAATTAGGGTCAAATTTTCAAAATAAGGGACTTTTAGGGGAAATAGTCATTAGTCAGAGTTTTCAAACACTCGGATTTTATTATAGTCGAACTTCTACTCGTCTAGAATTCTATTTATCAAAATTTTCATTTGATATAATTTATGTCTAAGCGAATTTTCATTAAACAGAATTTCTCTTTAGTTGAATTGAAGGACAAATCAAAAATTCAGTTGAATGAAAATTCGGCTAGATAAAAATTACGTTGATTAAAATTTCTATTAAATGAAGACTGGGTTGTTCGACAAAATAAAAATTCGGTATTATAAAATTCGATAACCTGGAAATTCGGACTAATGAGCATTAAAATCTCAATTTAAATATTTGTTACAAAATTATGTAAAATCAATAATAACCTTCCGTCTTCCTTGAGATTTTTAAAATCCGATAGAACCATTAAAACGTCTTTTATTCGATTTTGAACGTCAGTTAAATCAGTAGTATTTGCTACTTCTTCTTCTGTCGGAAATTGAAATACTTGCTGCCTTGAAGCCATGTCCTGCATTTCTTCTTCTGCCAATTTTCTGTAATTTAAATTGCCATATGAATTTAATTATATAATTAATAATTATTATAAATATTTACATTAATTATTAGAAAGTGGAGAAAAAATGTTACATTTTATGAAAACTTGTTATATTTTAAATACATACCGGGTCTTTGTTTGCAACTTCTGCAGCTTTTTGCTTGCTTTTTCAATAGGAAGCAAGTCCTCATCATCATCATCGTCATCATCATCTTTATCACTTTGTTCTTCTGATTCGTCATCAGAATCTTCATCACTATCACCCATCGGAGCTTGTAGATATTCATCGGTTTCTTCCTGTTCCTTTTCAACTTCACTTTCATCATCATCTTCCTCTTCGTCTCCGCTCTGATCTTCGTCTTCTTCTTCTTCTTCTTCTTCTTCTTCATTTTCATCTTGATCACTTGCTTCTTCTTCCATTTCATCCTCACTCTGCTCTACTTCATCCTCATCCTCTTCATCTTCCTCTTCTTCCTCCTCTTCACATTTCCTTCCAAATCTCGCCCTCTTTAATTTTTCCTTTTGAGATTCAATAGCCTTCATTTTCCTCTTGTTTTTGTGTTTTTGACTGAGAGGCTTGAAAAATTCTTCACCTGATACATTTCCAACATTCCATTCATGTTCCTATTTTCAAAAACACAATTTTATAAAAAAGAAGACAAATATAATTATTATTAAAAAACGAGGTAAATGATCTTTTCGTTATTTTTTAAAATACTAACAGTCTAGAGAGTACTATAAAATATTTTTACATTCATGAATTTTCATTTCGAGTATTTTGGTATTAATAAACATCTAGTTTTTGTCGTTTATAGTGGTTTCATTTGTTCATTAAACGAAAAATTATATAAATAAGTAAAAAAATTTTTTAGTTAATAAAAAAATTGTTGGAACCAAAATTAAAAATATTCGCAAAATAAAAGAAAATTACCAATTTGTAAACGAAATTCGAAAAATGACTAGAAAATTACACAATTGAAAAAAATAAATTTAACAATTAAACAATAAATATTAAATTAAAACAAAATAATTTAAAAAATAAGAAAATTATACGAATAACTGTTGGAAATAATTGACAATTGAAAGACTGGATTGAATATCAAAGAAAATTAAATTAAAATTTGAAAAAATAATCTAATTGAAACAAAATAACAAAATAAAAGATTGAAAAAAGTAACTGAAAAAATGCGAGAATTATTGCAAACTGAAAAATGGAATTGAAATTTGAAAAAAAAATTGACAATTGCAGAAAATATTTGAACAATTGAATTTAAAATTAAAGAAACTTATTAATAATCGAAAAAAAATTAGCCAAATACAAGAATTTAAAAATATTAATAATTTGAAAATTATGAAAATAATTAAAAATTTAAGAAATTAATTTAAAACTTTGAAAAATTTCAAAACGAAGAAAATAATTGACAATTGAAAAAAATAACAAAGAAAAATTCTAAAATTTAAAGAGAATACATGAAAATTGAAAGAATTGTAGAAAATAATTGAAAGAAATAATTGAATAATAATGATAACAATTGCAAAATGGAAGAAAATGTCTAAAAATTGACGAAAATAATTGACAATTAAAAAAAAAATTCAAAAAATGGCTAGAATAATAAACAATTTAAAAAATAATTAAAAATATTAAACAATAAACATTAAACATTACAAAATAATTGGAAGCTGAAGAATTGCATTGAAAATTTAAAAAAATAATTAAGAATTAAAAAACATAATTATAGAATTGAACAATTGAATCGATAATTTAAAACAATTTTTATGATTGCTAAAAAAAAATTTTTAAATCAGAGAATTTTTTAATATTGAAGAATTGATTGAAAATTGAAGAAAATAATTTAAATTTGAAGAATGTAGGTGAAGAAAGAAATTAAAATTTGTAGAATATAATTGTACAACTGTATCTAAAATTAAAGAAATTTATTGATGTAGAGACAAATAACTGATACTTATAAGTCGAGAATTTTTTTATTATTAAAGAAAATAATTGAAAACTTAAAATTGGAATTAAAATTTGAAGAGAATTATGAGGAATTGAAGAAAATAGTTGTAGAAAATTGAAGAAAGAAGAAAATTAAAGAAAATTGTTGAAACGAAATTTTAAAACAATTTTTATGATTGAAAAAATTAATTGAAAAAGCCTAAAAATTTTTGATATTGTAGAGTTAGTTGAAAATCGTAATTGAAATTAGAAGAATATAATTGAAAATTGAAAAAGTTATTGATAAAACCCGAGAATTATTGAATGTAGAAGAAAAAGTTGAAAACTGAAAAATGGAATTACTAAATTTTTTTTAAAAATTGAGAATTGAAGGAAATATTTGTACTATTGAATTTAATATTAAATAAACTTATTGATAATAATAAAAAATGGACCTAAGGCAGAAATTTGTTAATATTAAAGTAATAATTGAAAATAAAAAATGGAATGGAAATTTGAATTGAAAATTGACTTTCCCCTCGTTAAAAAATGTAAAACTTACGTCAGAATCTTCAGTATTTGAATCTTCTACAACTTGAGTTGGTTTCACTGCTTTTGTCTTCAAGGCTTTCTTATTTTTCTCCTTTTTTTCTTTTTTCTCTTTTATCTCTTTAATCCCTTTTTTCCCGTTTTTATCCATTTTCTCCATTTTGCTGCTTTTCCCCTTTTGTTGCTTTTTCAATTTTCCATTTTGTTTTGAAACTGTTTGAGGTTCAGATTCATCATCTGATACACCATTCTCCTGAAACAGAAATAAAACGAATTAAATGATTTTTATTCGTCAAATTAAATTATTTGCATTTTTTTTTTAATTTCCAAAGTTTGTTGTACGTTTGGTATCGATTCTTTTTCAATGTAAAACTCACAGCTTCAGAATTTTCCGAATCTTCTTTTTTAGTTTTTATCGTCTTCGTTTTGAAATTGTTTTTATTCTTTTGTAATTGTTTCTTCTGTTTACCACTTGCTTTGAAAGTTTCAGATTCTTCGGGTTCTTCGTCTAAATCACTACTTTCCTAAAAGGATAAAAACCTTGATTTAATTATACCATTTTAGATTATTGCTCCTTTTTTTTATTAATTTTCTTTTACTTACTGGTTTTAACTTTTTCGAGATAGCTTTCTGTTTTTTCTCCTTCTGTTTAGTAATCTTTTTATTTTTGTTATTAACTTTAGTTTTAGGTATTCCATTGTCGAAAGAATCGTTTCCCTGAATAAATAGTAAAGTAATACATTAAAGTAAATGAAAATTCGGAATATTTATTTCAAAATAAATGATAAAAACTGTACCGAATTAGAATAATAGTATAAATAAAATAAATGTATTATATCCTTTCTAAAGGATTTTGTTTTTTATTTCTTAATTTCTTTTTTAACTTACCTCCGATTCGTCTGTTTTCGTAATAACTCTATTTTTCTGTATCATCAAATTCAATTGTTCTTGTTTATTCAATTGCTTCGCCAATCGTTTTCTTGCTCTTTGTTTTTGACGTCGGCTAAGGGTTTCTTTACTTTTTTCTGCAATAGATATTGTTATTTAGATCAAAATATTTATAGTTTAAAAAATAAATATACAGTTTATAAAATAAAGATTTTATGTCAGTTAACTAATATGATTTATATAATTTATTTACCTAATACTCCCGCAGGAAAAGTCGGTTCGCCTTGTTTTTTTGATTTCCTTCCAGGGCCACTAAGCTTTCTTTGTCCATCGAATTTCGCCTTTCGACCCATTTCAGTCTGTTAAAAATTAATTACAAATGTTCAATTAGTTCAAATATAATGTATTTTTTCATTTTGTATTACATATTATTCTTAACTTCTTATTATTGAAAGAGATAAAGAAAACAAAGATACAATTTTAGGTTAGAAAATTCAAACATATTTTTGTTATTATTATTTACTCAGACATTTCTTAATCGAGATTAGACTAACAGTTAAAATTGTATACTAAAATATATTTAAAAACTTGTGCATTACTTTAAAATTTGATTGTAAATTGAAAAATTCTCCGGTTTTTGAGGTTATGTGTCAACAATTTTTAAAAGCTCAATTTTAATCGACATGTTTCAATAATCTAACAAAAATATTTCACGAAGACACAAAATTTATAAATACAATCGTGACTATTAGAAAATAATAATATCACACATAATAATTCGTTAATAAAACATAAAATGACAAGTTTTAATAGATTAAGAAATTTACCGTTAAACTCTTACCTGTAGTTTAAATGTCAAAAATAATTTTTTCTATGCTTGTAAGTCTATGTTTTAGTTCCTTAATTGTTAAATATAAACAAAATAAGTAGATAAATTATAAAAATTACAGTAACACGTGGGTTGAAGTTAAAAATTGAAGCGGTTCAAAAATGTGTCATTTGTTTATAATTGATGACAATCGGTAATGTGTAAAACTGTTATAACACTTGTCGATAAAAGAAGATTGCAAAAATTATTTTCTATAAAATACTTATAATATTAACAATATGTAAACATCAGGTAATGGTTAAACATTAGAAAACGAACTAATGTTTGAAAATCTGTTATAGGCTTTAAATTATAAGGTATTATTTGTAAAATAGAAAAAGAATTAACGTAATTTAAATTTTGACAGGATGAAGAAACACGTGATAAACCGGAAACAAGAGCTGCTCCATTTTCTAAAGTGGCGAATTTTGAAAACAAAGCTGAAAATAGTGTTTGATAGGGGGGGTTGATAAACACGAATGGTCGAAATGTTTCATCGAAAATGTGGTGATCGTGTAAGTTTAATTAATAATAATTGTACAGCAGTGAGAAATTTTTCTGAATACAATTATGGCCTTGTACTTAGTGCTGAGCCACTTACAGATGATGAACTTTTTGAAGTTCGTATCGACAAAAAGGTAAGTAGAACCATTTGGTACAATCAAGTTATTACACTATATATCTCACATCAAACATCTGTCAAATCACTTAATTATAAATGATTTTACTAATATATTTACAAATTAATTTACTGGTTTCTCTTTTTCAATATAATCCATCGCCAAAAAATATTTTTTGTCTCCTTTCTTGGTTTACTTTCAAGTTGACCACCTTGAAAATTAATTACCCTGCAAATTGAAAGTATGATCATTATTCTTTACTTTAAATTGCTCATTAATTAGGTATAGTTTATGTCTAAAGCAAAAAAACGTTTGTCTAAAGAGCAAACTTTATTATTTGATAAACAAAATTAAATTACTTTATGGGAAATACTTATCTAATTTATAAACTAGTTCAGTGGAGGTGGTGTATATATTCTTTAGGAGGAAAAATTTATTTTCTATTATGCTGGAATCGTTTTATGAATTCTAATTCATAAACATTTATTTAATTATTCTTGTTTTATTAATTGGATTAATCAAATAAAATAAACGTGAATAATAGAAATAATAATTAATAATATTATTAAGTAAACATTTTATCATCTTTGTCATTTAATTAATTTAATTAATTTTTCGAGATTTTATAAAAAGGAAAATGTTAAAAAATCTAAATAGAAAATCAGAACTAGAAATGAAGAAATAAGAAGGAAATATGTAATTAAGTTTTTGACATTGGATTTTTAAATTAAGCTAATTTACTGTTCTTTAAATTCAACATTTTGAAAAATGTTTCAGATGATGTCATGGAGTGGAAGTATAGAAATTGGAATTACAGCATGTGATCCAGAAACTGTTGAATTGCCTTCATGTGCAATCAATCTTCGTCATGGATCATGGATAATGACTAGTTCTGGTATTTTGCACGATGGGGAACCAATTCTTGAACTTTATGGTGTAGATCTTGATAGTTTAGAAGAAGGAAATACTCTTGGAGTTATGCGTACATCCAAAGTAAGTTTTATTGCTACCAATTAACTTCTTAATTTCTTATTTATATTCTCTGGAATTATTTGCCAGTCAAAATTCAATAGTAAACAAAATGCACATGTATTTTTCAATGCCTTGCGATCGAGATTTATAATAAATATAATGTTTTTTTATTTTTTTCCAGGGCGAACTAATTTTTTATGTAAACGGCACGCCTCAAGGAGTGGCTGCAGTAAATATTCCTTCGAGAGTATTTGCTGTAATCGATATGTACGGTAATTGCGTTCAGGTTACAATAACTCATCCAAGCTTATGTGGTGTATATGAAGAGCCAAAAGACGAGATTGAAATCAATAATGATTTTGCTGCTGGAGAAGCTTCAAATTCGTTAACCACTAATTTGGTAGCTAATTTAAATGTTAATATGAACGTTAATGTTAATGTAAACTCACCAAAAAATGCTAACGTCGCAGCTATAAGAGAAGACAGATTAAAGTTTCACGAGAGAGTTGGATCCTTGGTTAAATTGTCGAATAATGCGAGAACAGCGGAAAGAAGAAGACCTCTTGATGAATTTAATAATGGAGTTGTCATGACACACAGACATTTACGGGATAATGAACTTTTTGAGGTATTATTCCTTTATTTTTACAATAAATCAAATTTTTTGCTATAAAATCGACAGATAATAATATTTCTTAATAAGCGAAGGATTTTTCTCTTTAGATATGTTCAAAGAATATAACTATCCAGAGCTGGCAGTAACTCACTTTTACACACTTTTTTTTAAATCGCTCACTATTACTCAGTTTTTTTTTAAAAAAAAACTCACTTTTTTAGTAAAATTTTTATTCCAGCTGCGGAAATCTTTTGATATTGGGTGCCTGATCAATAAATAATTTACCTTATAAATCAATTAGTTTGTTAGTATTCAAATTTATTACATCGTCAATTTTTTAATTATAGTCTACAAATACTTAATTTCTACACCTCTTTTCAATTATTTTTGTTATTTTTAAAGTATTTTTGTCAACTTTAAAGCACTTTTATCAATTTTCAAGTATTTTTGCGATTTTGAATTCAATTTCTTCAAATATGAATTTTTTTTCTTCAGTCTAAATTATTGTCATAAATATTTAAATGTATTACACAAGTTTTCATTTATTTTTCTCATTTTGCTTCCTCATAGAGAAAGCTTTGTGAACGTTAAGATTTTCGATTTTCCAAAAAGAGTCTAAATCGGGTCATTTTCATCTAAAAAGCGTAAATTTTCATTTTTAAGGAAATGTCCAGATGTGTGTGTGTGTGTGTGTGTGTGTATAGCGTTTTTTGTCGCCAGAATATCTCGAGAACCCTTTAACGAATTTTAATAAAATTTGGATGACTTATTAAGCTCATCAATATCTAAATTTTGACACAGGGATTTTTTAAAACACCCAATCAAATTTTTTTAAACACCTTTTTTCATCGAAAAAATCGTTTTTTGACAAATTTTCTTTCCATGCAAAAAACACAACTTAATGAATACAAAAATCATATTCCTTATCTCAAAATGAATCGATTGACCTATATAACTTTTATATTTGATCAAAAACTCGTAAAATAATTTATGTTTTTTCATTTTTTTTGCATTTAAATTTTTTTGTTTTAATAACTTCTCCAATTAATTTTTTTTATTATTAAGTTATTGCTTCCTCTATGGGGAAGCAAATTATTTTGCTTTTGGAAGCAAAATGTCCATGAAATAGACATAATTTTCACCTATTTATAATTTTATTTATCTAAAATGAAATCAATTTTATATCAATAATTTTATAAATAAAAATTTTTAAATTTTACAACTTTAAATAATTGTAAGAAATATATATGTGAAGATAGAAATGTGCAAACAATTAAAAACAATATAGAATTTTTATCATACAAAGCAAGATTTAAAATAACTGCAAAATTTTCTAGTCAAGGAAAATAAAAAAGTAGTCAGGGAAAAGTCATGGAAAATTAAGAGATTATTGAAAATGGAAATTTGCAGCTACCCTGTTTCTTAAAATTTCAATTGCGTTCTTCAATCTTTAAATTATCTTCACAAGATTCAATTTACTTTTGTTATTCTCAATTATTTTCTTCAAATTTCAATTATTTTTGTCATTATTCAAGTATTTTTGTCCTTTTCCAATTATTTTCTTCATATTTCTATTATTTTGACATTTTAGAATTATTTTCTTAAAATTTTATCATTTTCTTAATTGTTTTTATTACTATTGTAACTAATTTATTACTTTTTTTACACCTTTTTCAATTATTTTCTACAAATTTTAATTATTTTCTTTAAACTTTAATACGTTCTTCATATTTAAATTTTTTTGACATTTTTGAATTATTATCTTCAATTTTCAATTATTTTCTTCAAACTTCTAATAATTTCTTCAAACTTTTAATATTTTTTTTTAATTTTTCAACTGTTGTCTAAACAGTTTAATTTTTACACCAGCTTTCAATTATTTATGTCATTATTCAATTATTTTTTTAACATTTCAATTTTTTCGTCAATTTTTCAAGTATTGCCTTCAAATTTTGAATTTCTTTATATCAGTTATCAATTATTTTTGTCATTTTCACAATTATTTTTTTCAATTTACTATTATTTTTGTCAATATTCAAATATTTTTGACATTTTCGAATTATTTTCTTTAAATGTAATTTTCTTAAATCTTTTTATTATTGTCACGAATTTATTAACTTTCGAACACAAGTTTTATATTATTTATGTCATTATTCAATTAGTTTCTTCATATTTTAATTATTTTGTCAATATCTCAATTGTTGTACTCAAAATTTTAATTTTTTTTTATATTTTAATTATTTTTGTCATTCTTCAATTATTTTCTTGTAACTTCAATTATTTTTTAATTTTGTCTTCATTTCTTGATTTTTAATCAATTTTTTAATTATTCTTGTCATTTTACAATTTCTTTTTTCAAATTTGAATTCTTTTGGTAATATTTCAATTATTTTCTTCATATTTAAATTACTTTTGCCATTTTCGAATTATTTTCTTCAAATTTGAATGGCTTTCCCTGCTGACGGGCCCTAAATTAATACCAGTAATTTTAAACTCATTACACTTAAAAACTCACTATTTACTCACATTTTTTAATTCAGAAACTCAATTGTTTCACTAATTTAAATCTCCAAGTCTGCTAGCAGCCCTGCTTTATCCTATAATTATTAAATAAAATTTTTTATTTTTCAGTTGAACGACAGATAAGTACTTTTTTGCAATTTTTGTGTTTTTTTTTCGGTCCTTCAAAAACAATTAGAATTTCTTTTAAATTTGCTTCATTTTGTGACTAATTTCTTAAACTTTTTCATTTTTAAAGAATTTTGTCACTTCTTTTATGTAATTTTTACTCATATCTTTTACATTTTCTTATTTTATTCTTACTGTTTTTTATTTTGTAGTTTATTGTCCACTATTTTTTCTTCTTTTTTAAATTTTCTCCATTTTCAATGTATAACTTTATTTTTATTTTATTTTATCTCTTTGAAAATTAATTGGTTCCAATTTACTAATAATCCGAACTTAAATTTATCCAATTTTCAATCGATTCAGATTTCAATTAATCCAAATTTCCATTCTTTTTGAGAATTTTTTTTGCTTTTATGAAATAAGAAAAATAATTAAGTTTTCACACTTATTTCGTTTAAATATGTTTTTTATTCATTTCAAAATAAGAAGTCCATTTAATCTCTTTTTAACCTACTTTTTGTTTAAAAGAATTCAAATTTAACCGAATTTTCATTTAACAGAATTCTTATTATGTAGAAATTAATTAAGTCGATTTTTTAAATGTTAGAATATCCGTTTCGCAGAATCTTCATTTGTCCGACTATTCAATATCAATTCGAATAAATAAAGAGTTGGTGAAATTGATATTCTGTCATATTTAATAATTTGCTTTTCTTAAAATTCTGTTAAAATAAATTTCTGCTAAATTAAAACTATGTAAATTCGATTAAAAACAAATTCGAATAATGATAAACCATTTAATAGATTCTTTTGTAAAACTTCTGTTTAACATATTTTTATTTGATCCAACTTTCGTTGGTACAGTTTTTTTTTGTATAATTCTTATTTGATAGAAAAGAACAAGGTACAAAATTGTCATGGAAAACACCAAATATTGACTGGAAGTCAGAGAAATGTCAGGGAAAATGAAATTCTTGTTGCAACCCTGTTAATTATATACATCTTTTTTCCAGATTCGAATTGATAGATTAGTGGATAAATGGTCTGGAAGTATTGAAGTAGGAGTGACAACACACAGTCCGACTGCTTTAGAATTTCCTACGACGATGACGAATATGCGTTCAGGAACGACCATGATGTCAGGATGTGGAATTTTGATAAACGGAAAAGCAAATCTCAGGGAATATGCAGAATTGAATCTCGATGAACTTAGAGTTAGTGTTATTTATATTCTTTGAAAAATTTAGAATCTTTGTATGAATCTTTCTACGAAAAAATACTGTTTTTATATTTATTTTCCAAATTTATGTAAAACATTAGTCAAAAGTCTCAAACACACACTTTTTGGTGAAAATTTAAACGTAAAAAATAGGAAAGCAAATTTTTTTTTAAAAAAAAGCAACAAAAACGTGGTTGTTATTGGATCTATCAAAAACGATGTTGAATTCTATTTCGATCAATATAAACTGGGATTAATGTTATTTGGATTAATTGAATTTTAGATCCATTTATATTTAAATAAATTGAAGTTTAAATTGATCGAAATTTCATTATTTAAATTTCGAATGGATCAGAAATAAGGTTATTAAAAAAATCTTTCAATTAATAGAAATTGGGATAAATGTAATCTTAAATTTGCTGAAATTCGGATCAATTTTACTTTTGTTTACTAAATTTTTAATTAATTCAAGTTTCGAATTTGAATCAATTCCAATTGGAATTCGCATCGATCGAAATTTGTCTGTTTAAAATTTCGTCTTTTTCGCATTCTTTAAATTTTAGTTTTAATTTATCAAAATTTCAGTCTATCAAAAATTTAAGTAGAGAAAATTTGAATCTTTTTCAATTTTAACTGTTTAAAAAAATTAACCGATTAACATTTTAATAGACTCTAAATTCAATTTATTCAATTAATAATAAAAATTAAAATTAATTAATTAATCGAAATTTTAATCAATATTTTGGATTTATTTGAATTTAAATAAATTTGACTTTTTAATCTATCGAAATTTGGATGAATTCAAGTTTCAATCGATCGAAATTTGGCTAGATTGAATTTTAGCTTGATTGAAATTGTGCATTAAATTGTAAATTGTTTAAAATTCGAATAAATTTAGATTTGAATTACCTAAATTTGAACTTTTATAGATCGGAGATAAGGAAATCCTAGTTTACATGGATCGAAATTAAGATGAAAATATCGATTAATTAAAATTTGAATAAATTACACTCTGAATTCATTTAATTTTGAATAGATTAAAATTTAAATAAATCTCACTCTAAATTTATTAAACGTTGAATACATTAAAATTTGTATAAATCGAGATTTGAATGACTTAAAATATATATCGATTTTATGAATTATTCTTAAAATATTAGTTTTTAAAATGCTTATCATTATTTTAAGTGATTAATTTTTATAAATTGTTTTTTTTTTAGGAAGGCGACAGAGTTGGAATGATAAGAAAAACTAATGGAAATTTACATTATTTCATTAACGGTCTGGACCAAGGAGTCGCAGCAAAAGTTCCTTCAGGTGTTTGGGGTGTCATTGATCTTTATGGAATGACTGTAAAAGTGACAATAGTTGATCGAGACGAAAGAGAAGAACAAAATCTTGTAACAAGACGAAACACACTCCATTTACAATCTTTGAATGGTTCGTTGAATTTTGTTTTCTTGGCGAAATATTCAGTCAGCTTCGACTTATTTTATTTTTATTTTTTTTTAATATTTTTTTCCTCATTTTTAGAAGCAGAAGAAGAGCCCCTGGAAAGATTAATGTTTCATCCTTGCTGTGGTACGCGAGCTGAAGTGATCAACAATGGTCGAACTGCCTACAGGCCTAAGTAATTTTATTTTTAGTCAAATATTAAGTCAGGGTTGCTACGGTTCTGGATGACATGGGAAACCTGGAATTGTCATGGGATTTTTTTGTAGGCAGGAAAAACCTTGAAAAGTCAGGGAATTTTAAAAAATGTTGTTTTAAAATTTTTTAATTAATTTTTCGTTATTGTGTAGTTTTTCTTTCAATTATCAATTATTTTCTTCACATTTCAATTTATTTCTTTAATTTTCAAATAATTTCCTCCATTTTTAATTATTTTCTTTAATTCTCAATTATTTTCTTCCATTTTCAATTATATTATTCAATAATTCTCGTCTTTTTCCAAGTCTCAATCATTTTTTTGAAATTTCATTCACAATTCTTTAATTATCTTCTTCAATTTTCATTTATTTTCTAAAAATTTTTCTATACTTTTCTTCAGTTTTTAATTGACAACTTAATATTCTCCTTCAATTTTATAATATATATTTTATATTTTATTTATATTTTTCAATAATTTTGTTCTATTATCAATTATTCTCGCCTCTATTCGAACTTTTTTTACTTCTTTTTTAAATTGACAAGTATTTTTCCTTATGTTTAATTATTTTAGTCATTTAGTAATTTTTCTTTTAATTATATTTTCTAACAATTTCAATTTAATTCTTTAATCTTCAAAATATTTCTTCAATTTTTAATATTTTCTCCAATTATTATTTTCGTCATTTTACAATTATTTTTTTCAATTATTAATTATTTTACACAATTTACAATTATTTCCTACAATTGTTTCAATTATTCTCATAAAATTTTATAATTATTCTTTGATTTTTTCAATTTTTTTGTTTTTTTGACTATTAATCTAGTCATTTTTCGAATTTTATTTTTAATTGTCTATTATTTTCGTAATTTTTCAGATATTTTCTTCAATTTTGTCATTATTCTCGTTATTCTCATTATTATTTATTGCATTGGCAATAATTTATAGTTTTAAATCACCAACAACAATGCAAAGTTTCTCGTGTTAATGTTGCTACTTATTTTATATTTGGTCATGGAATTTTATGAAAAATGGTCTGGAAAACCTGGAAAAGTCATGGAATTTTAAAATTTTGAAAACGTAGCAACCCTGTAAATATTCAAAAATATATATATATATATATTTAAAGAATGCAGAATAATTGGAAATGGAAATAGTTTTTCGTTTTGAATAAATGAAATTAGATTCTAAGGTTCTAGGACAAAATAAATTCTAATGTTTAGAATTAATAAAATTCCAATCCTTAGAATAGAAAAAAAATTAATTACATAATTTTTTTTAAATAAAAATTCTAATAATAAATTTTTTAAATTATAAAATACTTAACTAAATTTTGACTATTTTCCAGCGCTATCGACGATTTTAATAACGGCGTTGTACTAACTTCGAGGCTGTTGAGAGCAAATGAACTTTTTGAAGTTAGATTGGATAAAATTGTAACAAAGTGGGCCGGATCTATTGAAATTGGTGTTACAACTCACTCCCCAACTGAATTGGAATTTCCCTTCACAATGACAAATGTCAGGTAAAACGAAAATGCAGAGAGACAAAATTTTAAACCTGTAATAAGTGAATTATAGATCTAAAGCAATAATTATTTTAGATCTGGTACGTGGATGATGACTGGCAATGGCGTAATGCATAATGGCATTACAATAATAGAGCATTATGGTCAAAACTTGGATAGATTACAAGTTGGCGACAGAGTTGGAGTGATGAGAAAGAATAATTCAACTCTGCATTTTTACGTGAATGGAGCTGATCAAGGAGCAGCTGCAATGAGTGTTCCTGAAAATATTTACGGAGTTATAGATTTGTATGGACAGGCAGCTCAAGCCACGATTGTTGACAATACAGATTTTTACAGTCCTACCACGAACAATTCTAGTTTTAGTAATACTACACTGTATAGGTAAATTTTCTTTTCTTTCTATTTACTATTTTTTCGCCTATTTCTTCTTTTTTTGTTTTATTTTGTTACTTTTTTGATATTTTCGTTGTTTTGCGAAGAAATTAAATTGTACTTTTCTTTTCTGCTTATTGTGTTTATTTGCTTCGTTTATTAATTAATTGGAAATTACACTTTTAGTTATTAAATCATATTGCTTTAATTTAGGTTAAAAATTACATTCTAATTATTATTGTTAATTTATTTTTCAGTGACTTGCGTTTTCATCATATACATGGAAAAAATGCGAGGATCACGAACAACGGATTAACAGCTTCCAGGCCGAGGGCATTAGGTGAATTTAACGATGCTATCGTTATAGCTAATAGAGCTTTGCGAGATGGAGAATTGTTTGAAGTTTTAATCGATAAAATGGTTGGACGGTGGTCAGGGGCGATCGAAGCAGGTATCGTCTTTAATTTATAATAATAATCTACAAGATTCATTTATTTTGTCCATTCACTTAGATATTTTTTTGTTTTAAATCAGTTACGTTTGACAAAAATGTATGTTTTTAAATTAATATAAATTATATGAGTTTTTATTTTATTCTATCTAATTATTAATTGTCTTTTATTATAAAAGTAGAATAATAAGTAATATAGTAATAATAAATAGAGAAATATAATCAATTATTATTAGGTATATCAATGAAAAGAAAACAAGCAGCATTTTTAAATATTTTATAAGTGTCTTAAACACCTTTTTTAAAATAATTTCTTCATTTCTTAATGATTAAAATTTTTTGTTTGTTTCAAAACTTTTTTATTAAAAAAAAACATACTAAATTAAATTTAAATAAATGTTGCATTTTAGATCTCAAAAGGCTTCTTTTTTATTGCGTGAGCAAATTATTATTAAATTTATTTAATTCCTTATTAAAAATTTAATAAAAGAGAAATTATTTAAAAATAGTCTATTTTGATAAGAATCAATTTAACTGCATTTACAGAAAATAAGATTAGTAAAAAATATCGTTTACTCTAAAATATTGAACTGACATTTCGATACACTAAAATTTTAGTGAATTCAAATTTAATTCTATCAATACAAAATTTACTTAAAATGTTCATGCGTAAAAGTTTAAATTGATTAATATTTTTGGAAATTGAGAGCTTTAAAAATTATAAATAATTATTTATTACCTAATGGAAATCTAAATTAATAGTTAAGCATCGATACAATACCTATTTAAAATTTTGAATTTGATTGAAGTTTTAATATCCAATGGAAATTTTTTTTATATAATTAAATTGTTTATATAATGGTTAAAGTTTAAAACAATTTAAAATCGTGGGTATAAATAAAGTCAAATTTAAAATTTTTGACTGGTTAATGTAAAAGATTGAAATAATTAGGTTTTTAAAAAAAATTAAATATACTTAATCTTAAGATTTTGAATATATAAAAATATGAATTGATTAAAGTTAAAATAAGTTTGAATCAGTATTTCATTCAAAGTTAAGTTTGGAATAGAATTTTGTAATAATTAAAGTTATAAATTATAAAAGTATGAATAAATTTTGTCCAAAAAACTAATTTTCCAAAAAAAAATATTCCTACTTTTTGTAACAAACATACCACGTTATAGTTATTTTTCCTTTTTAGGGTTCCGTACACAAAGTGTCCAAACGGAACCCTTATGTTTTCACTCGTTTGTCCGTCGCCCAAAACCATTACCCCCCCCCCCCCCCCCCCTAGCGGCCAAACTATTTGAGATAGAGAGTTGAAATTTGGTACACTTATGTATTTTCACGTGTAGATTACAGGAAAAATATAGCGAACATGATTGAACGTGCTGTTCATAGCGTTGTCAAGGAAATAACAAGATTTTTTTCAAAAAATGCATTAAAATGCCTATTTACCCCCCTCCCTTATCTCCTAAACTATTTGACCTAGAGTATTGAAATTTGGTACACATATGTATTTTCGCGAGTAGAGTTCAGGAAAAATATAGAGAACATGATTAGAGGTGATGGTCATAGCGTTGTCAAGGAAAAACTTTTTTTTTTTTAAAAAAAGGTGTCCCCCCCCCCTTATCTTCCAAACCATTTGACCTAGAGGTTTGAAATTTGATATACCTAGGTATTTTTACGTGTAGTTTACAGAAAAAATATAGCGAACGTTGCTGGACTTAATTTTCAAAAGTTATTAATGAAAAGTTGAAAAATGACAAAAAACCCCTATGCTAGCGCTCAGCGTATTTATCCTGAAAGGTTGGGAATTGGTTAAAAATGTGTAATTTTATGCAGAATTTTTTATAAAACCATAAAAATTGTGGTTTAAATTTATTATCATAACATTTTTTCCAAAAAACTGAAATTTTACCAAAAAAAATTTTTTTCTTCTAAACAGCTACAATATTTTATAGTTTCAGATTATTTTTTTTGTACAAAATGTTTATTTTTATGTTTAAATTACTTTAATAGTTAAAAAATTAAAAAAAATTAAAAAAAAAATTCTTTTGGCTTTAAAATTTAAAATTATATAAAAAAGTTTAGTCTATTTAATTGGAAATTTTTAATCTTATAAAAATCATTAAGTTTATACTTAAATTTCTTTAAAAATAAAAAAAATTATTTTAATTTATCATTATTTAAATTATTATTCAAATAATCTCTGACTCATATAATTGAAAAAAATTAGAGCGGTACGGAACCCTTCGACTTGGTACGAGTGTAACTCGTACTTGCCCGATATTTAAATATAAAATTGAAAGGTTCCTGTTTTTTTAAAACACTGTTTATTTACTTTTATTTATTTTTCTATTTCTTAAAGTCGGCAGTGGTTTCACTTTGAATAGAATGAAAGTTATATTTATCTAAAAGATTAATTTTATTATAATTGAATAACAAATTTCATTCATCTCTTAATCTTATTTGCGTTTGCGTTTGAAAAAATATATAGTTGTAAATGACCAAAAACAATTAAATGTTTCTCGCGTGCCTGAGTGCGTGTTAATGTTGCTAGTTGAAATATATTGAAATATAATACATAAAATAAAGTAAAGAAGAAGAAATAATTAATAAATGTCCTTAATACGTAATAAGAGATTAATTTTTTTTAATTTTTACAGGTGTAACAGCTATAAGACCAGATGAACTGGAATTTCCACCGACAATGACCGATATCGATCACGACACGTGGATGCTGTCCGGATCAACTGTCATGCGAGACGGTGTAACTCTTAGAAATAATTATAGCTGCGATTTGGACAAACTAACAGAATGCAATCGAATTGGAATGATGCGATGTGCCGATACAAGTTTGCATTATTATTTAGATGGAGTGGATCAGGGCGTTGCGTGCACTGGACTTCCAGCTCATGTTTATCCTGTTATTGATTTATACGGGCAATGTGCTCAGGTATTTTATTTTTAACAAATGAGAAATTTAGACATAATGAATTCAGATATTTTAAAAATAAATAATAATTATTTATTTTAAAATTTATTAAATTCAGGGTTGCCATGGTTCTGGAAAACTTGGAATTGTCGTGGAATTTTTTTAAAGTCAGGGAATTTTATAAAATGTTGTTTTAAAAAATTGATTTAATTATTTTTTTTTATGGTTTCAATCAGTTATATTTCATTTGAAATAAGTTGGAAACTTCTGAATTTTCGGTGACTTTTACTTGATTGATGAATAGAAAATAATTGAATTTTTCAATGCTGTTACTGAAATTAAAATATATTTTCATCAATATCAATCAGTCAAAAATTACTGATAATTTAGTCATTTTAAACTGGTTTCCTGTGAAATTTAATTGATTGAAATCATGAGTAGAGAATGATATTCAATATAAAATTATTCTCCTTAAATTTTAGAATTATTCTTTAATTTTTTAAAATTATTTTGTTGTGTTGTCGATTATTTATTGTGTTGTCTCGACAGCTTTCGAGTTTTTTTTGTCAATTGTAGATTATTTTCTTCATTTCTCAATTATTTTCTTTAATATTTAATTATTTTTGTCATTTTGTAATTTTTCTTTTAATTATCAATTATTTTCTTCACATTTCAATTTAATTCTTTAATTTTCAAGCAATTTCCTCCATTTTTAATTATTTTCTTTAATTTTCAATTATTTTCTTCAATTTTAAGTATTTTATTCAATGTTCAATATTTCTCGTATTTTTCCAATTATCAATTATCAATTTTTTTTGAAAATTCTATACAATTCTTTGATTATCTTCTTCAATTTTCATTCATTTCCTAAAATTTTTTTTATAATTTTCTTCAGTTTTTAATTGAGAACTTAATATTCTTCTTTAATTTTATAATTAATCTTTAATTTTTTCAATAATTTAAATATTCTCGACACTTTTCAATTGTCAATATTGTCAATTATTATCCTCATTTCTCAATTATTTTCTTTAATATTTAATTGTTTTCGTCATTTTGTAATTTTTCTTTTAATTATTAATTATTTTCTTCACATTTCAATTTAATTCTTTAATTTTCAAGTAATTTCCTCCATTTGTAATTATTTTCTTCAATTTTAAGTATTTTATTCAATGTTCAAATATTCTCGTATTTTTCCAATTATCAATTATTTTTTTGAAAATTCTATACAATTCTTTAATTCTCTTCTTCAATTTTCATTCATTTTCTAAAAATTTTTCTATAATTTTCTTCAGTTTCTAATTGAGAACTTAATATTCTTCTTCAATTTTATAATTTTTCTTTAATTTTTTTAATAATTCGAATAATTTCGACAGCTTTCAATTGTCAATATTGTCAATTATTTTCCTCATTTCTCAATTATTTTCTTTAATACATATTTAATTATTTTCGTAATTTTGTAATTTTTCTTGTAATTATTATTTATTTTCTTTTCATTTCAATTTGATTCTTTAATCTTCAATATATTTCTTCAATTTTTAATATTTTCTCCAATTATTATTTTCGTCATTTTTCAATTAATTCTTTCAACTATTAATTATTTTCCATAATTTACCATTATTTCCTACAATTTTTTCAATTATTCTCTTAAAAATTCTATAATTATTCTTTAATTTTTAGAATTTTTTTTGTTTTGTAGTCTATTAATCTAGTCATTTTTTGTATTTTGTTTTCAATTGTCTATTATTTTAAACATTTTTCATATATTTCTTTCAATTTTTCATATATTCTCGTCATTTTTCAATTATTTCTTTCAACTATTAATTTTTTTCAGCAATTTTCAATTATTTTCTACTAATTTTTTAATTTACAATTATTTTTCTTAAAATTTATATTTATTCTTTAATTTTTAAAATTATTTTGTTGTGTTGTCGATTATTCTCGACAGTTTTATAATTTTTTTTTTTCAATTGTCAATTCTCAATTACCTATTTTCTCAAAATTTTAATTCAATTCCTTAATCTTTAATTTAAATCTGCAATTTTTAATTATTTTCTTCACTTCTCAATTATTATTTTCAATTTTAAATTGCGTCTTCAGTTTTAAATTATTTTATTCAATATTCAATAATTCTCACCTTTTTTTAATTATCAATTGTTTTTTCATATTTGAATTTAATTCTTAAATTTTCAAATTATTTCTTCATTTTTTATTATTTTCTTTGAATTTCAATATCATTCTTCAGTTTTCAATGATTTTCTTTTATATTACATAATTCTCAGCTTTTTTAGTTATTTTTTTCAATTTTTAATTATTTTTTCGATTTTAAATACAGTTTTTCAATTTGTAATTATTCCCAACAATTATTCTTATAAATTTCTTAATTTTTCTTGTTTAATTTTTTCAATTGTTTCTTTCAGTTATCTATTAATCTAATCATTTTTGGAATTTTATTTTTAATTGTAAATTTGTTTTGTCATTTTTCAGATATTTTCTTCAATTTTTCAATTATTTCTTACAATTATTAATAATTTTCGTCAATTTTCAATTGTTTTCTGAAATTTTTGTAATTATTTCCTATAATTTTTTCAAATTTAAGTTATTCTCTTAAAATTTTATAATTATTCTTTGATTTTTTTAATTTGTTTTTTCGTTTGTGTATTAATCTAGCCATTTTTTGAATTTGATTTTCAATTGTACATTATTTTCGTCATTTTTCACATATTTTCTTCAATTTTGTAATTATTCTTGTAATTTTCAGTATTTATTGCATTTGCAAAAATTCAAAGTTTTAAATGACCATTGCTACTTATTTTATATTTGGTCATAGAATTTAATGAAAAATGGTCTGGAAAGCCTGGAAAATTCATGGAATTCTGAAATTTTGAAAACGTGGCAACCCTGAAATTCTTTACAAATGACAAGAATTTAATTTTCAAGCCTCTTAATTAACGAATTTTCTAATTGTTTTATTTATTGAATAATCGACAAATTGTAAATTTAATTCATTAATTTGACAAATAGGTAACAATCGTTTTGCCAGAGAGGAGAGATATGATGATCCAACAGTATTTGCCATCAGAAAATAGTACTATTCAAGAGCCGACTTCTGTGATTCAACCCCAGGGTCAGACTGAAATTACGCACAAGTTTCATGAGTCTGTAGGTCTGAATATTCAGCTGAATGGTGATAGAGTCGTTGCCACCAGATGCAGAGAATATAGCAATGCCGTATTATTAAGTGACGCACCACTTGAAAATAATGAACTCTTTGAAATCTGCATCCAGGAAGTCGCGTCCGAGTGGAGTGGTTCCTTAAGGATAGGCGTTTTAAGTCAAGAAAGTGGAAACTGGCTTACGTCAATGAACCTTGTCCCGGGAATGACATGCATTCCGACCGATTCTTGGTTTTTAACTGGTCAGTAGTTTCCTTGCATGCTTTCAAATTGTTGTTCATATTTTTCTTTTTCTTTTTTTAAATTATTTTTCATATTTTTAACGTCATAATAAACATTTAAAAATCATAATTAAGCTTTTTCTGTATTTTTTAATTATTTACATAATTTAAATAATTAAAGGTAACGAAATACGTCATAAAGGATACGTTCTTTCGATGAACTACTGTCCCAGTTTGGATTGGATCAGAGTAGGAGATAAAATTGGATTAAAGCGTACTCAAGAGGGAAATTTGAAATTTTATATTAATGGAGAAGATATGGGAGTTGCAGCTTCAAATTTACCTGAGATGGTATTCGTGGTCATAGAACTTTTTGGACGAACGGTTGCTGTTACCATCACAAGCAACAAGCAACAGCATCCTGTCATCTCCCCAAATGCTAGCCTACGAATGCAGGATTCACTGGAATTGCTTTTAGATCCAGTGCCACCATCGATCAGAAAGTGGGTTTTAATTTCTTTTTAATAATTAAATTCTTTAACGTCTCACTTTTCTCATTTTTAATCACTTCTTATAAAATCGCTCACTATTATTCACTTAAAAAAAAACTGAATTTTCTCACTTTTTTAGTAAAATATCTATTGCAGCTGCGGGGCTAGGTCTTCTGATATTGGGTGCCTGACTAATAATTTATCTTATAAATCAATTAGTTTCTTCATATTCCAATTATAACGTCAATTTTTTTTAATTACAGCCTACAAATATTTAATTTCTGCACTTTTTTTTCAATTATTTTTATCATTTTTAAAGTACATTTGTCAAATTTAAAGTATTTTTTTCAGTTTTCAAGTATTTTTGCGATTTTCAATTTCATTTTTTCAAATATCAATTATTTTCTTCAGTCTTTAAATTATTATCATGAATATTTAAATTAATTACAAAAGTTTTCATTCGTTTTTGTCATTCTTTAATTATTCTCTTCAAATTTGCATTATTTTCTTTAAACTTCCATTAATTTTTTCAACTTTCAATTATTTTCTTCAAACTTCTAATATTCTCTTCAAGTGTTCAATTATTTATGTTTTAATGTAATTATTCAATTAGTTTCTTAACATTTCAATTGTTCTTTCTTTTTTAATTAATTATTCAATTTTGTCCTCTTTCAATTATTTTCTTCATATTTCTATTATTTTTGCCATTTTAGAATTATTTTCTGCAAATTTCGATTATTTTATTCAACTTTTTTTTATTGTCATGAATTTTTAAATTTTTTACACCAGATTTAAGTTATTTTCTTTAAATTTTAATCTTTTTTCTTCATTCTTTTTATTATTGTCATGAATTTATTAGTTTTTTACACCTTTTTAAATTATTTTTCACTAATTTAAATTATTTTCTTCAACCTTTAATTACTTTCTTCGTATATACATTTTTCTTGAATTATTCTCTCGAAATTTCAATAATTTCTTCAAAGTTCAATTAATTTCTTCAACATTCAATTATTTTTCTCAATCTTCTAATAACTTTTTCAGTTTTTCAACTATTTTCAAAAAAGTTTAATTTTTACACCAGCTTTTAATTATTTATGTCATTATTCAATTAGCTTTTTCCATATTTTAATTATTTCGTCAATATCTTAATTAACGTACTCAAATTTATATTTTTTACACCAGTCTCAAATTATTTTTTTCAAATTTTAATTATTTTTGTCATTCTTCAATTATTTTTTTAACTCTTTAATTATTTTCTTCAAATGTAAATTTTTCAATTTTTGTCTTCATTTTTTGATTTATGATCAATTTTTCAATTATTTTTGTCATTATGCAAATATTTTCTTCATATTTCTATTATTTTCGCCATTTTAGAATTATTTTATACAAATTTCAATCATTTTATTCAATGTTTTTATTGTTTTTAATTTTTTACACCTGTCTTCATATTATTTAAATTTTTTTGGACATTTTTGAATTATTCTCTTCAAATTTTATTATTTTCTTCTAGCTTTAATTAATTTCTTCAACTTTGCATTATTTTCTTCAAACCTCTAATATTTTTTTCAATTTTTCAATTATTGTCTATAAATTTTCAATTTTTACACCAGCTTTCAATTATTTATGTCATATTCCATTTTTTTTCTTAAATTTCAATTGTTTCGTCAATTTTTTAAGTATTGTCTTCAAATTTTTAATTCTTTACACTAGTTATCAATTATTTTTTTCAAACTATAATTATTTTTGTTTTTATTCAAATTTTTTTGAAATTTTAAATTATGTATTTTCTTTAAATGACATTTTCTTTAATCTTTTTATTATTATCACGAATTTATTAACTTTTACACCAGTTTCCAATTATTTATGTCATTATTCAATTTGTTTCTTCTATTATTTTTTCCCATTTTTCAACTATTGTCTGAAAAGTTTAATTTTTACACCAGCTTTTAATTATTTATGTAATTATTCAATTAGTTTCTTCATATTTTAATTTTTTCGTCAATATCGCAAATAATGTACTCAAATTTAAAATTTTTTACACCAGTCTCAAATTATTTTTTTCAAATTTTAATTATTTTTGTCATTTTTCAATTAGTTTTTTTATATTTTAATTATTTTTGTAACTTTTCAATTATTTTCTTCAAATATCAATTATTGTGTTTCAATTTTTGTCTTCATGTTTTGATTTTTAATCAATTTTTCAATTAGTTTTGTGATTTTGCAATTATTTTCTTCACAATTATTTTTGTCATCTGTGAATTATTTTCTACAAAATTCAATTATTTTCTTGAAACGTTAATTACTTTCTTCATAATTTAATTTTTTTGACATTCTTGAATTATTCTCTTCAAAGTTCAATAATCCTTTTCCTTAAACTTCTAATATTTTTTTCAATGTTTCACCTATTGTCTAAAAAGTTTAATTTTTACACCAGCTTTCAATTATTTATGTCATTATTCAAGTACTTTCTTCACATTTTTATTATTATTTCAATATCTCAATTATTGTACTGAAATTACTTTTGTTTTATACTAGTCCCAAATTATTTTTTTCAAATTTTAATTGTTTGTTTCATTATTTCGATTTTTGTCTTTATTTTTTTACTTTTAATCCATTTTTCAATTATTTTTGTCGTTTTACAATTTTTTTTCATATTTGAATTATTTTTGTCGTTTATCAATTATTTTCTTCAAATTTGAATTTTTTTGTCACTAATCAATTATTTTCTTCAAATTTGAATAATTTTTGGCATTTTTCAATTATTTTCTTCAAATTCAATTGAATATTGGGGAGACCTGATTAATTATTTTCTTGCTGGCGGGCCCTAAATTAATATCAGTAATATCAATTTTTTATATTGTTTACTCACTTTTTTAAATTAAAAAATCACTTTTTGTACTATTTTTAATCTGCAAGTCTACTGGCAGCCCTGAGACAGTAAATAAGAAATATAAATTTAAGTTTTTAAATTTTACATGTCAAGTTAATTTTAAAGAAATTTGTTGATTATTTTCCTAAACATATTAGACTATCAAACAATAGTCAATTTGATAATAAATTTATTTTCTTTTATTCTACAAAATTTTCAAACTTATTTTACTAAAGCTAATTAATTAATTCTTTATTTTAGTGACGTAGGAATGGAATCGTCGGTAGAAAATTCAGAAGCGAAATTACTAAATGAAATGGTTCTCACGCCTACACAGCCAATCAACGCTTCAGTCGGAGAAGTCGATTGGTGTTACGAATTTCATGAAAATCATGGAAGAAATGTACAATTGGAAAAGAGAATTACTGCTAGAAGAGTAGCTAGTTATAATCAAGGTACAATTTCACAATTTTTAGATTGTAATTGACATTTATTTATAGTATAATTTAATAATTAGATATAGGAACTTTTTAATAGACTAGCTTAATTATTTTTTACAGGTGTAGTGATGTCTAGTCGTCCTTTGATAAGAGGTAAAATGTTCCAAGTAAAAATAGAAAAAATGAATGAACGTTGGGTCTCCGGATTGCTTTGTGGAGTCACTTGTATATCTCCTGAAAAGGCCAGTTTTCCCGTGACTGCTCTTGGCTTCAAAAAGCACTCTTGGATTATTTGTGGGGATTGGATCTCTCACAATGGAACCAAAGTGAGCTATTTGATGATTTTAAATAGACAAATTTCAATGAATTTGATTTATTTTTAATAATACTTATTTAGTATTTTTCACAAAAACACTTTTAATAATTAATTCTAAACGAAATTTTCATTTTTCAACAGGTAAAGACAAACTATGGATCAAATTTAGAAAGCTTGCAATGTGGATCAACAGTAGGTTTATTGGTTGATGAAGAATCAGCTTTGCATCTTTATATAAACGGTACAGATCAAGGAATAATTGCAACAGATTTGCCTTCATATGTTTATGCAATTATTGATTTGTACGGCCAGTGTGAACAAATTTCCATTTTCGGATCTTCGTTCGAGCCTTTGAACACAAACAATTGTGCCAATAATAGCGCTTTAAGAGACAGTGCAGCTTCAGAAGTGGAGGATATCGAGAATTCTCGAGAGAAAGCTGACCTAGAGTGTCACGAGAAAGAAAATATAATTCCAACAACTCCCTCGAATCTCTCGTTAAATATCCCAATTCAGAGCACTGCAAGTCTTAATCTAGTCGACAATACCAGTATACCCCATTCGTCCAACAACTCAAATCTTCCAAATAATTCTCTCCAAAATAATCTGATGGCCAGTAGTATTCACTCCGACAGCAATAACTCAGACTCGTACTCGGAAAACAATAATGACGAAGTGGAAAATCAAAAAAGTAAACACCGCAATGATGATAATGTTTTGCATGAAATTGACGCTGATTCAAATAATCAAGAAGCTGATAATAGTCGCCAGATGAGCAATGACTCCGAAAACTGTTCAAATCCCCTAAATCTCTTGGCTAAGAATGAATGTACAAATGTAGAAATAAATAATGCAACGAATATTAATATTAAAAATGGCTCAGCTGTCAGCACCAGTAACATGAGCAATTTAAACACAGCGATCAATTCAACTAATGCCAATAATGCGATTAATGAAAGCATCGCATCAAACAGTCAGAACAATCAGGTAACTCAACAGCAAAATAACTCGCCATGTCTTATGAACGGAACTCAGAACAATCAGTTTTCTTGTCATAATACCTCGCCAATTTTGCAAAATAATATGATGTCTGCTTCGATTATTAATGTCACCAATGGACAAGATTTGCAGCTAAATCTCAATCGTCATTATCAAATGTTCAATAATTGCTTTGTAAGCAGCATCATCTCAAATCAGAATGTTCTGACTCAAAACGTCCTTCATAATGCACCTTTGGTCGCTTCGCTGCCGTCCACTCCACTTGGGAGCTCCGTTTCATCATCAAAGAAGTGCGAATATCTAAAGGCATGCGTCAGACTCAAAAAATCACTTGTTCTGCCTGATGAATTTTTCATAATTGATGAAATTCTTTGCTATTGTAATTCTTGCTACAAAGTTGAAGGTGACAGCGCTATTTGTAAGAAGGGTGAACCTCTGGCGGAATTTGCCGTTCCTGTCGGTTGGACCAGATTCTCACTCAAGCAAAACATCAACTCTAATCAAATTCCACAGAGTACGACTGATAAATGGCATGTGGCATTTTATGGCACGAGATTAGACGCAATAAGGTAATGAATTCAATATATTTGGAGCATTCTGTTTAAAACCGTTCCACCTACAAAAGACAATCGCAAAGAAGACTCTTTTTAAATCAAATTTGATGAAAATTAAACAGGGGAGCGGGTCCCAAGATGGACATAGTTTCGATTTAATCCTCTAGTATCGAAACCGAATAAAATATATTAAAGTGTTTCATACCGGATGAAAGTACAATATATTAGGTAACTTATCGCCACGGGGATTAAATTTTATTTTAAACATAAACCTTTTTTAAAGCATTTTTTCTAATTGTTAAAATTTGCGATCTTAAAAAAAGTGGCCCCAAGATGGACAGCTTCTTAAAAGTCACTAAAAAGGGGTTAAATAAAAAAGAAACATCATGTAACGATTCTTAAACTAATTTTTAATCATTTTATTATATTTATCAAGAAGTAACATTTTTATAATTTTCAATTTAATAGCTTAACAGTAAAAAAGTAATAAGATATCGAAAAATATCGAGATATCAAATTCTTTAACTATAAAACTACATTTCATGGCGGAAAATAAAAAATTTCAATTAGGTTAAATACCTATTCTAAATCAAAAATTTAAATCACTTTATCAATTTAAGAATAAAACAAACCGGGATTTCCTTCAAATGTGCATCAAAAACTTCGTCTATACAAACAACAACAAAAAAAAGGATTGATCATTAATTGTTTATAAATTTTTCTCAATTTCACAAAGAAATTTCTATTTCAAGTCTAAAATTCTTGATTTTCTTTCAATTTTGAAAGAATATACAACATTTACTTTTCCTATAATTTATTTTTTTATTTGAAAAGTAACTTGAAAATTCATTTGTTAGAATCACTTTTAAGTATGTACCTATATTTTATACTTCTAAAATAATAAATCTAATAAATAAAATTCTTTCTAATAAATTCTTGCCTAAACTTTTTTTTAAATAAGATGTATTTTCTTTCAAAATTTAAAAACAAAAAAACAACGATATTTGAATCTGATTTAAGTAAATTAATTCAACTTATTAATTTATTATTAATTATTAATTAATTAAATTATTAATATTAATTCATTAATTCATTCAGATTTTTCAAAAACACATATTTTATTGTCATTTTTATCCACAAATTCTCTAAAATGTTCATAATAAATTCAAAGGAAGTAGAAACTACAAAACCTTAGTTTTTTTTTTACATAGGTTTCGAGAAAATTTGAGGATGGGTGTTTACATGAGATATCAAGAGTTTTAGACTTCAAATAGGAATTTTTCGGGAAATTAACAAAATTTATAAAAAAATAAAAGATCAATTGAAAGAGCATTAAATTCTCTTTCAACATAGTGCATAAAATATTATGAATTATTTAATTTTCATCAAATTAATTTTATTTAAAAAAGTCTGTTTTGCGATTTTTTTTTTGTAGGTGGAACGATTTGAAATGAATGCCCAATTTAAGATTTCAGGAATTGAAATATTAAAAATGTCTGGAAATGCCAATCTTAAATATACTTTTGCTTTTTTTCAGACGAATTTTAGATAGAGGAGAATTATTAACAAAGGAACAGTTAGATATGAGTAATTTAACAACGAGCATAAACAGTGAAGATCAAAATCCTCAAGTGGTTTTTTCTCCGAATATAAAAAATGCAGGCTCCGAAGACTTTACAAAACAGTATCCGTAAGTAAAGACTTTTTATATTGTTTCATTGTGTGAAAATGATTTAATAAAAATTTATAATCAGTGTGACCAACTGTCAGGGAATTTGAAAAAGAGAAATATTTAATTTTCCAGTAAAAGTTACTTACTTTTTGTTGATTATATCGCACCAAAATTTACAAAATGTGCTATCCTGGAAATTTTGTATTTAAAAAAAAAAACAAAAAGACGATAATTTGTAGAAAATTGCAGGAATTTATAAAAACTCTCGAAAATTTTTGTATCCTTTAACAATTTAGAATAATTCGGAATTTAATGGAAAAATTATATTCATGAATTTAAAGAGAATATAAGAAGTAAATTTTTCTTTAAATTACAATAAAAGTAAACTGACTTTAAAACGACCCCCCCAAAAAAGTATTTGTCCATTTCTCAATTATTTTCTTTATATTTAATTATTTTCGTCATTTTGTAATTTTCCCTACAATTATCAATTATTTTTTTCACCTTTTAATTTACTTCTTTAATTTTCAAATATTTTCTCGTCTTTTTTCAATTATCAATTATTTTTATGAAATTTCAATACAATTCTTTAATTATCTTCTTCAATTTTCATTTATTTTCTAGCAATGTTTCTATAGTCTTTTTCACTTTTTAATTAACAACAATCTTCAATTTATTTCTTTAATTTTTGATATTTTCTCCAATTATTTTTCTCGTCATTTTTCAATTATTTATTTCACTTATTAATTATTTTCCACAATTTGCAATTAGGATGTCTTACAATTTTTTCAACTATTCTCTTAAAAATTTATAATTATTCTTTTATTTTTAGAATTTTTTTGTTTTTTCGTTTATTAATCTCGTTGTTTTTCAACTATTTCTTTCAACTATTAATGTTTTTCCGCAATTATTTTTTTCTATAATTTTTTCAATTTACAATTATTTTTCTTACATTTTATATTTATTCTTTAATTTTTAAAATTATTATGTTCTGTTGTCGATTATTCTCGACAGTTTTCTATTTTTTTTTTCAATATTCAATTATATTCACAAAGTTTTAATTGAATTCCTTAATCTTTAATTAAATTCTTTAATATTTGATTATTTTCTTCACTCCTCAATTATAATTTTTAATTTGAATTTGCAGTCTTTAATTTTCAATTTTTATTTTATTTAATATTTAATAATTCTCACCTTCTTTTAATTATCTATTATTTTTTCAAATTTGAATTTAACTTTTAAATTTTAAATTTATTTTTTCATTTTTTAATTATTTCATTCAAATTTCAATCCTTTCTTCAGTTTAATATCTTTGGTTTAATTTTTACAATTACTTTTTTTCAGTTGTCTATTAATCATTTCTCGAATTTTATTATTAATTGTCAATGTTTTTTATCTTTTTTCAAATATTTTCTTCAATTTTTCAATTATTCTCGTCATTTTTCAATTATTTCTTACAATTATTATAATTCTCTTCAATTCTCATTTGTTTTCCAAAAATTTTCAATTATTTTCATCAAACTTTTCAATTTACAATTATTTTTCTTAAATTTTCTATTTATTCTATAATTTTTAAACTTATTTTGTTCTGTTATCGATTATTCTCGACAGATTTCTACTTTTTATTTTCAATTTTCAATTATATTCTCAAAATTTTAATTCAATTCCTTAATTTTTAATTTAATTCTTCAATTTTTAATTATTGTCTTCACTTCTCAATTATTATTTTCAATTTAAAATTGCAGTCATTAATTTTCAATAATTCTCACCTTTTTTAATTATCTATTCTTTTTTCAAATTTGAATTTAATTCTTAAATTTTCAATTTATTTCTTCATTTTGTAATTATTTTCTTCAAATTTTAATACCATTCTTCAGTTTTTAATTATTTTCTTCAATATTCCATAATTCTCAGCTTTTTTAATTACTTTTTTCAATTTTTAATTATATTTTTTAAATTTAAATTTTATTCTTTAAGTATGAATTTTTCTCGATTTTCAATCCAGTTATTCGATTTGTAATTATTTTCAACAATTATTCCTATATTTTTCTTCATTTTTCTTGTTTCTTAATTTAACATTTCTTGTTTAATTTTTTCAATTATTTTTTTCATTTGTCTATTAATTTAATTATTTTTCGAATTTTGTTTTTAATTGTCAATGTTTTTTTTCACATATTTTCTTCAATTTTTCAATTATTCTCGTCAATTTTCAATTATTTCTTAGAATTATTAATAATTTTCTTAAATTTTCAATTGTTTTCCGTAATTTTTCAATTATTTCCTACAATTTTTTCAATTTTAATCTAGGCATTTTTTGAATTTGGTTTTCAATTGTACATTACTTTCGTCATTTTTTACATATTTTCTTTAATTTTGCAATTATTCTCGTAATTTTCATTGTTTATTGCATTTGGAAAATTTATAGTTTTAAATGACCAACAACAATGCGCGTGTTAATGTTGCTACTTATTTTATATTTGGTCATGGAATTTTGAAAACGTAGCAACTCTTTTACAAAATAATCCTTTAAAAAATTAAAAATTGAAGGATTTTTTTTTAGGAAAAAATTAGGAACTTAAAAATTTTTGTCTAGTAGACACTCTGATTATAATATTGATTGAAAAAAGGCAATTTCGTAATTTTAATTTTTTTACGAATTAAATAATAGTTTAGTTGATAAATTAATTAATCTACATACTAATTAAAACATAATATTTCAGATATATCGATACTCAATCGGATAAGAAGCTCAACGCATCAACTGCATTCCAGTTATTAGTAAGACCCGGTTCGTATACGACAATTTCCAAAAAAGATACTGTCGATTCTGAACTAGAAGCTACCGAATGGTCTACAAAAGAAACTGGAGCGACTACAATTGTGGCTCTTCTCATTCACCTAGATGGTTTTTAATCCTACCATGTTCAAACTCGTTGATTTATCAATCTCCAAAGATCGTACGTATCAGTTAAAATCAAAATTTGGAGTTTAATTTTTATTATTATTGTGCGTGAAAATTTAAATATTCGGTTTTTATAAGATAATTCGTTTTATATTGATATACTTAGTGTTATCAAAAGTTTTTAAACATTTTTAATGTTATCAATATATTAACTGTTATTTTAAAGATAAAAAATCTAATCCACATTTAGTTGATTGAAGATAATTACATCTTCCATTTTTCAGAATGCGTCGAACTTTCAACAAATCAAGTTGTCGACGCTTTAATTTTTTAATCCCTATTGGATTAATTATCAATAATTTTTATTAAATTTATTCTCCATAATTTTTACGTTGTTGTAAATAATAAGTCTTCGCTGAAAGAACTGTAACTCTATTAACTTTAGGCACTTTCTGTGATATATATTAATTACTATTTATCTGTATCGTCTTACTCTAAGTATGTATCAGTAATCAGTCATTTTTTTCCCCTTTTATATATATTTTAGTAGAGTCAGCTGTAAAATTATCAGTTTTACTTTTTAATGATTTTAAAATTCTACTCTTGATTTTAGTGAAAGTATCATTTTAATTTCAAACGAATATTCAAATTATCATTTCATTCAGGATTAAATATCAAATTTATTATTTGATTCAGAACAGAGGATTAAATTTGATTCAGAATTGTATATATATTGAAATTGTCATCTAATTTATAATTGAATCAGCATCACCTACATTTCTTCTAGTCATTATTTTAATCTCATTAATTGATTCCAAAAAAAAAGAAAACAAACAAACAAATGATAATACCCATCGACGAAAAATTGAAAATATTGTCAACGTGTCCATGTTATTAACGTACGAGTCAATTTAAATAATTAATTAATAAGGAGAATCAATAGAAAAATGATTATGTCCGTTTTGCAACTTAATTGTCACAAGATTAAAATAATTTTGTACAAGATTTGCTCCTTAACTCGACGATATTAATTTTGTTTCCCAAGGAAAATCACGCTAACGCCTATTATTTACATTGATATTCAAGTTTGTACAATGAACTTTTACGCGGTCTACAGAAAAATATATTTTTCGGAAGTACATCGTTGTTATTAGATGTATGAAACATGATTATTAATCTTAAGACAGTTGAAAAGGTTGATTTGGCGCGTTACGAAATTATTTTTCAAGTAAAGTCTAAAATACAAAATTCAGTGTAATTGTAGATTTCAAATATAAAGTTCAGCATTCACTCGCGCTTCATAGTGTACTTAACAAATTTTGTGAAACCAACAAAAATGTCAAGCAATTTTTAATAAATGTGTTTAACAAATCTTTAATCATTTTCAAATAAATAGAATTTTAATCTTTTAAATTAAGATTTTTAATTTAATTAATATTAAAATTTGCTTGAGTTTTTTGTTGTGTTTTGAGCCTAATTCCAAGTAGGTGAAAAGTAAGATCTTAAACACCGTATTTTTAATTACTAGCACTTTTTAATCTAGGAAAGGGATTTTTAATTGCACCCTGTGGGAAAATTTTAAGTAAAATTGTTGAATTTTATGAAAAATAAAATTTTTTTGTAATGCAAATTTCCTTGATCAAAATGTGCAAATTCCCACCTACACAGTAATTATTAGCTAATAGTGTTCACGTACATTACGGAAGATAGTACTAGATTAGGTGAAATTCGAATTTTTTTCAAACTTGTAACTCGTACGCGTTACGATCAGATAAGATCAACCTAGCAGGCTGCATGGAACGTCCTTACAATTTTATTTATAATGAATGCTCGTATGAATGAGAATTATGAGGACTGTAATATACGTGAGCTGATGCGACGCAAAAGAAATCTTTAAATTAAAGATATATTATATATTCAATGGAAAAGCAGTTTTTTAACTGAACCTGATGCCTATTTTTTATATCATTTGTAGAGGTGTCTGTTTTTTGGTTTTTTTTTTTTTTTAATTTTTAGGGTAGTTGCACCAGCGGTGGATCAATTTGTTTCGATCAAAGTCGTTGCGGACCAATTTTAAAAAAATCTGAAACTTTTAGAAATGATTCTTTATGCTTTCTAGAGTATGAAAAATTAATGAAAAGAATTATGTTAAAATGTATTTTATTAATCTTAAAATATGATTTTTAAGTGTAAGAGGTACGGACAAACGTGACTTTTTTTAGCTAGCAGAAAATATGTAAGAAAATATATAATTATCCTGAAACGGGTTTTAACCGTTATTTGTAAGAAGATGGAATTATTAAAATAAGTTTTAACTAATCCAATATGAAGCAAGTGAGTCTAAATTTTAAAATTTCTTAGCACTTTTTAAATTTTTACTTTAAATTATAAGAAATATTAAATTGAAAACACGAATTTTCTTCATTTTTGCTAACTTTATGTTAATGGAGAGAACCTCCTTAAAATCATATTTTCAGATTAATAAGACATTTTTACATATTTCTATTTATTTCATACTCTAGAAATCATAAAGAATCATTTCTGGAAGTATCGGTTTTTTCAAAAATTGGTCCGCAACGACTGGTCGAAATAGGGCCACTCATAAAAAAAGCTTATGAGATTTTTTACGGAAGTTGAAAAAAAAATGTTTTAAAAATTAATTTAAAAAATTTGAAAATTGGTTCAACTACCCTATTTTAATTGTTGAATTTTTAATTTTTGTGTTTTACTTTAGGTATTAATATTATTTATAATTTTAGACTCTGTCCGTAAAGGTTTATTTTAAATTTATCTAATAATTTGTATCTATTTTGATTATTTTCAGAATTAGACAAACGGACTGAGTATAAATCACGCTTTTTATGTTTTATTTTTCAAGGTACAATTAATACATGTTTGTTTCATCAAAATATTCCAAGAGAGGATAATTTTCTAGACCCAAACTCTAACATGTTGATCCCAGGAGCAGCTTGCTAAGGCCATTCCATTAGGAGCCATACAAATGGAAGTCACTCGATTTTCATGTCCGGAGAGACATCCTAAAAATGTAAATAATAAAAAATGTAAATTATATTTTCAATTAAAAGGGTAAATTGTCTTATTTTTTATTCGAAACACAAATTGAGTTTTTAATTAAAATGGAAAACTAAAATTTAAATTAAATAGATGAATGAATAATTTTAGGGAAAAAAAAACAAAACTTTTAATCTTGATGAATAGCTTCTTTCATTTATAAAAGATGAGAATAAAAAATTGAAAATAATTTAATTTATAGAAAAAAAACCTGTTCTTTATTTGTTATAATAAAAATTGTTTGTATAATTATTATTATTTTTTTTGTATTTATCAAAGAAAACATTCTAACCGTTATATTGAGTTTTTAAAGTATCCCAGATGTGAATTGAGCTATCATCACAGCCGCAAAACATAAATCTACCACTGAGGGAAAGTGCACATGATGTAAATCCTGGTTTTGAATTTGGAGGTGTAAACGTTGCCAGTTGTTGATCTGATCTGAAATCCCACAATCGAGCAGTTTTGTCTTCGGAAGCTGTGGCGAATCCCAAACTCGACGGATGATACTGTAAGAAATAAAAATATTTATCTTGATTTGAATTTTATTTTATAATTAGTCTTTAATTTAAAAAAAAATTAAAAAGGTTCTCTCCATTGACTCTAAAAAATGCTTTTTCACACCGAATAAAAATATTTTAAAATTAATATTTCACCAAATTTTGAAAAATCCAGTTGTACATTTCTTAAAAATAATATTAGATTGAGCTAAAATTTGTTGTTAACTAATAATTATTTAACATCATTCAATTTTGAGAAATAATAGCTCATTTTGCTCTTTAAAACATTTTCCACAATTTTATTCGTTTGGAATTTGTTAATGTTTTCAAAAATTACTAAATAAACGAAATTTGATTTTTATATATGTTTTAAACAAAATATTATATGTTAAAAAATCGAACAAATAAAATTGTAGAGAATTTTTCAAAGAATTGAATAAATAACAGGGTTTAGATTTAACGAAAAAACACAATATGTTTAATGATTTTGACAACAAATTCTGGCTCAACCTAATTTTTTCTGATAAATTTAAACCTTGATCTTTCAAAGTCTGGAGAAATTAATTTTCATAATATTTTTATTATTATTATTATTTCTAAATAATTCATTAATTATTAACAGATGTGGAAATGCTTCGGAAATATATTTATAAAAGTACCTAATTGTTTTTAAGATATTCTTTCGCAATGTTTCCTCATTTTTTACACTTGAAATATTTCAAAAATTAATAAATTGCCAGTCAGGAAAAACAGGAAAATGTCAGGGAATTCGAAAAAGAGAAATATTTAATTACATGGTACAAAAATTTACAAAACGTGATGCTTTTCACTTCCGTGTAGTTTGATATCAATGCATATTTATTATTTTGCAAAATTTTGAAACAGGATATCAAGTAAACTTGAAAGAAAAAAGTATAATTTTGAAAAAGTTTCCGGAATTAGTAAAAAAATCTCAAAAAGTTTAATTTTCCTTTTTGTATTTTTTAATAATTTAGAATAATTCATCATTTATAGACAACAAAACAACAAACAGTAAAGCACAAAAACATTACACTAATTTTAAATGAGAAATGATTACAAAAATAATCATTTTCAGACTATTTTTATCATTTCTTGACCTTTTAATAAATTTTTAAAATATTTTCCCTTTCTCAAAACAGTTACAATTTTTGCTTATAATTTTATATTTTTAAACAATTTTTGTATGTTATCCAATTTTTTTTTATTCCTTTCATTTTCATTTTAAAAAATGTTTTTTTTTATTAGATTTTCTGTACTTTTCTCAATTTTACGGAAAATAGTTTAGCTTGTTCAAAGATTTTTTCTTTTTTTTTGCACTTTTTTTTCATAATTGTAAAACGTTTCGGTCTTTTGATTTTTTTCCAATATTTTACAATTTTTTCTTGTATTTTCTAATTTTTCAAGGTTTTTCCATTGTTTTAAAGTTCTTCGAGAATAACTTTCTTTTAAATTTCAGTAGCATTTTCAAAATAAATTTCTTACATTTTTTATTTATTTATTTTTTTTTTAGTCGGTTCATTTATATTTTCTCACTTTTTAGTAGATTTTTCCTGATTTTCTTATTTTTTTATTTGTTTATAATACTTATAAATAATTTTTTAAACATAGGTCCCATTTTTCGTTTTGAAATTTAAGTTTCTTGGATTTTTCAAAAATTTATCAATCTTGGAAGATTTTTTTTGTAAACTCATATCTTTTATTTCTTTTTAATTTCCTCATGTTCTGAAAAAAAAAATTCTTGTTTTTAACGAATTTCTTTATGATTTTTATAGGTTTTTACTTATCTTTTTACATTTTTTAAATTTTTTGTAGATTTTGTTTAAACTTTTCAATTAATTCATAAGATTTTAGATATTTTTTTTTTAATTTCTGCTTTTTCATGTTTGATTAGATTCTTTTTAAAAAGTTTCTTGTTTTTTATACGCTTTTTCTCCTAATTCTTGTCATTTTTTTATATTTCTTCGTCTTTTTAATTATTTTTCTTCCTCATAGAGGAAGTATTTTTTTTTCTTTGTAGTTTTGGAATTTTTTCTTAGAATCTTTCGTATTTTCTTGGTTTCTTTTTTCAATTTAGATTTTTAGAATTTCTTAGATTTTTAAAAATTATTTATTTTGTTCGTTCTTTGAAAGTTATTTTCATCTTTTTTTGATTTCTTCATTTTTTAAAATAATTTTTAAAACTTTTTTAGTTTTAAACAATTCCTTAAATTTTTTAAATATTTTCTTATTTTATTTTCACCTTTTCTCATTTTTTAATAGTTTCACCAATTTTCTTATTTTTCCATTCATTTATTAAGTTTTGAGTATGTTTTTATTTTTTCTTGATTTCTTAATTTTATAAAAACACTTTCTCGTGTTTTTTCAATTTCTTTTCAATATTTTGATGAAATATTCTCTCCTTTTCTTATTTTTAAGGATTTTTGAGTTTAAAATTGCTCTTGTTAATGTTTCTTTTAAATCCCTTTATATTTAAAAGTTATTAATTGTTAAAAAACAAATCCGAGGTGGGCAATTTAAAATTATTTTTACTGTGTACAATTTTTTGTTTGTTTATTTTCTCTTTAAAATTGTAGTTTAGATATATATATTTTTTATTATTTTATTTTAAACCCCTGTAGAGTATTTTGAAACTAGATTATATTTTTGTATTTTGAGTTTTTAAATTTTTATTATAAATTTGAATTTCATTCTGTCAATAATCTATTTTTGTTTTAATTTGTAGATTTTTGCACTTACACAAACGGAATTAACGTCCGATTCGTGTCCAAAGAATGTCTGTTTGGCCGTTTCTTCTCTCAAATCCCAAAGTTTGCAGGTTCTGTCGACTGAACCAGTTACATATGTATTAAAATCGGGACCCAAACTCATGGTACAAACGTCTCCAGCGTGTGCACAAAAATCTGTAGTTTTTTTATTTGCCTCCAGATCCCAAATACACCTGCAATTCGAGAAAAGGTTTTCAAAAAAGTCAGAAATTTTTAGCAAAAAACAGTTTTATTTATATATTTTTTTTAAATTGACATTTTATAGAATTAATCAGAATTTTTTTACAATATTTTTTTTTTCAATATTTTTATCTATAAAGAAACGAGATAAAAATACAAGTTTTTAAAAATTAAACTAAGTTATAAATAAAACTAAATTAAACTTTCGTACTTTTTGTACGAAAAATTTATAAACAAATAACTGTCTTTTTATTGAAAAACGTTTTAAATATTTTTTAAAAATTTGTCAGTTTATTTTTTTAAGATTTGTAAGATTTAATTAATTGATAAGTTTACCTACACTTTCATGTCACCTGAGCCGGTAATTAATTTTTTGTCATCGAGGAATCTACAGGAAGAAAGAAATCCTTCGTAGCCAAGGAGTTCACGTACCATTTTCGCGGATCCAGTGGAATCGCGATTATTTACATCGTAAACGGTGCACATATTATCCATTCCGCCACAAGCTACAAAATTTCCCGAGGGAGAAAAGGCTACAGACATTACCCACGCAGATCGTAAAGGGATAACCTGAACTTTATTTCCTGTCCAAGAATCCCAAATAATTAACTTCCCATCTAAAGATCCAGTCACGCAGTGTCTGCAAAATTATAATTTTTATTTTATTTGAATTTTTTTTACAACACATCAGAGAGTTCATTTGAACTTTTGCTTTTTGAAATTACATTTTTAAGCACCGGCAGTTTTTTAAATATTAAACTAGATTAATTGCACGGTAAATAACTAACATTCTTTTTAAATTTTTTTCTCTAAATTTTTCATAAAATAGAAAATTAAGGATTCAATTTTAATTATTATTTGAAATTTAGTTTCAAATAGAATTTAAATTAAAATATTTTAATTTAATTTGAATTTAGAATTGAATTAAAAATAAAATTTATAATAAAATTGAACAAGCGGTTGTTATTGAATTTGAAACAAAATTTTGAATTGAATTCGAAGTAGGATTTGAAATTAAATTTTTTAGAATTTGATTGTGGGATATTCACTTGATTGAATTTTAAACAATTAAAACAATTGATTTATTGAATTTTAAATTTAATTTGTGATTAAATATAACACAGAATTCGAAAGTTGAAAGTCGAAATAGAATTTAAAATAGAATTTTAATTTTCTTTTGAAATTGAACTCCAAATGGCATTTTCATTACATTTTTTTATAAGGATTTGAAATTAAAGTTGAAGCAGAATTAGAAATTATATTTGAAATTTATTGATTTTATGATTGAATTTGAGAAGAATTTGAAATTGATTCCTACCATTTGAAATTAAATATTGAATTTTAATTTGTTAATGAATATGAAACAGAATTCGAAAGTTGAATATAGAAATAGTTTTTTTTTATTTGATCCATAAAATAGCCCATAATACAGAGATCATTCAAGGGCAATAATGTTTTGTACAATAGTTTTTAAATAAAATACATAACGTTGAAAAAGTATATTTATCTATAATTACTTTTTATGATGAAAAGAAAAACAATAATGGCATCTTTATGAAAGAAAAAGAATTAGATGCTTTTGTGTGTTACTTAAAACAAAAGATTGAAAAAGAAACTAATGCTCATTTGAGAGTAAACTATAATTAATTTTATAAATTTTTTCTTGATTAATGCCAAATAGCTCAATTAAATTCGGATTATTTACGAACAATAATTTAACACATATTAAGATTCTATATTTGAAACAAAATTTTAATTATAATTTGAAATTAAACTTCAAATAGAATTCAGAATTGAATTTCAAATTTAATTTGCAGATGAATTTGAAAAAGAATTTGAAATTCAATTCGAAATGGCAATTTAAATTAAATTTTGTAATAGGATTTGAAATTAAAGTTGAAATTATAATTGAATCTATTTTAGAATTGAATCTAAAGAAGAATTTGAAATTGATACCTACCATTAAAAATATTAAATTTTAAAGTTGATAGTTGAAATAGAATTAGAAAAAGAATTTGAAATTCAATTCGAAATGGCATTTTTAAATTAAATCTTTTAATAGAATTTTAAAACAGAATTTCAAATTATATTTGAATCTATTTTAGGATTGAATCTAAAGAAGAATTTGAAATTGATTTCTACCATTTGAAATCAAATATTGAATTTTAATTTGTTATTGAATATGAAACAGAATTCGAAAGTTGAAAGTCGAAATAGAATTTGAAATAGAATTTTAATTTTCATTTGAAATTAAACTTTAAATAGAATTCGTAATTAAATTTGAAATTTAATTTGCAGTTGAATTTGACTGTGGGCTTAATATTCTGACAAATAAAAAAAAAAAATTTAAAAAAGAATTTGAAATTCAATTCGAAATGGCATTTTAAATTAGATTTTGTAATAGGCTTTGAAATTAAAGTTGAAACAGAATTTGAAATTATATTGGAAATCTATTTTAGAATTGAATCTAAAGAATAATTTGAAATTGATTCCTTCCATTTGAAGTTTAATATTGAATTTTAATTTGTTATTGAATATGAAACAGAATTCGAAACTTGAAAGTCGAAATATAATTTTAATCTTCATTTGAAATTAAACTATAAATAGAATTCGGAATTAAATTTTAAATTTAATTTGCAGTTGAATTCCAAAAAGAATTTGAAATTCAATTCGAAATGGCATTTGAAATTGAATTTTGTAATAGGATTTAAAATCAAAGTTGAAACAGAATTTAAAATTATATTTGAAATCTATTTTAGAATTGAATCTAAGGAAGAATTTGAAATTGATATCTACCATTAGAAATTAAATATTGAATTTTAATTTGTAACTGAATATGAAACAGAATTTTATATTTGATAGTTTAAATAGAATTTGAAATAAAATTTTTATTTTTATTTGAAATTAGATTTAAATTTTATTTGAAATTAAATTAAAATCTTATTTTGTAATTAAATTTAAATAAAGACTTGAAATTGAATTCGAAATAGCATTTATTAAATTTTAAAGTTAATTTGTGACTAAAGTTGAAAAAATAATTTGAAAAAGGAATTCAAAATAGCATTTATTAAATTTCAAATTTAATTTGTAATTTTATTTGAAAATCAATTTGAAACTGAAAACGAAACATCGTTTGAAATTAAATTTGTGACTGAATTTTAATTTCACGATTAAATTTTTATTTTGACTTGAAATTGAATTTGTAATTGGATTTCAAACTGAAAGTCGAATTTTATTTAAAATTCAATTTAAAGCTAAATTTTGAATATATTTTGCATTATATTAATAAAGAATATAATTAAATTAAAAAAACTGACCTACTATCTCCACTGTAATGAACTGAATTTACTTTGTTGATATGCCCCTTCAGCATTTTTTTTGTCGACATTTTTACTTTTGGTGCGTCTGCTAAACTTCCACATGCTTCTTCTAATGTTGTGTCTCTTTGCTTCTTTTGATCTTCCTAAAATAAAATTTAAAATTTTTTGTAAACTTCTAATTTTTTATCATTTTAACTATAATTTCTAGCGTTTAAATCAATTTCTAGTTTTTAATCACAATTTCTAGTTTAAATGTAGTTTCCAGTTTTTAAATATATATAAATAACAAACAGTAAAATAAAATAAAAAATTAAATTTAAAAATAAAATGAAACAATTTTATGATTAATTAAGCAGAAAAATAATTATTTGTACCTGACATTTGCTAATTAAATCTTCCAATTCTTTTTTCAGAGCTGCCGTTTCTGGATCCTCCTTTCCCATTTTTGCACTTTTCTCGATAAAATGATGTGACTACTATGAAATCGACTGTAAACTAACAATTGATGGAAAGATACTACGAACTAGTTTCCGACAAAACGTAAAAGAAGCCTCAGTAGAGACTACTGCCCCAGTAATCATATTAAATCAATGTTTAATCCCATTTGTTGGGCATTACCTCAGCTCTTACGCGTAATTTAATTACACTTTTTTAATAAAAAAAGACTAATATCGCTCAAGAATTACATACTGATTTTACAATGAGATACATTCTTTATTCATTATTTTTTAAATTGGAAAATTCGAGTCTTATTAAACGTAATAGGGAAAGAAATTAAATTGTTTTTTGAATAAAAATCTAGAGTAAAATTAAGGGTGTCCAAAATTGCCTGGAATTTTCCGAGAATTCGTAAAAAAAAATCGAGAGTTTTCAAAGCGATCAGGAAATTTGCAAAGAGATCAGAAATTTATATATAAATCTGAAAAATTTCAATTTGTTGATTTAAAATTGTTAAATTAAACTAGACATAGTCAAAATAATATCTAAAAATGTTTGATGGAAAGAGAGTAAAAAAAGACCATTTTAATTAATCCAAATTTCAGTATTAAAAACAAACTATTTTTAATAATGTTTTTTCTATTTCATAGAAATTTGGAAAAAAAGTCCACATTTTCGAAACTAAAATTTTTTCTTAATAGTTTTTCAATAATTTATTCATTATTTTGTATTTTTCATTATTACTTTATCACTCTTTTAATTCATCTTCTGTTTTTATAAAAATGGTTCGGAAAATCTTTTTATTTTTTTAAGGATGTTCAACACATTGACATAACCTCAAACTAAAAAATAGCCTTTTTACCTAAAATAAAAATATTATATTATATTAAAATTAATTTCACCCAATTTTAAAGTACATTTTCTTTTTAAAAAATTAAGTTAATACAAAATTTGTTATTAAATAATAATTCATTTTGTGTTTTTTCTTTAAAGTTTGTAAACAATTTACTTTCTCTATAGGTAAGTCTGATTGTTGAATTTTGTTTTAAAAATTTTTGTTTAAAAAATATATAGAGAAATTGTATTTGTTTAATAATTTTTTAATAAAATATTAACATAATCCAAAAAACAGAGCTGTAAAGAATGTTTTAAAGATTAAAATCGGCTATTATTTGTCAAAATTCGATAAAAATTACAATTGTTCACAAACTTTAAAGAAAAAAAAAAATTATTATTTAATGACAAATTTTGTATGAACCTAATTTTTTTTAAGGAAATGTATAACTTTGTCTTTCAAAATTAGATGAAATTAATTTTAATAATATTTTTATTTTATGTGAAAAACGTGAAAAACCATTTTCTAATTTGAGGTTATGTCAATGGTTTGAACATCCTTAAGGAGGTTCTCTCCATAAACATAACCTCAAACTAAAAAGTGGTTTTTTACACAAAATAAAAATATTAGTAAAACTAACTTCGAGAAATTTTGAAAGATCCAGGTGTACATTTCCAGAAAAAGTTAGGTTGAGCCAAAAGTCGTTGTCAAATAATTAATATTAAAATATTTTTCTTCTATCTTCAATTTTTTTTTAATCATTATTTCATAATTTTTTGAACTCTTAACTGTTATATTTTATCTTTTTTTTTTTTTTTCCAAATATTTTTTAATCCCTTGTCGCTTTCCCAAATCCTTATCTTATTTCCTTTGTAAAAAGATAAAACCTGTTTCAGATTGTCCATACTCTACCACCAGTTCTCGCCGCTCTCTCAACACCTCAGCTTGTAGATTTCTAACGTCGATTAGCCATTGTGTAAACAATAAATTTAGATATTTGTACAACTGTCTCTCGATTCATTTACTCGTACACCTAACCCTCACTGTTCAACCACCGATAGATTTAAAAAATAATTTTCGTATGTTATGTTATTTATGACGTAACATTTTCCTAATTTCTTAAATATATTTCTCTTTTGTAAAATTTAAACGTTTTATCACTGATTTTTAAAATTATTTTCTTAATTTACTTAAAAAAATGTCACTACCTCAATATTTTTAATTTCCAAAATGATTTTCTGGTTTATTATATATTTTTTGTTATTTTCTGTCTAATTCTTAAATAGCTTTTTGAATGTTTCTCTCTTTTTTTTTTAATAATATCCATAACTTTTTTAATTTTAAACGAATTTTTTTATTTCTTTTGTAAATTTTATTTTTTATCTTCTTACATTTTTATATTTTGTTTTTACATTTTCTTATTTTTTAACAGATTTTCTCCAATTTTCTTACTTATGTAAGATAACAAATATTTTTGCTGATTTTTTTTATTTTTTCAGACTTTCTGACATCTTTAAATTTTTTTAGTAAATTTTTTCTTGTTCTTTTTATCAAAAATATCCTTTTTAAAATTTATTTTATTAAACCAATTAATATAATTAAGTAATCAGTTATTAATCATTAAATGAATAAATACGAGAAAATTATAGTTCACAATTCGGGAAAATTGTGTTAATTTTTTTTTTTAATTTTGATTTAAGGAAAAAACACTTTTCTTTTTAGTTCTGTAGTTTTGTTATTAATGGAGGCAAAAGTTGAAATAAAATGTTTGTTGCTTAGTGTAGTTGTGATAAGGCAAAACTCGCTTGGAAAATCGTCAAGGACGAGAATAAAATTTTATTTTTAAAATAAAATTCAGACAATAATTCTTAAACTTTGAATACATTGACCTGTCATTGTTTTTCAAACTGTAAATAAATTCAGGCGAGCGTAACATTGAGACAGAAATTGACGAAATATTCATTGATCTAGATCAATTTTTTGTTGGGAAGTGTAAAAAACTTCAGAGTTCGTAGACATCTACTTTCTCATATAAGTCTCAAATTTTGTACGCTTCATTTCATTCCAGTAAAAACTTTTCCAGTGGAAAGTCGTCTAAGGAAGCTCCCTTTCAATTTCAATTGATTTTTACTCTGGAATTATTTATGTAAGATCGACAAAGATTTTTTATAAGAAATTTTTATACGAAATCGTCTTAAATTGATAAATTTAATTATTAAATTAATGAACTTCTAATGAACCAAATTTAAAAATCATTTTTATTTTTTAATTTCAATTCAAGAAAATTATATTAGGTTTATATTTATAACTAAATATTTTAAAACAAAAGGATTCAAAATTAACAATTTTTGTTTTTTGTTCCTTTTGTTTTCTGTTCACAGTGTGTATTCAATTTTCTGATTGATGAACAAAATAATTAAAACATATTTATTTTGTAATAAGTTGTTTTTCAAATGCCTTATCTTCTTTGATAAGAATTAACAATTGAATCAAAACGTAAAGAGAAGAAAATGTTAAAGTGGAAACGATTTTTCTGAAAAGTTATATAATGGAAAAATAGTTTTCACTGCACCAGTAACATCACGATTTTCGATTAAAAATATTGTCTCTTTTTTTTGTAGGTAATTGTTATCATGGCAAGCCTGGATAAAATTCAACGGGTTTTAACTTTTTTGGGGATTTTTTTGAGCTGTGTACACTGTGAAATCAAAACCGAAAGATGCAATGTAAATTTGAGGAAAGATCGATACGTCAGCAAAAATAATTTAATTTCGTTCTGTGAAGAGGAAGAGTCGAGAGGAGTTCCAAGATTGATAAAATGGTCCACTGAAGGAAGAAAATGTTCTTTGATGACTGTTGACATTAATGGTAATATTTTTTCAATTTTTATTCTTTTTGCTTTCTCGTAGAAAAAATAATGTGTTGATTTTTGAATTTTTTTTTATTTTAAAATACTTTTTTTAAAAGAGTAATCAGTCGGGAAAAAATAGTAACTTCATATTTTTGGGTATTTTAAATAAAAAAAACTTATTCGAATATTGAAAGCGTTTTGACGGAAGGGTAAAATTTTTTTTTTGTATTTTGGTGTTTCACTTGAATAAGAATGAAAAATTTCTGTTTATTGGACACGATTGTCAAATTTTAGGTTATTTTATCTAAAAAATTTCCAAAATACAGAAAATTGTAATTTTTATTCAAATGAAACTTTATATTGAGTAAAATATTGTTAAAAAATTGTCTATTCTTTCAACAATATACTTTCAAAATTTCAATGATTCTTTTAATATAAAATATAAGACATGGAATAATTTTTTTTGGAATTTTGGACGAAAAATAAATTTTAAAGATAAATTATAGTGGTTATGTTGTTGGTATGATAATTTTTATCACTTATTTTATAAAAAATAAATTTAAAAAAAAAATAAATAAAATAAAAAATAAAAATAAATTTTTTTGTCTTTCAAAAAACTATCAGAGTTATTAAATACTACTAATAGATTTATTGATAACTTTACGTGCAATAACAATAACCAGTTCACATTAATGTGGGAAGTTTTTTTTTAAAACTTGATACGATTATTTTAAACGCATAAAATATTTTTTTTTAATATTTGTCAAGGAAATTTTTATTAAACTTGAACATTTAGAAATAGTTTTATTCCATTAGAATTTAAATGAAAGAAATTATTCTTGTTTTAGGTTATTATAATTTAATTTTTAATATATCGAAAAACAGCTTTTTGCCAAGTCTAAAAACTTGAAATTTGAAATTAAAAATATTAATTTCAAATAACCAAAAATTACAAAACTAAATTCGCATAAAGTAAGTCAGTTAGATCTTAAAATACACATTTCTTGTTATTTAAAAGAAAATTACTATTAAACTTGTTTTATTGATACTTAAATAATAAATATTTTAAATAATTTAATGAATGTGACTCAAATTAATTGCGCGAGTTTGTAGAGTAAAATCGATTTTTTAAACCTAAATTTAGGCCTATTTGTTCAGTTTATTTTGATAATTATTTAAGTAAAAGTAATTATATTTGATAATCAGTCAACTGTAAAGCTTTTTCCAACCTCAAGTTATCTCCGATGACTATTATTATGTCATTTATGGTAACTACTTAACATCTGGGTAATTAATTCCGGTCTACAATTTTTGTATTACCCATATTATCATAAATTCCGTTTTACAGCTTTTCTTTAATTTTTTGTATCTAAGAACCGTAAAAAAGAACCGGTTTAATGTGACAATTAATTCTAAAGTCATTTTATTCTTTTTTTTAAGAAAATTGGACTCAAATAAAAATCACTTGTGTAAGTAAAATTCCAACAGTTTGTATCTAAGGAAGAATTTATACCCAGTTTTTCTTATTTCTTTGAAACATTTTTTGTAATCAATGCCTTGACGTCAAAATTCTATAAATTAATCAAATAATTAATAAATTAAAAAAAATTGTCTGTAACTGTCTTCTAATTTTTTGAATTATTAAATTTATTTAAATTATTAGTTTTTTACCATGGATATGATAAAACGACTTGATTGACAATCGAAAGAAATAATTGAAATTGAAGAAAATAATGAAAAATTGATGAAATAGATTGAAAATTTAAGAATTAAATTAAAATTTGAAAAAATAATAGATAATTGAAAAAGAAAATTGAAAATGGAAAAAATTGTAAGAAATAATTGAAAATTGCGGAAAATAATTATTAGTTTTTTACAATGGATATGATTAAACGACGTGATTGCTAATCGAAAAAAATAATTAAAATTGAAGAATATAATGAAGAATTGATTAAATAAATTGAAAATGTAAGAATTAAATTGAAATTTGAAAAAATAATTGAAAAAAAAATTGAAAATGGAAAAAATTGTAGGGAATAATTGAAAATTGCGGAAAATAATTGCAGGAAATAGATGAAAAATGACGAGAATAATTGAAAATATGTGAAAAATGACGAAAATAATTATCAATTGAAAACAAAACTCGAAAAATGACTAGATTAATAGACAGCTGAAAAAAGTAATTGAAACTATTCAACAAGAAACATTAAATTTAAAGAAAATAATTGCAAATTGAAAAATTAAGAAAATTATAAGAATATGTTGTAAATAATTGCACATTTAACAACTGGATTAAAAATCGAAAAAATAATTAAAATTGAAAAAAATAATTGAAATTTAAAGAATACACTTAAAAATTGAAAAAAAGTAATTGAAAAAGCCGAGCATTAATGAATATAGAAAAAAACAATTGAAAACTAAAAATTGGAAATAAAAATTGAAAAATGGAATTAAAAATTAAAGAAAATAATTGAACAATTGTATTTAAAATTAAAGAAACTTAATTATAATCGAAACAAATAATAGAAAAAAGGCGATAATTGTTTAATATTAAAGAAAATATTTGAATATTGAAAAGTGTAATTTAAATATGAATAAAATAACTGAGAATTTAAGAAAATAGTCCTAGAATTGAATAATTGAATTGAAAATTTAAAACAATTTTTATGAGTGAAAAAAATTATTGAATAAATACGAGCATTATTGAATACTGAGGAATTAATTGAAAATCGATAAAAATAATTAAAAATTAAAGAAAAAATTATATTTGAGAATTGAAGAAAATAATTAGAAATTGAAGAAATAAATTGGAAATTAAAGAAGTAAATGGAACTCTCAAGAAAATAATTGATATTTAAAAGAAAAATTACAATATGACGAAAATACTTAATAATTGAAAAAAAATTTAAATAATCGAATAATTCTCATTCGAACAAATTTTTTTTAAAAATAAATGAATATTCATAAAATTGAAGGAAAATAATAAAGTGCCAATTGAAAACTGATGAAAATTATGGAAAACTTGGTAGAAAATATAAATAAAAATTTAAGAAATCAATTGTAAATTGAAGAATTGTATTGAAAGAAAATAATTGATAATTGAAAAAATGCGAGAATTTATAAATAGTAAGAAATTAATTGAAAATTAAAGAAAATATTTGAGAATTGTAGAAAATAATTAAAAATTGAAAATCGATAAAAATAATTGAAAATTAAAGAAAATATTTGAGAATTGTAGAAAATAATTAAAAATTGAAGAAATAAATTGTAAATTAAAGAATTACATGGAAATTTCAAGAAACTAATCGATAATTAAAAGAAAATTACAAAAAGACAAAAATAATTGACTATTAAAAAAAAATATTAACAATTAAAAGAAAATTCGAAATATGGTGAGAATAATTGGCATTCGAACAAAAAAATTTAAATTGATGAATAATCATAAAATTGAAGGAAAATAATAAATTGTCATTTGGAAACTGATGAAAATAATGGAAAAAATTGTAGAAAATTAATGAAAATTAAAGAAATCAATTGGAAATTGAAAAATTATATTGGAATTTCAAGAAAATAATTAATAATTGAGGCGAGAATTATTGAATAAAATAATTGAAAAACGAAGAATGCAACTAAAAATTGAAGACAATGATTCAAAATTAAAGCAAAAAATTGAAGATTAAAGAATTAAATTGAAGATTAAAGAATGAAATTGAATATTAAAGATTCAAATTAAAATTTAAAAAAATTAGTTGATAAATAAAAGAAAAGTTACAAAATGATTAAAATAATGAAATACCTATTACAGAAAATAATTGACAATTGATAGAAAAATTCGAAAAGTAGCGAGAATAATCGACAACAGAACAAAATAATTTTAAAAAATTAAAGACTTATTATAAAATTTAATGAAAATAATTGTATAAATTCATCTACATATTAGAATACTTGTATATTGAAAACTGTTGAAAACTATACGAAAAATTACAGATTTATCTATTAATGAAATTAAAATTATTTGAACTGATATTTATAAATTTAAATTTCATCAATTTAAACGCATTTTTAGAAAAAAATAGTTCTAAACTTCAGGAGCGTGGACAGAATGAAAGAATAAATGAAAGAATGAATAAATCTTGTGGATTATTATTATTATAGATTTATTGTTTTGTTTTGTATTTTATTTATTTTGTTTATTTTTATTTTTATTATATATCGCGTAATAAAAATTTTCGGGTATAAATTATTTAAATTCTATTGTTTAAATATTACTAAATTATAAACAAAATTATGAATTATTATTATTTTTGTTTACCAGTAAATACATTTTTTATGTAAATAAAAAAAAAAATTGTCTAAATTTTGAAGATATTTTTAAAACTTTTTTAGCCTTTTTTGAAGCAGGGAGTCAATGTTTGCGGAATGGTTTCTATACAATATAAGCGGGTGTCATCGCGTAAACTTCTTATTTCCGTGCGTAGCATGCGTGGTTGTGGTACATTCGGAGTCAGTCAGAGTTTCATGTCTCTCGTGATAGTGTGTTATTTTTCCTCACTTTTCTGAAAATTGCACGAAAATGAAGATAAATTGTCTCATTATTTCGTGTATTTTAATATTTTTTTCATCAGCATGTGAAGTCAAGTCCTCATCAAACAATGGTAAAAAATGTATATTATAATTCGATTTTTCTATTTGTTTTGACATAAAAGAATCATATTCACGGGGGTGACTCTGATAATTAATTTTATGTGATAAACCCTGTTGTTAAAGGTCGTTAACCTTTTGCCCTTTTTCTTTGATTTTAACCTGCTCCAAAAATGTCAACAACCTAAAATTAATTCACGTTTTATCAGATTGTCACAAAATTTTAAACACATTTTTTCGTGTTTAAAATCAACTCCAAAACAATTACATTTTAGAATAAAATTTGACGTTATTTTTGTAGTTTTTTTTTTTTTTTTTTTAAATAAAAGGGTTATTTAATTTTTTAAATCAGTTTCGAAATCTCATCTTCTTGATTTTTTACAAGACAGTTATAAATTATTTTATAAAATTAAATAAATAAAATAAAATTTAAATAAATATAAACAGAGAAGTTAAAGCACTTAAAATCTAAACACGGAAAAAAGTCTTTTTTTAAGTTATATTGAAAATAGGTGAAAAAAATTGTTACTGTTAATGAACTTTAATAAAAACAGGAAACGAGTTTTTTTTTTTTTTAAGTAAAAATCAAAAGAGGAAGAGGTTTTGTTTTCTTAAAAGAATTTCTTAATGTGAAAATAAAAATAAAGAAAAAAATAAACAAATGTAAAATGAAATTTCTGCCTTTTTTGAAACAAAAATTAACAATTTAGTAACAATAAAGGTCGGTTTTTATAAATTTTTTTATCATTTTCAAGAGGATGAAAAAATCATCATCTAAACAGACTGAAGAATAATTTTCTCTATCCCTTAATTTTAATCTCTAACACACTAAAAAGTAATTTTCTCTATCCCACAATTTTTATCTTTATTTTTTTTTTCATATCCGGTAAAACGAATCGTGACAATCTGAATTTAAAGAAAAACAACGTTTTCACCCTCATTATTTCTTCTGGAGAGAAAAAAATGTTCTAATTTGGTACTCGCGTTGAAATCTAAAAATAGAAGTTGATATTTCTGAACTGGACCAATAGATTTTTTTTTTTTTAGGTATAAAGTTTAAAGTTGAAATTTACACTAACAAGATAAATTAAAGTATAATTGAATTGATAAAAATTAAAAACAAAAGAATCAATAGGGACTAAAATAGCATTTAAAATTTTTCATTAAATTATTAGTCAGCCACGTCGATTAATAAAAGGCTTCTCTGAAGACGCAGAACACGCACTGAACGCAGAGCAGTTTCTTCGGCACTACTTTTTCAGATGACATAATCGACATGTATTCACCGCGCCTTCAGATCAGATCAGCGTCCTTTAACTTCTTCGCGCATTATTTAACTTGAAAAAATGATGTAATGCTTTGGAAAAAATTTTCACATTATAATTAAGATTTTATTAACAATAAAAATCGTCGAGAATAAATCAAATAGTTTATAATGTAATAATTAATTCTGCTTTCAAGAAGCGGAGATAAATTAAATATATTTTTGTTTTTTGTTTTTAAATGAATGAATTATTTAGTTTTTTTTTTCAAAAAAATCGAAATGAATTAATATAAATTTCTATTTTATCACAAAACAAAAATTTCCTGTTTAAAATAAAATTATGCTTCCATTCTAATCAAAAATAAAAATTTTCAGACGTCGTCGTCTTCACTGTTGCTACAAATGATACTGACGGTTACAAAAGATTCATTAGATCGACAAAAATTAATGGATTCAACGATAAATTAAAGGTTCTTGGATTTGGAGAAAAATGGACAGGAGGAGACGTTCAAAAATATCCAGGTGGAGGACAGAAATTAAATCTTCTCAAAAATGCCCTAAAAGAGTACAAAGATGACACGGAAAAAATTGTCATTTTCACCGATAGGTATTTAACATCATATATTTTAAATTATATACTTGCATTTGGCAGAATTTGTAATCCCCCGAACTTACATTCTTGTCTGAATTTCTAAATCCCCGAATTTGCGTTTGTCCGAACTTGCATTTGTTCGAACTTTGAAATCACCGAATTTTGAAATCATCAAACTCACATTTGGCCGTATTTGTTAAAACATTCAACTTTCTGACTACTCAAGTCATCTAACTTGCATTTGCCTGACCCTCGGAATCTATAAAAATAATAATAATCCGTAAGTGCTTTCATTCCTTCATTCATTTTTTGTCTGTTCATACCTGAAATTAAGCACATAGATATTTTTTGTTTTAAATCAGATACTTTTTAAAAAATGCATTTAAATTGATTAAAATTAAAATTTATAAATATCAGTTCAAATAATTTTAATATCAATAATAAATAAGTCTATAATTTTTTCTATAATGTTCAAAAGTTTTCAATATACAATTATTCATTTTAAATTTTATAATTATTCTTTAATTTTTTGTAATTATTTTGTTCTGTTGTCAATTATTTTCCACAGTTTTCAAATTTTTCTTTCGATTATCAATTATTTTTCTCATTTCTCAATTATTTTCTTTAATATTTAATTACTTTCTTCAATTTTCAATTGTATTCTTCGTTTTTCTATTATTTTATTCAGTATTCAATAATTCTCGCATTTTCTCAATTACTAATTATTTTCTTGAAATTACAATACAATTCTTCAATTTACAATTCATTTCTTCAATTTTCCTTTATGTTCTACAATTTTTTTCCATAATTTTCATCAGTTTGAGGATTTAGCATTCGCCTTCAATTTTATGATTATTCAATAATTTAAAAAAATTTTTTTTGTTCAAATAAAGATTATTTTCACCATTTTTCGATTTATTTTTTCAGTTATTATTTTTTTTTTTAATAGTTAATTATTTTCGTCATATTGTAATTTTTCTTTTAATTATAAATTATTTTGTTGAAATTTCCACTTAATTCTTTAATTTCCAATTTATTTCTTCAATTTTTAATTATTTTTTTCACTCATCAAAATTGTTTTAAAATTTCATTCCAATTATTAAATTTTAGAACTATTTTCTTCAATTCTCGGTTATTCTGTTCAAATTTATATTCCACTTTTCATATTTCCATTATTTTCTTTGATATTAAAGAATTATCGCTTTTTTTCTATTATTTTGTTTCGATTATCATTAAGTTTCTTTAATTTTAAATACAATTGTTCAATTATTCTCTTTAATTTTTAATTCCATTCTTCAATTTTTATTTCCAATCTTTAGTTTTCAATTGTTTTTTTTCTATATTTATTAATTCTCGGCCTTTTTCAATCACTGTTTTTCAATTTTCAAGTGTATTCTTTAGATTTATTTTCAATTTGCAAATATTTTCTTTAAATTTAATGTTTCTTGTTAAATTTTTTCAATTATTTTTTCAGCTGTAATTAATCTAGTAATTTTTCGAATTTTTTTTTCAATTGATATTAAAAAAATTATCGCCTTTTTTATATTATTTTTTTTTGTCATCATTAAGTTTCTTTAATTTTTAATACAATCGTTCAATTATTTTCTTTAATTTTTAATTCGATTTTTCAATTTTTATTTCCATTTTTCAGTTTTCAATTGTTTTCTTCTATTATTCATTAATTCTCAGCATTTTTCAATCACTGTTTTTCAATTTTCAAGTGTATTCTTTAGATTTAAATTTCATTCTTCAATTTTTAACTGCTTTCTTCAATTTTCAATTATTTTTTTCAATTTTAATTTAATACTTAAAATTTCAAATTTATTTCCTCACTTTTTTATTATTTTTTTAAATTTCAATTATATTTTCGATTTTCAATCCAGTTGTCAAATGTGCAATTATTTCTAACAATTATTTCTACAATTTTTTTAATTTTTCAATTTGCATTTATTTCCCTTAAATTTAATATTTTTTATTTAATTATTTCAATTATTTTTTTCATCTGTCTTTTTTCGCATTTTGTTTTCAATTGACAATTATTTTCGTCATTTTTCACATATTTTCTTCAATTTTTTAATTATTCTCGTGATTTTTAACTATTTCCTTCATTTATTATTTATTTTCCGTAATTTTTAATTATTTCGTACATTTTTTTCAGTAATTATCTGAAAATTTTATAGCCATTATTTGATTTTTTAAATTATTTTGTTTGGTTGAGTATTAATCTAGCCATTTTTTAAATTTTGTTTTTAATTGTCAATTATTTTCGTCATTTTGTAATTTTTTTTTTCCATTAACAATTATGTTTTTAAAATTTTATTTTAATACTTAAATTTTCAAATTTATTTTCTCACTTTTTTATTATTTTCTTCAATTTTAATTATTTTTGTAATTTTTTTATCAATTTTCAATTACTTTCTCAAATTTTAATTTAATTGTTAAATTTTAAATTTACTTCCTCAAATTTTTATTATTTCCTACAATTTTAATTATTTTTTTCGATTTTAAATTTTAATTTTAAATCTTATTGATTTTAATTTCATAAAAAAAGTGGACACCCTGTTTCAGAGTTATGATAAATGCAAATTCGGGATGTTGAAAGTTTGGAAAAATGCAAGTTCGGAGAATTACGATGTTCTGAAAAATGCAAGTTCAGACAATTAAATTTCGGTCAACTGCAAATTCGGTCAATTGGGTTTTGGAAGAAATGCCTGCGATCCATAAAATCGATCACTCCAGATTATTATAAAACATGAAATTTATTTAAATTTTAATTTCAAATTGTAATTATTCTCTAAAACTAATAATTTATTTTTTTCCAGTTACGATGTGATATTCTTGGCAGATGTTGACAAAATAGTGGAAAAATTTAAAGAATTCCAGGCTCGAATCCTTTTTTCCGCCGAAGGAAGTTGCTGGCCAGACAAATCTCTAGCTTCCGAGTATCCACCTGTTTCGAGAGGAATGCGGTTTCTTAATTCCGGAGGTTATATAGGATATGCGTCTGATCTTTATTCATTACTAGCTGATGCTAAAATTAAAAATAATGACGATGACCAGTATTTTTTTACAAAAATTTACCTGAATCCCGAATTGAGAAAGAAGCACGAGATCAAGCTTGACCATAAGTCGGAAATTTTTCAAAATCTCTACGGAGTGATTGGTAATTGTGACAAAATTTATAATTATTTAAATTAAATTTCTCAATACAATTAAAAAATGTTACTGTTAAATGTTCAATTAAAACACAAAATAGAAATTATACTCATATAGCAAAATAATTTTGCAGGTGATGTTGAATTAATGTTCAAAGGAAACGACGCTTTTCTTCAAAACAAGGCCTTCAATACTGTCCCATTGATTGTCCATGGAAATGGATTTAGTAAATTAGTATTAAATTATTTAGGAAATTATCTCGCGAATGCTTGGAATCAAGAGGATGGCTGTGTAAATTGCTGGGACGATACAATTGAGTTACCAAAAGATAAAACCCAGTCTTATCCAGTTATTCTAATGTCCATTTTTATTGAGACACCGATGCCATTTTTGGAAGAATTTTTCCAGAAAATTTATCTTCTAAAGTATCCAAAGAAAAAGTTACATCTTTTTATTCATAATAATGTTGTGTATCACAAAGAATTGGTGAAGAGGTTTATTGAAAAACACGGAGATGAATACAAAAGTCTCAAGCAAATTTCACCCGATGATGATATTACGGAAATTGATGCACGTGATTTAGCAATGTGAGAAATTAAAATATTTAATCAATGGATTTTTTTTATTTACTATTAAACTATATTAAATTTGTATTTTTCCAGGGATTATTGTTTGTTGAAAAAATGTTCCGGATACTTTTCGATTGACGCAGAGGCGCATTTGGATAATGAATACACTTTGAAATTGCTGGTGGAACAACAAAGAGGAATTATTGCTCCATTACTAGTAAGACCGTTGAAGTCATGGAGTAATTTCTGGGGAGCGATTACCGATGACGGATTTTATGCCCGCAGTTCCGACTACATGCAAATTATCCAGAATGAACGCAGGTTTGTGAAAATAAACATGAGTAAAGCAATTCAATTAAACCCATTTCTCATTCACTTTTAATTTTTAATAACCATAAACTATTAAAGCTCGAGAATATTGAAATAAAAAGTATAATTATATTTTTTCACAATATAAATACTCTCAAATATTACCATATTATGATAAATGAAAGATTTTTAAAATTAATATTACCTTGATTTCCAAAGAAAAAGTAACTAGTTGCTTTATTTATTTCATTTATTTCCATTAATATCTTTTTACAAAAATCCAGTTACTATAATGTTTTCTTTTAATCGACAAATTATTTGTTTATTTATTTTTAATAGTTTTTTATTTTATGAAAGTGTAGAATACGAATTTTCGTGATTAAATTTCCATTTTTTGAGTTTTTAGAATTATTAGAATTTAGCATATATAGAATAATTTATTATGTTTTTTATGTATTGGGTATTATTTTTGGGGTTTGAGTCGATATTGATCGAAATTAAAATTAAGACTATTGATATAATTTGTGGATAATGAAAATCGTTAAATTATAAGGAAACGTATTCCCAGATTTAAACATTATTTCCTTGATTTGTATATAAAGTTACTATAATTGTGAGTAATTTTCAAACAGATTTAAATACTTAATCGAAAACAATAGAGAAATCAGTCTTGAAAGATCGACGATCAATGCTATACATATTATCAGCCGTGCATTCGTAAACTCCAGCATCCATTTGAGTCGTGGGATCAATTTCTAATTTTGATTTTATCTTGTCTTCTCCAATTTGCCACTCGTGCACCTTTAACAGTTTAAAAAAGTATTTTAATAATATAACATAACACACAAATAAGAATAATTCAAAGTAATTAAGTTAAAAAATTTTTAAATGTGAACAAATTGACAAATTTGCCAAAATTCTGGAAAAATATTAAAAACTTTTTAAGTATCAAATGAAGAATAAGTAATTATGAATATAGAATCGAGTATTTTAATTTAGTTTGAATAAAAACAAAAAAGTCCAAAAAGCTTTGAAAATCGACTCAAATTGGAACAAATTGTGTTGTTTTGTCTAATTTTAATCATTTTCTGGCGAATTTCGTGAAAAATGAATGAAAAAATAGTTATTAGCATTGATTTTATTTAACTTACGTGTAGATAAAGATGAGTGTAAATTTCATTTCCGTCTTTATACCATGTTATGTGAGGTCGAGGATTTCCACGAGCCACACAAAGAAAAGCAATTTTATGCCCAAGAACGTATTCCAAATCAAAGTGAGAAGCAAGTGTAATTTTTGCTCCCTAAGACATATTTTAGAATTTTTAATTTAAAGTTTGATTAATATTTAATTTACTATTAACATTTTTCTTTTGTTGATTAATTAATCTAATAAGTTTTCTCATTTAACGAAATTTAACTCTGATGAATTTATTATTCATAAAGATTTTAATAAATATTTTCTTATTTTTACAAATTGTAATTGAAGATGTGAGAATAAGGTTAAAATGGTGTTTTCAGTACACATTTCGAACTTTTTATTAGTTAATAAATATAAGCTTAAATAAAATTTCATTAAAAAAATGTTAATATATATTCTGAAGATTTGTTTGTGATAATTTATTTTGGATATAAAGCATAATAATAACAAAAAAAAAATACATTTAAAAACTGAAAATTTTCGTCATATTTAGGATTTGGCAGCATATTTTTTATAAAACTATTTGATAAAAAACTTGAATACTTACGAGGATTAAAAATCCTCATTTACTTTGCTTATCCAGAAACAATTACTTAAAAATAATATTCTAAGTATTATAAAATTGAAATCCAAAATTGAAAATTCATAAAAAATACCATATTTCAACACATCATAATTATTTTTTTCCTGAAAGCTTCTAAAAAGTTCAAACTTGACACACATTTAAAATTGTATAAAATAAACACTATATTCAAATTTTACCAGCGTATTTTGCTTAATTTCTAAAATTTTTGAGTTTGAAATATTTGAAGTTTATCACAAAAGAGGTTAATTTTTTCAAGTTTATATGTTCTCTGAAGTTGGTTGATTCTGCAAAAAATTGACTTCAATCGATTTTAGTTAAATTCAAAATCATAATTAACATTAATTTGGTATAATTATAAGTGTCATATATGTTATTTGAAAGTATTTTTTATAATTACTTGCAAATTTAATGTTAATTATGATTTTGAATTTAAATAAATTTGATTCAAGTCGATTATCATGCCAAACCAACCAACTTCAGAGTATACCGAAATTTTAAAAAGATAACCTCTTTTGCGATAAATTTCAAACATTTCAAACTTAAAAATTTCAGAAATTAAACAAAATACCCTCGTGAAATTTGAATATAGTGTTTATTTTGTAAAATTTTAAATGTGTGTCAAGTTTGAACTTTTTAGAAACTTTCAGGAAAAAAATATGATGTGTTGAAATATGGTATTTTTTATGAATTTTTAATTTTGGATTTCAATTTTATAAGACTTAGAATATTATTTTTATGTTACTGTTTCTGGATAAGAAAATTTAATGTATTGATTTTTAATCTTCGTAAGTATCCAAGTTTTCTATTAAATAGTTTTATAAAAAAATATGCTGCTCAATATAGGGAAGAAAATTGACAATTTTTAGATTAGTTATTATCTTATGACAACAATTTTATTTCTTATGATTTTAGATCATTTTCTTATTATTAAGCCTATATTTATTAATGTAAAAAAAGTTTGAAATATTATGGACTGAAAACGTCATTTTAACCTTACTCTCATATCTTTTATTGCAATTTTTAAATAAATAAGAAAATATTTATCAAAAATCAAAATCTTTATTAAAAATAAATTCTGAGGAATTTAATAAAAAAATTAAAATTAGAATCAAAATTAATCCTAATTAAAATTGTTTGGTAGATATTCCCGTGTATGAACCAGAATATTTAATTAATTTCAGTAAGATCAAAATTTTTTTCCATATAATTTTATAAAATTATTTTCAAATGTAGATCATGTTGAATTAAATTTTTAAAGTGTAGTTTATGGTAAATTTTTAAAAACTAATATTTTTAAACTATTATTATATTAAATGACATTCATATGTTAACTTATATTTAAATATCAAAATTTAAATAATCCAAGTTGTATTAATTTTAAAAAAATGAAAGCTCTATATGATAAGTGTGTTAAATTGAAATTAGATTGGATTAAATTACAAAAATGTAGTTCAAGTTGCATTCAAATGTAATTTTCATAAATTAAATTTAATAAAAATTAAACTAGATTTATTAGATAGCTCACGTGTTGGTTGTTGTAATACTGATCGCTTTCCGGATCACGATATTTTCCGGTAATCGGCAGTCCAATTTGAACACGAGACTTGCTTCTTCCTCTAGCGCGTCCTCTTCTTGCAGAGATTTCTTGACATATTAAAAGAAATACTGCCAGAAAAATAATCAATGATATCGCACGTGACATAGTTCTGAAATTGAAAAATTTATAATTTACTTAAATTCAAATAAATATTTTTCATTTTGTAAATTTACATTCAAATCATTTTTCATAAGATTTTTTTTTATTTTATAAAAATGCTCCAATGGATAAAAAACATTTTTGTAAATTCAAAAATAATCTTATAAAAAAAAAACATTTTATAATATTTATTGTTTGCTTGGAGGCAAAAAATATTTTTATTCTTAAAATACATTTTGGTAAACAAAAATAAATGTTGCAAAATAAAATTTTATGAAAAAAAAAAATTTTTTTTTACCTAAATTTTATAAACGAAAAATTGTATATTTTTGTAAAAGAAGTGTACAAAATACTAATTTTAATTGTTCTGTTACAGAAAAGGCCCTCTCGATTTTAAATTGAAAATTAATTTTTTAGTCGACTTACAGTTCTGCAGACGGCGTTCGTCAACGACACAGAACTCCGATGTAACTGAGTAGCATCTGGTCTATTACTTCCCTAGTATCCTCTCCTATTCTGACTATTACACTGTTATAGTTGATATCTTCTAACTACATGCGTTTATATTACGCCAAATTTAGGTCCCAATCTCTATCTTCAGATTTTAAATTACACCAAGAGTTGATAAAAAAATTTTATTCAATTTTCAATGCCAAAATATCTAATCTTCTTTTGTATTTTCATAAAATTGGGTCACCACTGTGTGCCCTAATTTATAATTCTATTAGTTTTTTTGCTTCTTTGACCAGCGAATTCTTTTATAAGATTAGAACGAACAGGAAAGAAAATTAATTGCAAAATTGAACCGAATCTGAAACTGGTTTCAAATGAGTCCATTTTATGGATTTTTTAAATTTATTTTCCGTTTCTAATATGAGTTTGACTTTCATTGCTAAACTGTCATATAAGTGAAAATTAAATATGTCCAGTGGACTGGCGTTTGAAGTAACAGATACATTACCCCACTCAGATCCAATTATTTCCTAATAAAAAGGATCTAGGGGACCTTTGTTGTCAGTGTCTGCGCAATAACCCAAGAGTGAAGAAATCTAAAGAATTTTCATCTCTTATTGGTGTTTTAGAAGCAGTTTTTTTTTATTTTCGCATTTTAGAATTGACAGATTCGGATTTTATTTTTTCCCATATTTGCAAAGACAATAAATCATTTAATTATGAGAGAAATTTTCATTGGGAAAAAATGCTGATTGGCAAATTACAAAATTGGAATCGTTATTTAAATTGCAAGAATAAATCATTTGGTACCTGAGCTGAAAGTTAATTTTCAGAGGGCTGATAAAAGATGTTTTGGTATATAGATTGAAAATAGGGACGAGTAAAAAAGAGGGAATTTTTACAAAATAATAAATTTAATTTAAAATTAAACGTAATCATTTTAGTATTTAGTAGACAAAAGAAATAAAAAGAAAATATCAAGCTAAGAAGTAGAATAACGATTGAGAATCTAGTTGTGTTAAATTAAAAATAAAATCTAGTTATGAAAACTAAAATTAAAGTTTAAAGATTAAAATTCAAGTTAAAATTTGAAGCTAAACAAGTTGAAATCTAGAGATTTAAAATTAAATAACCTAAAAATTGAAGAAAATCTAGAAATATAAGAAGATAGATAAAAAATAAAACTAGAGATGTGAAAATTCTAGCTAAAAATTAATGCTGAGAATTAAAAATTAAAGAAGTCAAAAAACTGTCAAATGTCGAGATTTTTTCACAGTTTTGAAATTCAAAATTCAAAGTAATCAAATTAGAATTTTATAAATTAGTTGTTTACTATGTGAACAGGCTTCAAAACTGGTCTTATTCTAAATTAAAAAATCAGAATTATTAGAGAATAAAACTAAAGTAATTGTTAAAAATAATTTATTTCGATATTCTATAATTAATCTACGTGGGATTTACAAACTAAAATCATAAATGTATTTTTGCTTACAACAGCAAATTATTTATAAATAACATAAATTTTCTTCTGTAGTTTAAAATTATTGTTCTAACAAAATATTCTAGTAAAGTGTCAATTATTTGAAAAAATCGTATTTCTAAAAAAAACGCAATTTTCTTCAACGGAATATACATTTCTTTATAACGAAGTAGCAAAATATAATTCATACAATATAATTTTATACTATAATAAAAATATTTAGCAAAATTTGATTTATTTTACCAAAAACGTATTTTGTACCTTAAGTAAAATTTTCGACAGAACATTATTTTTAATACAGAAAATAATTTTTTAATATCATTTTCGTTTTAAATTATAAATGCTGGATGACGATGAGAACTAGATTATTACTTTTTTTCTACTTCTCTAACTAATTATTTTCTTCTCTTTTTTTTTTAACATTTCGTTCTCAAGACTCGGTAAATTTAAATAAATAAAAAATCCATGATATTTAGAGAAAAGGGAAGTTTTTTTCGAAGAATAGTCAGTCTTTGGTTCAATTTGAATTCTCTCTAAAAATTGCCAATTCTAGTCAATACAATAAAAATTGCGAATTGATTGTTAATTCAATGCAGAAAATTTTAATACGAGAACATAACATAATCGGTTTTAAAACCACGTCGATCAACTGCATATTGATTGTCCGCCTGACATTCATAATATCCCGCATCCTTTTGAGTTGCAGGATCTATTTCCATTTTTGATTTCACCGTGTCGTTTCCAATTGGCCACTCGTGCACCTGTCAATAAAATTCGATTTTTAACTTTAAAATTGAATACAATTTTTTATTTTAATTCAATTTAATTTACAAAATTTTGATTAAAAATTTAATTGTTTTTTAACTCTAATTTTCAAATTAAATTATTTTAATCTGAAAATTGAGAAAATAAAAAATTTTTATTTCATTTTTTTCATAAAATGAAATTTCTCTTATTTTAACTTACATTAATTTAAAATTTTTAAAATTGTAATTTAAAACTTAAATTTAAATTACCTGTAGTTTGTTAATTTTAATTTTTTAAACATTTTGAATGGTAAATTGCTTTGTTTTTTAAATTAAAAATACAACTAATTTCTAATTTAAAAATATGAAAAAATTTTTTTAAATTAATTTACTGAATTTACCTGAAAAAAATTGTGATGATACAATTCGATACCGTCTTTGAACCATGTAATTTCAGGTCTGGGAAGACCAATGGCCATGCAGAAAAATGTAATTTTTCTGCCCAACATATAATCCAATTCAAAATGAGACGATTTGACAATTTTTGCTCCCTGAATGCATAAAAGAGGAAAATTATTTTTTTTACAGAGAATTATTTAGTATAGATTATTAAGATTTTACGTAATTTATTATTTTTTTTTTTTACAAAACAAATTAATTATTATTATTATTTTATGATTCTCATTTATCAATTTTCTTCATTTCAGTTTTCAATAATCGTTACAAAATCCTGGAATACCTTCATCGAGACGAGACTGATTTTAATTTGAATTCTAATGATATAAAAAATTGACTTACGTCCTTGTTTTCGTAATAATTGACGCTGGCAGGATTTCGATTCAAATTTGGCATATTGTGGATCCCAAATCGATTTATGTTTCCCATTCTGCCTCGACGACCTCCGCCTCTACCACCACCCTTTGCAGCATCCACATAAATAGAGGCCATTGTCAGCAGTATCAAACAAACCCACCATTTCATCATTTGCCCTTTGAGATGAATTATTAGACAATTAAATTCACAGAAAATTCCTCTTGAAAAAATACAGAAAACTGGGTTTTTTTTTTAATTAAAAAAAAAAGAAATTCTCATTCATTTCTATAAATACGAGGGCTTTTTCTGATTTTGATTAAAAGAAAATTTCAAAATAAGGGAGAATAGGTGACAGTGAATCATTCCTGTTTTTGGGGAAATGATTCAAATTTAAAATTTTAGATGCAAGCTTGTGAAAACGGGGTTTATGTATTTAAATTTCATGTAAATCAATTTAAGTTTTATTTTACTAATTTTTAATTGAGGCATTTTTTTTTTTTACTAAACGACTTCAGAGGTTAAAGAAGGATTTTAAAAATTATTTCCCACGATTGATTGAACCTTTCAATATAAATTTAATTTATAATTCAAATTAGATTTTTTTTTAATTTAATATGCATTTAATTTTTAATTCAAATTAAATTTTATTTTAATTTTATTTAAATTGGCCCTGATGGTGTAGGGAGGGAAACGAAAATAGAACTTGAATTTCTTCTAAATGAAATGATTCAAGGACTATTTGGTTGCTGTGAAAAGGATTTGATTTAAAAATATTTTTTTTTCGTTTTTTTTTTTTTTTTAATTGAGTAAAACGTTCTTACCAGTTTTGGAAAAGTTGTGAGCTCCTCTGACAATTTGCACTGAATGAAACCGTTTGTCCCTAGAGCCTAAAATATGAATGGACCAAACTAGATGGAAACGCAAGCACTGGTGAGAGAGTTATGAATCTCAATTGGATAATTATGCATAACCCATTGCCAGCAAGCTCATCGCCAATCACGACGATATAAAATGATGCCTTGCCAAAACATTAAACGGTCATTTCTGAGAAAGATTATGGAATTGCGTCTGATTTTCAATATTCTCGAGAATAAATTAAACATTATCAAACTTATATATGTACTGGAAATTTGTCTCTATTAATAAATCAATTTTTTTTCTTTTTCAGAGGACTGTGGAACGTGCCGTTTATTGGCAGCTGTTATTTGATTAATTCTTCCATTATTGAGAACAAGGAAACGCGCCCATCCTACTTTGACGAAAAACTCGATCCAGATATGGCTTTCGCTGCGAATAATCGACAAAAATCGATTTTTATGTATGTTAGCAATAGACTGGAATTTGGACATTTAATTGATCCGGATTCTTTCAATATCGAGTACACTAATCCTGATATGTACCAAATTATTGATAACAAGATCGACTGGGAGAAGAGATACCTGCATGAAAATTACAGCAAGAATTTCGTCGAGGATAATGTACCGATGCAGGTAATTTTATTTGGTTTAATATCAAAAAAAAAAAAAAAAATTGAACAGGCGGTTGAGAAAAGTTATTTTGGGGTTTAAAGTAGAAAAAAGAAAGGAAAATCTTGAAAAGCTAAACATAAAACAACAATTTCTCTCGTGGCAGAAAAATAATTGAACAGCTTTTATTTTGTTTAAACATTTTCATATGCAGTATTGTCGACAAAACAGTTTGAAAAGTACAAAAATTGCAAATTTAAAATTGCATTTTTTTATGATCGGAAAAAATTTGTAGTAACCGAGAAATGACTAGGAATTTGTTTTCGATACTTTAGTGGCCACAATTGTAGAAAAAGAAGTAGGAATTAAGAAAATTTAATTTCCAACGAAGTAAATTAATAAACAGTGTGTCTATTGATCTAGAAATTTGCAGAAAGTACCAGAAATAATCCCGTTTTTCACGAAAACTGGAAATTTGTAAAAAAAAAACTTTAAAAAACTTCTGATCCCAAACTTTAATTTTGTCAACATTGTAAAAAGTCCTAAGAATATTACCCATTTTGAAAGTGGCACATTTTATAGAGAATGGAAAAAATGTTGCCACATTAAGTGTTTGATTTTTCCATTCTCTGTCAAATATGACACTTTAAAACTAGGATTGAATTTCTTAAATTCTTAGGATTTTTTACAGTGAAACTTTTAAATTACAATTATTTCAAAATTTAACAGTTAAAATTCAAAAATTAATTAGTTTGTGATTCATTTTAATATTTTAACTTAAGGAGGTTCTCTTTTTATTTATAAATAAAAATATTATTCAAATTAATTTCACCAAATTTTGAAATATCCAGTTGTACATTTTTCAGAAAAAAATAGGTTGAGCTAAAATTTGTTGTCAATTAATAATTATTTAGCATTTTATGTTTTTTCTTAAAACATTTAATGAATAACTGCAATTTTCATCCAATTCTGACCAATAATACCTCATTTTTCTCAATAAAACATTTTCTACAATTTAATTTGCTAAATTTGGTTAAACAATATTCTGTTTAAAAAATACGTAAAGAACAAATTTTATTTGTTTAATATTTTTTAAACAAAATATTATTTAACAGAATCCAACAAATAAAATTTTAGAGAACGTTTCAACGTGAAAAATGAGCTATTATTTATCAGAATTAGTTAAAAATTGCAGTTTTTCATTAAATTTAAATAAAAACCATAAATTGTTAAATAATTATTATTTGACAACAAATTTTAGCGGAACCTAGTTTTTTCTCAAAAATGTACAAAAATATACTAATTTATTAATCATGTTTCTATTTCTTCAAAAATATATCATTTTATCAAAAAATTTAAGTTTTTGCTTAGAATTTCTTATGTTTTTAAAAAAATGTCAGTATTTTATTATTATTATTTCTTTTGTATTTTTATACCATTTCTTAATGCTAATCACTTTTTTAAGATTTTTATTTTATTTGCTTTTAATATTTTTTTTTTTTGTGTTGTAGATTTTCTTTTTGCGCAAAGTATTTCAGGTTATTTGATATAATTTTGACTTTAAACATTTCAAAAATTGTATTAATTTTTCAATTGATTTTCTTATTTAATTTAATAATTTAAGGAGAACATTTTTTTCATTTAACTGATTATTTTTAGATTTACTCGTTTTTAATGTAAATTTATGTAAATTTATTTAATTGTCTTTAGATTTTGACTATTTTTTCGTAATTTTTCTCCCTTTTTTTTCATAAAATTTTTAGATTTAAAGATTTTTTCCATAATTTTTTGTTGTTAAAATTGTTTAAAATTTGGTTTCTTTTACTTTTTTAATAGATTATTCAATTTGTTTTCACATTTTGTCTATTTTTTAGCAAACTTAATTACTTTTTCAACTAATATTTAATATTTATATATTTAATATTGGAAAAGAAGATAAATATAAATGAAAGATAAATATTTGACTGATCTTAAAAACACTCTTGTTATTCATTGGAGTAGAAACCACTAATTGAAATATTAAAAGAAATGATGTATTCTTAAAAATAACAAATTTATAAATAATACTCGGTGCTGGTATTACTACGAGTCGGCACCAATTACTGTGTCCCAATTACTGCGACGATAATAACGTGTATTTGAAGGTTAGGTTGTTCGCAGTAATAGAAACACGTGCATGTTCCAATTACTGCGATAGGTCGTAATTTAAACTTGAATAATTAAATAATTAATGATTTTAATGTGTATCTTAATTGGCAATTGTGTTGAGCAAGATTTTAAATAATTTTTTCAATTAATTTAAAATAATTTTAAACTCTTAAGAAGTGCATAATAAAGTTTTTCAAAAGAATTGCAGTAATTGGTGCATTTACAGTAATAGGTACATCTACCCTATTAGTTTTACTAAAAATTTTACTAAAATTTTTCATTTCAAAAAACTTTTTTATTTATTTTGTAGACTTTTTATTTATCCTTTTTTTTGTGACTACTTCTTATTTTTTAGTAGATTTTTACCAAATTTCATATTTATGGTATTTTTTTCAGTTTTTACAGCTTGTTAGATTTTTAAAAAGATTTTATCCGTTTCTCAAATAATTAATTTATTATTTTTCATTTAATATTCTTAGTTTTTTTTATTCTTTCAAATTTTTCAACTGGTCTCTAATGACTTTTACTTTTTCTTTAATTTTTTTTAATTTCATAAGTATTTTTATTCATTTTTTAATTTATAAGTAATTTGTAAATTTTATAATAATGTTGTTTATCTTAAAAATGTTTCCTGTTTTGAAATTGATTAACTTCTACCCTATAATTTCTTATTTTTTAAAAACATTTATTTTTTTCTACATTTTTTCATAGTTTCTTAATTTTAAAGATTTTTTTTTTATTTATTTAATCTTGTACTAAATTCCATAATTTTGTAGTGCTTCTATTTTTAGAATTTTTTTTCCGTAACTTTTTTAATTTTTAAGAATATTCTCATTTTTGTATTTTGTTTTTACATTTTCTTATTTTTTCTTATTTTTTTTCCAATTTTGTTATTTTTACATTCATAAGGATTTAAATATATTTTTTTGTTAATTTCTTTCATAGTTTGTTTGATTATTATTAAATGTTATTGAATAGAATTTACACCTCTGCTTGTTTTCTACGTTTATTTTTAGTTTCATTTAATTCTCGTTATTTAAGTTTTTTCTTTATTTTCAGCCTTGTCCTGATGTTTATTGGTTCCCTATTATTAATACAAGAATGACAAGAGAGTTAATAGAAATTATGGAGTCTTTTGGAAAATGGTCCGATGGAACAAATCAGGTAAAAATTTTTCAATTTTTTTTATTTATCTCTGCTGGAATTGCTGTCTTATTTAAATTTGTTAATTTAATTCAGATTTCTGAGTAACTTTATTAATTAAATTAAATTTCTAAATTAAATTTGTTAAATAGTGAGTTTAAAATCCTTAGATTTGAATTAATTAGAATGAAATAAGTTTATAATAATCAACAATTTTTCTCCTGATTTATCAAAACCTTAAAAGTAACTTATTCAATGTAAAAGGCAAGAAATCATTTCCATTTTTTAAAACTGGCCTTTAAAGAAATTAATTTTAGATCTTACAAATCTGAGAACGATCCTAATTTTTCGTATGCAAATTCACACTGAACACCCTGTAATTTCTTTTTTAAATTTAGCCTGACAATTTCGTATTTTTTACCTATTCAGACCAGGTTTTAAATTATTTTTAAACTCTCCTAAAAAAAGGTATTATTTACAAGTTTTACTTTTTCTTCAACTTATTTTTATTAAGCATTTTAAAAAAAGTAAAAGTTATTATTTAAAAATCTTATTTTCCTGGAATTTTATTTATCATTAACAGAAATTTTCAACAGGATAGGAGATTAAAGGATGGTTATGAAAATGTGCCAACACGTGATATTCATATGAATCAAGTGAATTATGAGCCTCAGTGGCTCTATTTCCTGAAGGAGTATGTCAGACCTTTACAGGAACTTGTTTTCACCGGCTACTATCACAATGTAAGATATCATTTTATTAAAATTATTCCAATAATTTTCAGGATAACAGACTAGAAGGTGGGTATGAGGCAGTTCCCACACGCGATGTTCACATGAGTCAAGTTCATTTCCAAAATGGTTGGTTACATTTTCTCAATCAATACGTCAGTCCCTTGCAGAGATTAGTTTTTCCAGCATACTCTGATGACGTAAGACTAAAAACTCTTCGAAAATCAATTTTCTTTCAATTATTTAGAATACAGTATAATTATTTTTATAATAAATAATATCTTAAGATTTTCACTACGTGACAGTCTCACGAAAATTGGTTCTGAAAGTTAGTCTTTTGATTCCAAAATTTAATTAATACGAAGTTTTAAATTACTTCTTCTTTAATGACTTTTGGCGTCGCCGATTGTCGGAACTATATTCAAATTAGAATTATTTCAATTCAATATTAATTTAACATTTTAAAAATTGACATTTATATTTATAATAATTACATTTAGACTTATTTGAATTTTATTAATTAATAAAAAAAACTTATAATATTAGTAATTCAAAATATAACATTTATATATATTAACTTTATTATTTTAATTAATAAACCTTTATTTTTTATATTTAAAAGTTTGACATTTTTTTATAGAAATTTTTTTATTCATTCAATTAAATTTCCTATAAATCGAATGAATTAAAAATTAAAATATAAAATATGAAAAGATTTATTGAAATAAAAAAAAATAATAATAATAATAAAATCCTTAAAATTGAAAAATAAATTATTTTGTGATTCATTTTAACTTAATTTAAATCAATACGATATTTAAAAAATTTTCTAATTTTATTATAAATTCTTTCTTTGATAATTTTTTATTTTTTATTTTTATACAATTTCTTAATGCTAATTGCACTTTTTGAAGATTTTTCTTTTATTTGCTTCTAATATTTTTTTGTGTTGTAATTTTTTTTCCTTTCACGCAAAGTATTTCAGGTTAATTTATATAATTTTGATTTTACAACACTTCAAAAATTTATTAATTTTTTTATTGGTTTTCTTATTTAATTTGATAATTTAAGGGGTACAACTTTTTTTCATTTATCTGATTATTTTTAGATTAACTCCTTTTTTTTGTAAATTTATACAATCTTCTTTATATTTTGTCTATTTTTTCTCAAATTTATTTACCCTTTCATAAAACTTTCAGATTCTAAAATTTGGTAAACAAATTTTTGTTTTTAAAATTGTTTTAAAATTTGTTCCTTTTATTTTTCTAAATTTATTTACACATTCCTTTTTGAATTTTCATCAATTTGTGAATAATTTTCTAAATTTTTTCATTTTTAAAGGAATTTGTTATTATGTTTATACAATTTTTACATTTTCTTATTTTATTCTTACTTTTTTTTTATTTTGTAGTTTATTTTTCGCTATTTTTTCTAATTTTTTATCGTTTGTTAAACTTTTTTTAATTGATTTTCTCCCTTTCTTCAATATAATTATATTGCTTTATTTCTTTTTCTCTTTTTTTTATCTCTTTAAACATTATTTGATTCAAATTTACTAACAATCCAGTCGTAAATTTATTAGAATTTCAATCTATTAAAATTTTATTACATTTAAATTTCAGTCGATTTTATTAGAAAGAAAGTTAAAAATAATATTTAATTTTAAGATTTCCAAATCGTTATAATTGTAAAAAAATCATTGTCTATTTTTATATTTTTTACAAAAATGCTTTGGCAAATAAAAATTCTTTTTTAATCACGTTTTAATAATTCTTACGTATTAGATTTAATTATTTTTCATTTCTAATGTAAAGATGTAAACATTTTACTGTTTTTTGAAATTTTTCTCATTTTTATTTTGTAATGAAAAGGAAAAAATTGTATTCAAATTTTCTTTTTTTAATTTGCTCATCTTTTTTTAAATTTGTTTTAACATATTTTGTCCATTTATACCAAGTTTACTTATTCACTTATACATTTTTTAGATTTCCAAGATTTTTCTAAAACTATTAACAATTATTTCGAGCTTTAATTTATTTAAACTTACAAATTTGATTAATCAAAAATTAATTATTTTGCGTCAACTTATTTTCCGTAAATTAGTTTATTCTTCAGATTTCCAATATTTTTCTAATTTTTTAACTGTACCATGAATTGTTTCGTTTTTTCATGATTTTTTTATAACTCTTTTTAATGATTTTTCTAATTTAGAATCATTATTTTTATTTCTTTGATAGTCATAGGAAACAATTCCTCGAATTGTTTAATTTTTTCTCATTTGTTCATTAAATTTATTCAATGTCGTTTCTTTTTCCTAAATTTTTATAAGTACTCTCTTATTTTTTAGTTTGGGGGAGGGGGGAGGAACAATTTTCGTTCAAGTTTTTGAATTTTTTTAATGTTAATTCAATTTTTCACTACTAAATTTTTGCATTTTTAATCCTAGAAAATTGTAATTTACAATCCGGGAATCTTAAAATCATCATTTGCTAGACACCTTGTAGTTTTAATTTTATTAATTTATCAATTCTTATATTTTATTTTTTTCTAATTTTATTTTTATCAAATTAAAAGTTATAAGGTTGTAGGTAATCTATTTTTGAATAAAATAAAATAAAATAAAAATTATTTCTTAAAGAAAATAATAGTAAGAAAGTTATGAAAAAATTTTATAAAAATCAAATTTCACTAAATTTAATATTTAAATCAAAAAATAATTATAAAAGTTGAGTTTATTATTTTAGGACTTAATTTGGGATAATTTTAAGATTTAATATTAAGAATCACTAATTAATGGATATAAATTAAAAGTGTATATTTATTAAAAACATTTTTTTTTTAATTAGTATTTAACTTTTTGTTGAGATTGTCATCGAATAGATATTTTAATATAAAAATTAGTTTGCTGTATTCGCTTAAAAGATGGAAGAATCTACAAATATTTTGTTATTTCACATATGAAGCATAAATTTAAAAAAGTTTTCAAAAAACGTGTTAATTTTATAGTTAAATCTACTGTAGAGGTTCTTAAAATTGAGCCCTTTTTGAAATTCACAATTAAACTTATTTACTTACATTTTTTATTAATTCAATTTATCATTAATTATTTACGTTTACACTTTGTTTAATATTATTTCTTACATATATATTTTTATTTATTTTTCTTATTCTCCGAGTATTTCAATAATTTTTTATTTTTATATTTCATACCTTTTATTCATTAATACTTTTTCAATACGAAAATTTTTGAAGATTCTTTTCCTAATTTTTATACTCACTTGCGAAAATTTTGCACAGTAGATTTGGAAGGTGATGGAACTGCTGACCATTTTTGGGAAAACGTCTTCATGTTATCCAGCTTCTAGTTTTTTTTTTTTTCATAAAATTTATTCAATAAATTTTTTACCTAATGGGTAGTTAAACTGACTTTAGTCTGAGGAGTATTGCTGGCATATCTAAAAAAAAAAAAAAAAAAAAAATATTTATTTATAAATTTTTTTTATAAGTCATTATTAAACTCTGTAGGATTTATTTTTATAAAGATTTTGATAAATATTTTCTCATTTATCTAAAAATTGTAATTAATAGTGTTTACTTTGTATAAGTTTAAATGTGTGTAAAGTTTGAATTTTTTTAAAAGCTTTCAGAAAAAAAGATATGATGTGTTTAAATGTGCCATTTTTTACAAATTTAGAATTTTTAAATTCAATTTTGTAATAATTTAAATTTTAAGCAATTCTTTCTGAATAAGCAAAGTAAAAGTACTCATTTTGAATCCTCATAAGTATCCAAGTTTTTTTTATCAAATAGTTTTATAAAAATAAAAAATTTGCTGTTAAACATGACGAAAATTGACAGTTTTAAATCTATTTTTCTTATTATTATTATGATTTATATACAAAATAAATTTCCTCAAACAAATTTTTCATTCTTTTTTGACGAAATTTTATTTAAGCCTATATTTATTAATTAAAAAAAGTTTGAAATATGGACTGAAATTTTAACATTACTCTACAATTTTTAAATAAATAAGAAAATATTTATTAAAATCTTTATTAAAAATAATTTCTACGGAGTTTAATGACTTGATTAAAAAAATAAATGTATTTTTGAAATATGCCAAAAACAGCCCTCAGACGAAAGTCAATGGAATTTTATCTAATTAAAAATTGGAATAAGTATGTATTTAAATTTGAAGAATTGCTATATTTAATGGTGCATGTATAATTTTCTATTGAAACAAGTGTTCATTTTTTTGCTACATTTTCTAGCCACCGAGGTCGCTGATGAATTTTGTTGTTCGTTACAAACCTGATGAACAGCCTTCTCTGAGGCCACATCACGATAGTTCAACTTACACGATAAATATCGCTTTAAATAGAGCAGGTATTGATTACGAAGGAGGTGGATGCAGATTTATTCGTTACAACTGTGCTGTTAAAGATACAAAACCTGGCTGGATGTTGATGCATCCTGGAAGATTAACGCATTTTCATGAAGGTTTGACCGTAACGAAAGGGACACGATATATAATGATTTCGTTTATAGATCCTTAAAGGAAAATTAGTCTAGGAGAGCAAGGCACTGAAAAAATTATTTTAAACAAAATCTCATTTTAATTTAAATCTAAAGCAAGATTTTTGAATTTTTTTTTTTATCAATTTTTCAATTTAACTGTTGACATTTTCTTTAGAAAGTTGAAAAACTTTCAAACTTTTAATACCACTGTTTCATAAAATTTGAAAGCGTTTTAAATATATTTATGACCTGATTTTTAAGAGAAAATAAATTTAAAAACGATTTTCAATACATGAAGATTTTAATTAAGAAAAAAATTAGAAATTAAAAAAAAAGTGTTTAAATAATATTGTTAGAGTATAAAAAAATTAAATGTAAAAAGTGATTCTCAAAGTCTATTTCTTAAAAATCTTTTTACTTTTTAAGTAACGGAAATGAGAATCTTTCAGATCAACGAAAAATATTTGTAAAAATTCACCTGAAATCATCTATCGCAGAGTTTAATTATTAAGTTTTTATTTATTTAGTACTGAAATAGAGCAGTTTAGTGTATTGCCATATAGAAATTGCATTTACGAACGCACACATATCTCACGGGTGAATTTTTTCATGAATAAGTTATTTTTATAAAATTTTACGATTTTTTACGTGCTTTCACGAAAGCGTCTACCTTAATGTTTGTAAATATGTAAACTTGTACTAATAATGTATTAAAATTATTCACTGCAAATTGCGTTCTCAATTTACTTGAAAAATTCGAGGAATTTGAAAAAAAATGTACATTCCTAGAGTTATAAATAGGTTTTTAATATATTTTTTTTTCTTCAAAATCTATTAATACAATCAATATTTAGTGCAGAAGAAATATAATATTTTATAAAGTAAAGCATAATACACTAAATCCATTTTTCAACATCAGATTAGTGATGTAATTCAATTTAAATACACGAGCCGAGCATTTTGTGTTCACTAATCAGTAAATTATATCAAGTACGAGACAAAGTCAACGATAGACTTCAAAATTATTTATTAAATCTTTAAAAACATAGAACTATTTTCAATACTGAAATATCGACTTTTAAAAAATAAAATTATTGTAAAACTTAAAAATGTAGGCACACGCAAAACTTGACACAAAATTGAAATAAAAACGTGCAACTTTAAAAAGCAATAGATCGTAATGTCTGCAAAAGAATGTAAAAGCTCAAATATCAAAGTGATTCTATTGATAAGATTTAATTGCAGAATCATTAATTTTTCTACAATTTTTTGCCGTAAATTTGGAGCTTTGCTGGGATTCACTACAATCCTGTACATTTATCTAATATTTTACAATATTAGGAACATCAATTAGATTACTAAGTAACCGTGAAATTGAAAAAGACTTAAAAAATCATTTAATCGGCACTCTCCAATCTTTATTTACATGGTAAAAAAGTCTCTCGTTAAAATGAGAACAGGGGGTGTACCTCTCACAGCGCAACACCTTAATAATATCTTATAGCGCATTTTACTTATCGTGATTATAATTCGTCAACTCAAAACTAACCGACTTCTAGAACACATCCTAGTACATTTCCAAGCAATAAAGCATTAAGTTTTCCTCTTTTTTTTTCTTTTTTTTCTTCCTCGAAATTCGCTGCGTTTTGCATTATAAGCGGACAATAGCTTCTTATCACAATGTTTCTATTATGTCGAAAAGTTTAACGTAATTGCCGTGAATGCAAACGACAATTATTCGATGATTTACAATGTTTATCATACACGTACAAAAGTCACGGCTATCTTTTATCTTTTATCAGGCTCGGACACAGTATAAAACTTAAATTAAATATAGAATTTCCACGAGGACGAATTCTCCATTTCAGAGTTTCCGTTGGAATGTTGAAGAAAGGGCAGCTTTTGTCTTGTCTATCTTTATAGCTAGCACCTCATAATTATTATTATTGTTATTATAAAAGCTTGCTTTTTAAGCTAGAGTGAAACTTGAGTGTACCTTCAACGAATTCGAGCACTGCTGCAATAGAGAAAATCGTCTGATTTAACTAAAGATATATACAGTTTGTTCGTTTTCATAAAATGAAAATTAAACTCTTTTTCTTTTGTATTTTAAAACCCAGCTCGCTTCAGCTCGTTCAACTGATAAGCAAGTTTTTCTTCCTTGGTTCTTCTAGCTTGGCCCAGCTTTCGACACTCGATATAGGTACTCAAAAAACGTTCAACGTCGATCTTTCGATTCAGAAAATCTTCCGCTATCTTCTCACTTTTCTCATGACTCTCGTCAGCTGCTTTTTGTAGACACTCTTTTATGCGATCTGGTTTAAAAACTTCCGATAAATTATTGTACTTCCAAAGTAATTGGTCGTAGCGAGCTTTCAATTCTTTTACCGTCTCCACCTTGGTTCTGACTTCATCCTGAAGCTGCTTCAATTCTTCTTCTTTTATTAGATTTGACGCTGAAAAATATTCCGTTAAATTATTAATAATTAATATATTAATATATTGAAAAATTCGGTTTATTTTTTATAAATGAAGCCCCGAGTAAAAAATACAAATTTATATTTATTGGAAACGATTGAAATAAACAAACCGAAAATTTGACAATTGTTTTTCAGTAAACAGAAAGTTGTAATTTTCTATTTTTTAGTTAAAAACAATTGGTAGATAAATTCAGAAAATTTCAATTCAGATCTTGAATTCTTTAATATTTTGTAAAATTGTTATAGAAATTATCGAAATAGATTTTAAAAATGGTTGGTGGAAAAAAAGTCAACAATAAAATGTTAATAATTCTAAATTATTAAATATATCATTTAAATTAAATTTCAAACGTCAACTAATTCGAGTTTTAATTTATTTAAACTTTCAAATTTCATTAGTCAAAAATAAATTATTTTGCGTCAACTTAGTCTATGTAAATTATCTCCATTTTAAGCAGAAATTTACAAATAAAATTATAATTTAATTTACAAATTTATAACATTTTTCGAATTTTCTAACTTTATCATCAATTTTTTTGTTTTTTAATGATTATTATTATTATTATTATTATTATTATTTTTCTTTGATCTTCTAATGATTTTTCTAATTAAATAAACCGTTTTCTAGTTCTTAGATATTTGTAAAAAGTTTAAATTTCTCAAATATGATTAATTTTTTTTATTTTATATTTTTTCAAAAAATTTACTCAGTATTTTGAGTCTTTTTTTACATTTTTGTATAATTTCTCTTATTTTTATTTATTTATTTTTTTATTATTATTATTATTATTATTATTATTATGTATTGTTTATTTGTCTTTTGCGAGTACAATTTTTCTTAAAATTTTCTGATTTTTTTCATGTTAACTCATCTTTTTGTAGGTTTGTACAATTTTTTTTATATTTTGTCCAAATTTTTACAAATTTATTTACTCTTTCGGAAAAATTCAATACTTTTTTTGATTGAAATTCCTTTTTTGTTTTTAATAATTTTAGTTTATTTTTGTGTTTTAAAAGTTGATTTCTTTAGTACATAATTTTCTTAATCTTGAGAATAATTTCCTCAAGTTTATTATTTTTGAAGGATTTTCTCATTTCTTTTGAACACTTTTTACATTTTCTTGTTTAATTTTTCCAGTATAAAAAAAATGTTCTCTCATTTTCTTTAAAAATTGTCCTAACTTATTCATTTTCAGAAAAAGCAGTTTTTTTTAGGCTTTCTAATTTTCTTTAGTTATAAGTTTTTTTTTTTAATTTTCTCATTTTTTAGAAGATTATCCCCGATTTTTTAACGTTTGTATTCACAATAAGAGTTTTAATATTTTTTTTTTGTAATTCTATCATTTTTATTCATTTTTTTTTGTTTTGGTTTTTCAAAGATTCTCTCCATTTTTTTAAAATAGTTTTCAATTTTTTATTAAGGTATTAGTCGCGTAAATGCTCCCGCAAAACTCCCGCAAAATGAAAAGAACAATAAATAAACTTTTATATCAACTCACTTGCTTCCTTGTGACCTCTTCTAATGTAATATATGTAATTTTCACGATTTTGAGTCAGGTACTATAAGTTATCGTGATGTATTGCTCACACGTTTTCGACATTTTTTAATGAAACCACGTGAGAATGAAAAATTATGAATTTTTAAATTGTTGTATTTTTTATACGGCGTGGTCAATAAAGGTAATTTTTTTTTAAAGGACTTATTTTATCTCAATGTGTAACTTAGTAGTTTTATTTGAAAATCTGACGACTTGTTTTTTTATAAATGAATATAAGAGACATTTTTTACATGCATTTTGTGCTATTGCATGTAAAAGGTATAAACTTTGAATTAATATTTTGAAGCTCAGAAGTGGTCAAAGTTAATCAGATAGATCTCATTTCATAGATAAATACATCATAAATACAGATACAAAGTTTTAAAAAAATCTGACGAAAATCATTTTACGCGACTAATACCTTAAATGATCCCACTTGTCTTTTTCTAGATTTTTGCCTTTTTCTTTAATTTTTTATGGTTTCGTTTGTTTTTTAATTTCTTCATACTAATATTTTCAGATTTTTTCGTTCTTTCAAAACTATTTTCATGTTTTCTAATATTTTCGATAATTTTTTGTAATTTTAAAGAATTTTCCCATATCTTTTGTAAATTGTTTACGTATATTTTCATATTTCTATATTTTATAGTAACATTTTTTTATTATTTAGTAACTTTTCCCCGATTTTCTTGTTTTTGCATTCATTAGGTTTTAATATTTTATAATCGTTATTCCAATTACTTATAATTTGTTTGATTTTAAATTAAGATTGTTTCCATTTATCATTATTTCTTACTAAATCTTCTAAATTTTTCTTTTTTCTTAAACTTTTTTATTTTTTTTTATTTTTATTGAATTATGTATTATATTTTTGTTTAAGGAGTTTCTCTCCATTCACTTAACCTCAAACTAGAAATCGTTTTTCACCCCAAATAAAAATATTATTCAAATTAATTTCACCAAATTTTAAAAGATCCAGTTGTACATTTTTCAGAAAAAATTAGGTTGAGCTCAAAATTCGTGTCAAATAATAATTATTTAGCATTTTATGTTTATTCCTAAATTTTATTTATTAGATTTTATTAAATAATATTCTGTTTAAAAAATAAGAGAAGAAAAAATTGTATTTGTTTAATAACTTTTAAACAAAACATTATTTAACAAACCCAAACAAATAAATCTGTAGATAATGTTTTAACAAGAAAAATGAGCTATTATTTGTTAAAATTGGATAAAAATCGCAGATTTTAACTAGATTTAAAGAAAAAGCATAAAATGTTAAATAATTATTTCATAACAAATTTTAGCTAAACCTAATTTTTTCTGGAAAACCTAAAACTTGATTTTTTAAAATTTGGTGAAATTAATTTTAATAATAGTTTTATTTTATGGGAAACATGTTTTAGTTTGAGGTTATGTCAATGGAGAGAACATCCTTAAATCTTACTTTTTCATCAGATTTTTTTATTTTTCCTTTACATTAGTAAAGTTCACAACATTTATGATCAAAGATTGTATGAAAACATTGTTCTTTACTCGGAATTTAATCAAACTTTTGCCTAAAAATTCTCCTTTTAAAAATTGTCGATCGATAAACATGTAAAAAATGTTTTAAAGCAAAATTTATAATAATTTGCATTTCAAAATAAATTTTCTTTTAAATCATTCATCATAAACGCGTTGAACTTCACGGACTCTTTTTCATATACTTTCCAACTTTTAACAATGTTTTCCTATCTTTCCTTTGCAGTTTTTTTAAAAACTACTTTTACATTTTTTTCCAAATTCAGAAATTTGAAAATATTAATTCACTAAACGCCCTGAATTCAAATTTCAATAGTTCCCAATTTAAAAAAATTGAAAATTATACGCAAAGGAATTTGATTCAATGTTGGAAGGAATCGAAATTTGAAAATGTATCGAGTTTTAAAATCATCTCACCTGCAGTTTTTTCCACCCAATCGATAGTGTCCTCAACCGCAGAATCGATGTCTCTTAATTGTGAGTTCTGTTCCAAGAATTCGTCAAGCTTCTCATCATTAGAATTAAGTTGTTTCAATTCCTCGTTTGTCAAATTGTGCAATTCGGGAAAGAAGGTGCACTGAGGTAAGTGGGATTGCAGTTGATTTTGAATTGGCTGCTGGACGTGGTGCAAATTGGTATAAGTGTTTGCGTGCGGATTTGAAGAATATTGAACCGGATTCGAGTTGTGAAGAGTTCGAGTGCTTGTGACGTACGTGGAGTGATGCGATGCCGCTGCACAGGATTGTTGTTGACTATCCGAACTGTAAACATTGCCGGAATTTGTATAGTTGTAGCTGTAGATTCCAGAATTTGTACTAGGCGATGAAAAATGTGGAAACTGAGAATTATAATAAGAATTGTAGGATGTGGATGGAAGCTCAAAATGATGATTTGGTGCGTATGACGGCGAAGCTCTTCCGGCCACGTCTGAAAAATAATAAAAATTTTACATCAATGGAACTGATTAAAATAAATTAAAATTATCATTAGAGTCAAACCATTTTATTTCGGCTAATGTATTTTTCACCTTTTTAAAAAACTTTAATACTTTCCTAGAATATTATTGCATGTTTTGAGATGACGAAATAAATGCATGATGATTTTAAAAAAAGAATTAATTTTCATATAAAAAAAGATTTTTTAAACTGAGAGGACACGAGAAAATGACACATTGACTGACAATAAAAAATCATTTAAAATACCAGTAATTACTTCTAAAAAGTTAAAAATCAAAGTCAAAACAAATCGATTTCTTTTAAATGCCAGTTCAAAATCGGTTTTAAATGAGTTTTAAATATATGTATTTGAATTAATTTTTTTAAATTTTCTCTACAATTTGATAAAGAAAAAATCTTTTTCAAAATAATTATTTGGTTTACATAAAATTGTAAAGGGTCACAGAACTTATTTATATATAATATTTATTATTTTTAAAAATTACATATGAATTCGATCTTCTTTTTTTTTTAATTTTTTTGTTTAGGTTATATTTTGTATAAATATCAACGATATCAACAAAAGCTCAGTCTGTATTTCATTTAATGTTCAAATATAAATTTGAAAAAGATGTTTGCTTTTTCAAACTGTACAAAAAATTTAAAAAATTCAATTCAAATAAATATATTTAAAACTCATTTAAAACCGATTTTGAACTGGCATTTAAAAAAAAATCGATTCATTTTGATTTTGATTTTTATAGCAAGTCGAAAACCAACTTCAAGTTGATATAAATAATTGTTGCCATTAACCTTCAAAATAAACACTTATTTTGAATCAATTTATTTTTATTTAATTTTATTAATTATTAGTTTTATTATTATTATTAATTATTAATTAATTTTATTTAATTTTTATTTATTTAAATTTAAATACCATATTTTACATGTTATTTTATATTATTAAATACTTTAATTAAGTGCAAAGCATAAATTAAGTCTTTAAAAATAAATGTCAATTGGATTTTTATCTTTCTTTTTAGAAATAATTAATGGTATCTCAAATTATTTCTTATTTTCTGTCAATGTGTCATTTTTTCGTGTCCTCTCGATTTAAAAAATCTTTTTTTAAAATCATCATGCATTTTGTCATCTCAAAATATGCAATAATATTCTCGCAAAGAATATTATTGAATATTATTATTATTATTGAAAATTTGAATCAATAATTGATTTAATAAAAGAAAATAAATATTAAACAATAAAAAACAAGTAATATAAACAGCTCGCTAAGAAGTTAATAAAAATTCAGATTTTTTATCCTACTAAGAAGCTTAAAACCTTCTTAATTCCTACTTTATAAATATGAAAGTGTTTTTATTTTAATCGTTGTATAAATTAAGATAAGCTTGACAGGAAATCCATTTTAAATATTAAATTCATTAAAATTAGATTTAAAAAATCAGATTTAGTCTAGTTTATCTTAATTTAGTACATTATACAGGGCTACCGTATTTTTGTCATTTTTAAAATATTTTCTTAATATTTTAATTATATTCTTCAATCTTTACATTATTCTCAGGAATATTTAAAATTGCTACACAAGTTCCAATTTATTTTTGTTATTTTTCAATTAGTTTCTTCAAATTTCAATTACTTTTGTCATTATTCAAGTATTTTTATCATTTTTCGATTATTTTCTTTATATTTCTATTATTTTTACCATTTTAGAATTGTTTTCTACAAATTTCAATTATTTAAAAAAAATTTATTTTATTGTCATGAATTTATAAATTTTTTGCATCAATTTTCAATTATTTTCTTTAAATTTCAATTATTTTTTTCATTATTTTTATTATAGTCATGAGTTTATTAATTTTTTACACCTTTTTCAATTATTTTCTACAAATATCAATTAATTTCTTCAACTTTGAATTATTTTTCTCAAACTTCCAATACTTTTTTTTCAATTTTTCAATTATTAATGTCATTATTCAATTAGTTTCTTAACATTTCAATATTTTCGTCAGTTTTTCAGGATTGTCTTCAAATTTATAATTTTTTACACTAGCTATCAATTATTTTTGTTATTTCTCAATTATTTTTTTTCAAATTACAATTATTTTTGTCAGTTTTCAAGTATTTTTGCGATTTTTAATTAAATTTTTTCAAATATCAATTATTTTTTTCAGTCTTTTTAAAGTATTGTCATGAATATTTTAATTTATTCTACAAGTTTTAATTTATTTTTGTCATTTTTAAATTATTTCCTTCAAATTTTAATTAATTTTGTCATTATTCAAGTATTTTTTGTCATTTTCCAATTATTTTCTTTACATATATTATTTTAGCAACTTTAGAATTATTTTCACAAATTTCAATTATTTTATTCAATTTTTGCTTCCTCATAAAGGAAGCTTTGTGATAGTTAAGATTTTTAATTTTCTTCAAATATCAATTAATTTCTTCAATTTTGATTTATTTTCTTAAAACTTCTAATATTATTTTCAATTGTTCAATAATTATCGTCAATAAAGTTGTAATGTTTACACAAGCTTTCAATTATTTATGTCATTATTCAATTAGTTTCTTACTAATTCTTAGTTTCGTCAATTTTTCAAGTATTGTCTTCAATTTTTTAATTTTTTACACTAGTTATCAATTAATTTTGTCATTTCTCAATTTTTTTTTCAAATTACAATTATTTTCGTCAGTTTTCAAATATTTTTGAATTATTTTCTTGAAACTTCTATTATTTTTTTTTTCAATTTTTCAACTATTGTCTAAAAAGTTTCATTTTTACACCAGCTTTTAATTATTTATATCATCTTTCAATTAGCTTATTGACATTTTAATTACTTCGTTAATATCTCAATTATTGTAATAAAAATTTCAATTTTTTACACCAGTCTCAAAGTATTTTGTTCAAATTTTAATAATTATATTTGTCATTCTTTAATTACTTTTGAAACTTTTTAATTATTTTCTTCAAATTTTAATTATTTCATTTCACTTTTTCAGTTTTTCAATTTTTGTCTTTGTTTTTAATTTCTAATCAATTTTTCAATTAGTTTTGTCACATTACATTTTTTCAAATTTGGATTATTTTTGTCGTTTTTTTAATTATTTTCTTTAAATTTGAATGGATTTTCTGAATCTTTTTGTGAGGAGCACTTTTTCAAAAGTTGATAAATCCACGTTTTATTATTTCGTGAAAATTAAACAATTGCAGTTTCACACCTAAGACCTAGAGTTAATTATAAAGTAGAAAAGCTATATAAAATTATTAATAAACGAATATTTTTTGAACTTAGGGCAATTTGTTTTTAATTAAAGTTTATCATAATCAGGAAATTAAAAGGTTTTTGTAATTTGTACTAGGAAAAAATATTAAAATTTTAAATCATCTTGGTTAAGTCCAGCTTTTTTTAAATTGAAAATTCTTTGTTAATAAATTTTTGTTCTAATATTTAACAGTGACAGATCGATTTGCAAGGTTTTCTACTTTTTTGGAACATAGATTTATTAACTTGTGAATTATTTACTCACTTTTTTTACTATTTTCAATTTGCAAGTCCGCTGGCAGCCCTGCATTATATTTAATCGAATTTAAATTAATTCATCAAGTTTTTCTTTGTTAAAACAGGGTATTATTAATTAAATTAAATAATAATAATCTTCGTAAACTCCTGAAGTTAGTTAATTTTTATATTTATTCATTTTTTCTGTCCACGTTTTAAAGTCTGAAGTGAAGTTAGTTAGTACTAATATTTATTCATCTTTTTCTGTCTACGTTTTAAAAACTGAAATCGTGTTTTACTGGTTTTTAATTGTCATTTTTTCTTGATTTTCATCAATTTATAATTATATTCATTATGTTGGCATTTTTTTTTAAATTTCAATTATTTATCCGATATTGCAATTATTTTCATCAATTTTCGTTATTTCTGCGATTTTTTTAATTATTATCTTTAATTAACAATTTTTAAGTAATTTTGTAATTATTATTTTTTTTTTAAACATATATTCTATTTTTCAGTTATTTCGCTCAAATATTATTGAATGTTTTCAATTTTTCATATTATTTAAATTATTTTCATTATAATTTAATTTTCTTTCTCAATCTTAAATTATTTTCAGCATATTTCAATTATTTTTGTCAGTTTTTAATTAATTTTATCATTTTTCAATTATTTTTCTCGATTGTTAATTATTATTCTCATTTTCTAGAATTATTTTATAAAATTTGTTAAGTATTTTTCTCAAATTTCTATAATTATCTTCAATTTTCAATTATTTTTCTTTGTTTTCATAATTTCCAAAAAATTTTATTAATTATCGTAAATTTCAATTATTTTTAGCATTCTTCCAGTCTTTTCTCCTATTTTTAGTTATTTTCTTTTTTTTAATTGAATTCTAAGATCTTCATGTATTTTTTTTCGAATTTCAATTATTTTTTCTTTATTAATTTTAATAATTTAAATAATTTAAATGTATCATATTTTAATTATTTTCGTCAAGTTATAAAAATTAAAAAAAATTTTCAAATATTTTCCAAAATTTATTTCCTTTAATTTTCAATTCTTTACATTTGTTTCGTAATTAAAAATATTTTTAACTTTTTATCTGACTTTACAATTATTTCATTATTCATATTATTTTCTTCAATTTTCAATTACTTTCGTTTTTTTCTTTTATCTTTTTCATAATTGCCAAAAAGTTTTTACTGAATTTCTGAAAGTTTTAAGCATTTCTCTCAAATTTTGTTTATCTTTCCTTTATTTAAAATACTTTATGTAATTTGTTTAATTATTTTCCTCAATTTTAATTATTTTTTAAAATTTTAATTTATTTATCTCAATTTTTAACCATGTTTTTTCAATTTTCAATTATTTTCTCTAATTTTTCATTATTCAATTTTGTTTTAATTTAATTTTAAGATTCTGAAGTATTTTTCTCAAATTTAAATTATTTTCTTTATGTTTAAAACAGGGACTGACACGAAAATCGAATTCTGTTTCTGTTTTGAATTGTTGTGACGAAACGAAAATGTACAATCAATATTGTTTTGTATTGAGCCTGAAACGAAAAGGCTCTGAATTACGTTTTCGTCTCATGCCCGAAACGAAAATCAACTCCGAATTTCGTTTCAGTCTCATGCCCGAAACGAAAAGACTCTGAATTTTGTTTTCGTCTCCTGCAAGAAAAGAATTGCGTTTAAAATTGTTTTTGTGAAATTTAGAGCCTTTTTTATGAGGAACGAAAACGGAATTAGGAGCGGATTTTCGTTTCGGGCATGAAACGAAAACAAAATTCGAAGCCTTTTCGTTTCGGGCATGAGACGAAAACGTAATTCAGAGCCTTTTCGTTTCAGGTTCAACACAAAACAAAATTAAATTTATATTTTGTTTCAGTTTTTCAAAACCGAAACGAAACAAAAATAAAATATATTTTGTTTCGGTTTTCGTGTCAGTCCCTGGTTTAAAACGTTTTTATGATTGTTTAAAGTACTTTCCTCAAGTTTACATTGATTTCATTTTTTTTTAATTAATTTGCAAAATTTGCAATAATTTTGTTTAATTTCAATTATTTTTTGCAATTTTTTTTTAAATCTAAAATATTATAAATTTTGTCCTAAATAAATATTTATTTTATTTATGTTAATTGATTTTTAAATATTATATTTAAAATATTTATTTCTTCTTATTAGATAAATATTATTTACCGATTTGTTATATTTATTATTGTATTTTGTAATTTCTAAAATGTATGAAAAATTAATCGCGCGCTGGTGCGCGTTTTATTTTGCTAGTATTAAATAAAATAGAATAAATTATAGCTAAATTCTGTTTGAAAATCAAAACCAAATATTATTCACCAAATATTAAACTTGTTTTTCGATAAGACAAGATTTAATAGATTAAATTTTACCTATATGTGGTACAGCTGAGGGTGGGGAATTATCTTCTAAAAGTTGAGGTGGATTTCTACTAAATTCTCTGATAATAGCTTGAACAACGCGGCCAAGATCGCTGTGAACTGTGAACTGATAAAATAAATTGTTTACAATCATTGAGCAATTTTAAGAAATTTTAGATATTAAATTATCTATAACTAACGTTTAAAAGTCCAGGTGCACTTGTAATTTCACTGTGCTCATTACACCAAGGATGTGTTATTGGAGGTGTTACTCGAAGAACTGGCTTTTCCAAAGGAAATTCTGGTGAAAGCGAGACCAAAATGGCCATTCTTCTATCTCCAGCATCAAATTGTACTTGATACTCCACATCTTCTCTTAATTCTAGCACACTGAAATCATCATCAACTGAATTTAGAATACATTAAAATCATTATTATAAATCTAAAGCAGAAATGACACAATTTAGAATATAATATAAATAAAAATGATCGTTTTTAAAACGCTAACAACAATAAATAATGAAGATTCTCGAATTTAAAAAATTATAGAATATTAAAACAGGTCCACTGTTTAAATGCAATTGTAAACCGAATATAAAAATTTTTTATTGTATATGAAATGGATATAGAATAAAAAAAGAGATTGCCAGAGAAAAAAAATCAAATTATCAAGAACAGGAGAGAATGCAATCATGAATTAAAAGATGATGTAATTTCGATAAAGCAAACTGTAAAATGATTTTAAAATTACGAAAATAATGTCAAAAATTAAATGAATAATTTATTACATAGAGAAATTAGGAAAACGACTGGAATAAAAAGTGATTGAGAATATAGGATAATTGATACGAGATTGAAACATTTTTGGGTTTATTTTTCAGAATCTGAGTGAATGACAGAGGAAATTTGAACATTAGTCATGCAATGATCTCTGATAAGGAACAACTTAATGCTATTGTCTGAGAATCTTTGTAAGCCAAATGTTAATAGACGAGGTTAAGCAAAGGTTAATAAAGACAAATTCACTTACTGGTCATTAAAAATTTTCAAAGTATCGATCTGTCGTTTTCTCTTGACGGCGGCATTTTCATTCTCTCCACGGAATATTCGTGATATCATTTAAATGCCTTAATTTTGGAAAAATCATTCGCTTTAATCGTACTCTGTCAAATAATTATTAACAGACAGCAGAAACAGCTGTTCCAATTGGTGCAAACTTCATACAGGAAGTGACCAATGACGTCATTTGTATGTCACGTGAATCGAGCCGCGAATATGCAATCAAAAAGTCAATAAACATCTTATCTGTCGTTATTCTTTACTTGCACTGATATTTTCTTGTTTGTTTAGACAAATTTGTAGATTTTCGATTTATTTTTGCTTATTAAAACTGCAATTTTCGTATAGTCCTCTTACTCGCAAGGAAAATAGTGCAAATAAGTTCGGTTTTGTTTGTAAACATAACCTTAAAATGTGATTGTTGCTTGTAAACAAAAAAATATTTTTTTAATTTTTTAAGAATACTATATAATGTTGTAATTATTGTAAATAAAACTTGCAATTATCTGCATCAATATGCCGGTTTTTCAAGAATCGTGTGCAGAGGTAAGGTTATTTTTATTCAAGAATTCACAATTTTAATAATTATTCGCACTTTTTTTCTTTTAAAAAATTTATTTAAAAATGTATTGTAATAAGAAGATGTTTGTAAATATGATGTATAAAATTAAAATTTTGTTTTCTGTACAAAAATTAGTCGATTATTACAGATATTATTTTAATTAACTCGGAATTTTGCATTATTTCAGCAAATACAAGCTCAGACGGTAATTATAATTCATCCTGGGTCTTTGTATCTTAGAATAGGACGAGCTTCGGATTTAAATCCTTTCACCCTTATAAATGCAATTGCAAGAAGAAGACTTCAAGGAGGTCTGGAACATAAGGATAATTTTCTTCCTTCACTCGTCCCTCGAGTAAGAATAATTAATTTAAATAAATTAGTTACAGTACCGTCGGAATTTGTCAGTCCACTCATATTTGAAGGTTTGAAAATCGTCTTTAAACGTACAAAGTATAATTATTAAAATTTTTCTGACTTTATTTTGTCAAAGTAGATGAAATTTTGAGAAAAATAAGACCTGCGTGAAGTAATTTAGTTCATTTTTCACTGAAATATGTTCAAAAAAGCGGAATTTTTAATGTTTGACAAAAATTCAAATTACTCTTAAAATAATAATGTTTTTCTAAAGTTTCTATGCTTATTTTAAAGGGCATTTTCTGAAAAATAACATTATTGGATAAGCATTGAATTTGGGCAAAAAAAAATCAAAATCATAGAAATAAATTGAAAAAAATTAGAATAATAAAAAATTGGAGAAAATAATTGAAAATTGAAAAAAATGATTGAATTTGAGATAAATAATTACAAATTTAGAGAATTAATTCAGAAATGATGAAAATAATAAAAAAAATTTTAATATAATTGAAAAAATTACATAATATATTTTAAAAAAAAGAAAATTAAAGAAAAATACTTAAAACTTATAGAAGTTCATTGCCAAAAAAAAAAGACAAAATAATTAAAATTTAGGAGCAAATAAATGAAAAAAGATAAACATAATTTAAAATTCAAAAGAACAATTTTTAGTTTAAGAAAAATAATTGCAGAAAATACAGATAAATAGTTTAAAATTTAGGAATTATGAAAAGAATTGAAAATGATTAAAAATGAAAGAAAATAATGGGAAATTTGAGAAAAATATTTAAAAATATTAAAAAATAATTTTAAGAAATAAGAATAATTAAAAATTGAGGAAAATAATTAAAAAATAATTTTAAATTTTAAAACTTGTAGAAAATAATTAAAGTATGATAAAAACAATGATAAGTTGAAAAATATTAATGAAATTTGAAATAAATAATTGAAAAAATTGCAGAATTTTTTCAAAATTATTAAAAGATCCGTTTGTTGGTTTCAACGCCCAAATATATAATGCGTGTAACCTGTAATTAATAAAATGTTATGATATAAATAAAAATAAATAAATAAAATAGAAAAAAATTTAAATTTGAGAAAAATACTTGAGAATCTGAGAAAGCAATTGAAAAAAATGAGAACCATTAAAAAGTGCAGAAAAGAATTGAAGAAGGCTAAAAATAATTGAAACTCAAGATAATTAATAAAAAATTGTTAAATTATGATAACAAATGACAATAATTAAAAACGGAAGAAAATAATTGAAATTTGAGAAAAATACCTAAAAATTTAAAAAAATAATTTTACAAAATGAGAATAGAAATTAAGAATTTAGGGAAATAATTGAAGAATGATAAAAATTTTTTTAATATAATTGAAATAAAATGAAAATAATTTAAATTTCAGATAAATTAATTAAAATAAATATAATTAATAATTTAAATTTGAGATAATAACTGAAAATTTAGAAAATGAATAGAAAAATAATTAAAATAAAAAAGACGGAGAAAATAATTGCATAATGATAAAAAGGAATGAATATTGAACAAAATAATTACAAATTGAGATATATAATTGAAAGTTCTGGATATTCATTCAAAAATTTTATTGTAAGCCTGTACACTGATGTAAATAAATAAATAAATAAATAATGAAAATGATTATAAATTGAAAATAATAATTGGAAAATGAAAATAATAATGGTGAATTAAAAACATTAATTTCATTTTGCGATAAATATTATGAAATTTAGCAATAAATAATGAAATTGTTTTATTGTCGAAGAGAAAATAATCAACATTAAAAAAATGATTAAAAAAATTTTTAAATATAATTGAAATTTACGGAAGGTAGATTTAAGATTTAGGGAAAAAAGTAAGAAACAATGAAAATGATCAAAAATTGCAGAAAGTAATTGGAAAATGATAAAAATAGTTGAAAAACGTACTTTAAGTAATTGAAATCATAAAAGAAAAGAATTATTAAAAATTTCAGAAATTTTTAAATAATTTCAAATTTTGTATATTTGAACCGATTTCAATTATTTTTGTCAGTTGTCTATTAATCTAGTCATTTTTCGAATCTCGTTTTCAATTGACAATTATTTTCCTCATTTTTACAAATGTTCTTCAATTTTTCAATTACTCTCGTCATTTTTCAACTATTTCCTTCAAATATTAATTATATTTCGCAATTTTCAATTATTTCTGTCAGTTTTTTTCAATTTTCAATAATTATCTAACCATTTTATAATTATTCTTTGATTTTTTTAATTATATTTTTCGGTTTTGTATTAATCAAGTTATTTTTTAAATTTTGTTTTCAATTGTCAATTATTTTCGTCATTTTGTAATTTTTTTTTTCAATTATAAATTATTTTTTTAAATTTTAGTTTAATTCTTAAATTTTTAATTTATTTCTTCAACTTTTTATTATCTTCTTCAATTTAAGTTATTTGATAATGTCAATTATTTTCGTCATTTTGTAATTTTTTTTTCAATTATCAATTATTTTTTTTAAATTTTAATTTAATTCTTAAATTTTTAATTTCTTTCCTCAACTTTTTATTATCTTCTTCAATTTAAATTATTTTTTTTGATTATTTCCAACAATTATTCCTATAATTTACTTAATTTTTTAATTTGCAATTTTTTTTCTTTAAATGTAATATTTCTTGTTTAATTTTTTAAATTATTTTTTTCGGTTGTGTATTAATGTAGTCATTTTTCTAATTTCGTTTTCAATTAAAAATTATTTTCGTCATTTTTACAAATTTTCTTCAATTTTTCAACTATTTCATTCAATTATTAATTATATTTCGCAATTTATAATTATTTCTTTTAATTTTTTTAAATTTTCAATTATTATCTTAACATTTTATAATTATTCTTTGATTTTTACAATTATTTTGTTCGGTTGTGTATGAGTATAGCCATTTTTTGAATTTTGTTTTCAATTGGCAATTATTTTCGTCATTTTGTAATTTTTGTTTCTAATTATCAATTAGTTTTTCAAATTTTAATTTAATTCTTAAATTTTCAATTTATCTATGCAATATTTATTATTTTTTCTTTAATTTCAATTATTGTTTTCGATTTTCAATCCAGTTGTTCAATTTGCAATTATTTCCAACAACTATTTTGTTTAAAATTAATATTTATTATTTAATTTTTCAAACTATTATTTTCAATTGTGTAATTAATCAGGGTGTCTACTAACCGGGAAAAACGGGAAAATCGGGAAATAACCGGGAATTTAAATTGACCTGGAAAAACCGGGAATTAACAGGGAATTTTCCGTCAAACCGGGAATTTTTTTTCTGGGATAATAAATTCTTTTCAGTTTTCAATTATTTTCTTCAATTTCCAATTATTTTCTACAATTCTCAATTATTTTCTTCCATTTGGAATTATTTTCATTAATTTAAAATTATTTCTTCATTTCTCAATTATTTTCTTCGATTTTCTACTATTTTCTTCAATTGCCAATTATTTTCATCAATTTCTAATTAATTTATTTAATTCTGAAATATTTTCTACGATTTTCAATTATTTTAATCAATTTTTAATTATTTTCTTCAACTATAAATTATTTTTTTGAATTGCCAATTATTTGATTCAATTTTCAATTATTTTCTTCAATTTTTAATTATTTTCATCAATTTTTAATTATTTTCTTCAGATCTTAACTATTTTCTTCAATTTTTAATTATTTAATTTAATATTCAATAATTCTCGACTTTTTTCAACTATTTTTTTCAATTATCATTTATTTATTTCACATCTCAATAACTCCTCTATTTTTCAATTATTTTCTTCTATAATCAATAATTCTCGCCTTTTTTCAATATTTTTTTCAATTATCAATTATGTTTTTGAAACTTGAATTCAATTCATCAATTATTATTCCACGATTTTCATAAAATCGCATTTTCTTCAATTTCAAATTATTTTCTACATTTTTTAATTACTTTCTTCAAATTACAATTACATTGTTCATTTTTTATTGTTTTTTTTTTCAAATTCTATAATTCTTGGGTTGTTCAATTTCTTTTTTCTTCAATTATAACTTATTTTCTTCTTCTTTCAATCCCATTGTTCAATTCTTGAATTATTTTCTTTAATTCTAAATTATAATTTTCGACATTCAATTCCATTCTTTAATTTTTTTTTAATATTCAATAACTCTAGGCTTTTTACAATGATTTTTTTTAAATTCTCAATTATTTTCTTCAATTTCCAATTATTTTTTCATATTTCTTTCAGTTTCTCAATTTCTTTCAATTTTCAATTTCTTCTCAATTTTCTTTAATACTTAACAATTCTCAGCTTTTTTAAATTATGTTTTTCTTTCAATTTTTATTTATATTGAGAATTTTTAAATTATTTTCATCAATTCGCAATTATTTCCGTCGATTTCTAAACTTTTCTGCTGTTTCCAAATATTGTATTTAATTTTTTAGTACTTTCTTCAATTTTTAATTATTTTGTTCAATTTTCCATTATTTTTTTTAATTTTTAATTATTTTGTTCAATTTTTAATTGTTTGTTTCAATATTCAGTAATCTCGACTTTTTTCAATTATCAGTTATTTATTTCATGTTTCAAAACCTCCTTCAATTTTCAATAATTTTCTTCTATTTTCAATTTAATTGTTCAATTGTTCAATTATTTTTTTCAATTCTCAATTAATTTCTTTAAATAAATTCTTTTCTTCTTTTTTCAGTCCAATTGTTCAGTAATTTTCTTTAATTCTCAATTATTGTATTCGAATTTCAATTTTATTTCTAAATTTTCAATTGTTTTTTTTTAATATTCAATAATTCTGTGTTTTTCTGATTTCAATTTGATTATTTAATTTTCAATTTATTTCTTTAATTTTGAATTCTTAACTTAAATTTTAAATTATTTTTTTGGATTTTCTATCTAGTTGACCAATTTTCAATTATATTCTTTGAATTTAATAACCATTGTTCAATTTTTTCAATTATTGTTCAATTGTAGATTCATATTTATTACATTCTCATCCTAAATGAGAAGGTCTTCAATTTTTTTTTTTTAATTTTTTTTCTAATTGTCAAATATCTTTGTCATTGTTCAATTATTTCTTTTCATTATTAATTGTTTCTTTTAATTCTTAATTATTATTTTTTGTAAAGTTTAATATTTAATTCTTCAATTCTCAATTATTTTCTTTGAATTTCAATTATTTGCTTCAATTATCAACTGTTATCTTCAATTTTTGTAGCTATTTGTAGGTCTATTTATACTTAAAATAAATTTTAAGTCAACAAGAAAAAAAAACCCGGAAAAATAGGAACAAAAACCGGGAAATGACCGGGAATTTTGTGGGACGTAATTAGTAGACACCCTGTAATTATGTGTCTATTTTTCAAATTTTGTTTTCAATTGTTAATTATTTTCGTCATTTGTCAGATATATTCTTTTCAATTTTGTAATTTTCATTATTTGAATTTGCAAAAATTGATAGTTTTAAAGTAAAATAAAATTAAAATAATATTTTATTCTTCTCTCAGACCAAAGAATTAACTCAGGCCATGGAAGAATCTCGTCTTCAGGTATCGCACACTCTTCAATCTTGTCTTCAATCAGATGGAAGAAGAAGATACGCAACACCTCCTCAACAAATAGCAGCTTTCAATCGTAGATCGAATCCTGAAGTTCTCTCTCCTTCCTCTGGTGAATGGGTTAAAACAGACCAGGATGTGGTTATTGGAGATGACATTTTATCTCTAAATCCTGCTGAGGATTTCAATATTCACTTTCCGTATAGAAGAGGCGAGCTGAATATTCATCCAGGTCCTGGTGGCAGTCTTCGTTCAGTTTTGGCAGATTTAAAAACAATTTGGGAGTACGTTTTGACAGAAAAATTGAACATTCCTCTCAGAGATTTGAAACATTACCGAGCAGTTCTCATTATTCCTGATATTTATAATAGGCATTATTTAAAGGAGTTAACGACTCTTATGTTGTGTGATATAGGCTTCGGTGGCTGCTTTCTTTTACAGGTGACATTAATTAATACTTCCTAATCTCAAATTTGACAATTTAGATTTATTTATTTAATTTTTAGGACCATGTGGCAGCCACATTTGGAGCAGGATTGGGTTATGCTTGTGTGGTTGATGTGGGAGATCAAAAAACTTCCGTTTCGTGTGTAGAAGATGGAATTTCTCACAGAAATACTCGTGTTCGAATGGATTACGGAGGTGGTGATATCACACAAACTTTTTTCTGGCTTCTGCAGAAATGTGCCTTTCCTTATAAAAATTGCGATCCTTCCGATAAACTGGACGCACTCTTACTTAGTCAATTGAAGAAAGATTTTTGTCACGTGGATCTGAACATTTGCGGATCACAAGAAAAAACTTTCATTGTCAAGAAACCGAGACAACAAACTGAAACGTACACTTTACAAGTGAGTTTTTAAAAAGTGATTTTTGACATTCCCTGCAGGACTGCAATGGATTCAAATAATAATTTTAACTTCATTCATTTTTTAAAAATAATTCCAACTTTTGCTTAATGTCTACTTTAACTCCGAATAATGTACAAATTATGACATTTTTTTAATTAGTTATTATTGATTCATAGATCACGATATAAGCATATTTTATTTTTCTTTTCTTGCATTACTTTTAATATGTTTCTGGTGATGATTTTGTCGAGTTTTACTTTTAATTCTTCTTTTTGTTTTTTTCCTTTAAAATTTATGGTGACCATATTCCTGTTTAAGATGTATTTTTTGTCTATTGTAACTTATATTTATCTTAAAGTTTTTCATGTTTAGTACTTTTGTACGAAAGAGATGTTTTTTTAATTAAAGCCCGTTTAAGTGTTAAATATATAATTTTAATCACGATTTAAATCATCGGGTCATTTGAATTAAAATCATGATTTAAAGAAATACTTCAGACTTTACCGAATATCTAATATTGCATTTAAAAAATCAGAAATGAAAAAAAAAGCCAGAAATTCGTGGATAAATATTGAAAATTTCAGTTTTAATATTTTATTCTTTATAAAATTTGAAAAATTGGACTAATAGAGATGGTCAAAATACGAACTAAAAATTTCTGATTTGAAAATACCAGTTATTATAATTTAAATAAATTCCAAACGTCAAGTAACTCATAATTTCACGTCAAGTAATTTATTAAAACTTTCAATTTTCAATTAATTCAAATTTAAATGCACATTAATTGATATTTCTAAATAGGGTTTCACCCCGTTTTTCAAGTCGTATTAATTAATTAAAAATTTTTTACTAATCTTCTTAGATAATTAATTAATTTTAATTATTTTACATATTTACAATAACCCTATTTTTACTTCTAGACCGACTTTTTTTTGTTAATTCATGCAATTTTTTTCACATCTTGTCTATTTTTTTCCAAACTTCCTTATTCTTTCATAAAATTTAGAAATTTTTTTTATTTCTCTAAAATATTTTTGTTTAATGTTCCAAAACTTTTTCTATTTTTAAAGGATTTTTACTTTTCTTTTGTGGACTTTTTATTTATCTTTATACATTTTTTAATTTTATTTTTACATCTTATTTTCTAATAGATTGTTCGATAAAAAAACTTTTCTCCATTTTCTTCCTTCTTCGAATCTTCTTAATTAATTAATTTCTTAATTTTTTTATTTTCTCCATTTTCTTCCTTTCTTCTTTGAATTATCTTAATTAATTTCTTAATTTTCTAAATTCTTGTTTAATTCTTCTTTTTCTTTTTACTTTAATTCTTATTTATTTATTTCTTTTCTTCCTTTTTTCTACGAATTATCTTAGTTAATTTCTTACTTTTTCTAATCCCCTCATTTTCTTCCTTTCTTCTTCGAATTTTTTTAATTAATTTATTACTTTTCTTAATTTCTCCATTTCAACATTTCTTCGTATTTTCTTAATTAATTTCTTAAATTTTTCAATTTCTCCACTTTCTTCCTTCTTCAAATTATCTTAATTCATTTTTTTATGTCTACTTCTTTCTTCTTTCTTTCTTCCTTTCTTCTTCGAATTTTCTTAATTAATTTCTTAATGTTTTTATTTTCTTCATTTTCTTTATTTTCTCTTCGAATTATCTTAATTAATTTTTTTTTTCAATATCTTCATTTTCTTTTTTCTTCTACTTATCTTCATTCATTTCTTGATTTTTTTTAATTTTTCTGAAATTCTTCTTTCTTTTCTTCCTAGATTCTTCGAACCATCTTGATTATTCTCTTAATTTTTTTAATTTTTCTTCCTCTCTTCCTAAAATTTTCTTAATTTTTTTAATTCTTTATATTTTTTTTAAATAAAAAAATATATTTCTCAATTTTCTTCCTTTCTTATTCGAATTTTCTTAATTTTTTCTTAATCTCTCCATTTTCTTCATTTTTTCTTCGAATTATCTTGATAATTTTTTAACTTTTTTAATTTCTTCATTATTTTCCTTCTTTGAATTATCTTAATTCATTTCTGGTTTTTTTAAATTCATCTTTAATCTTCTTCTTTCTTTTCTTCCTTACCTCTTAAAGTAACACTACCCAAGTGCCATACGCCGATTTTTTTTAAACTTGGCACACAAGTATAACATCAAAAAACATTTGACACCTATTTTTTTATATCGGCCCGTTTTGAGTTTTAAGCGTAGAAAACACCCTTAACAGAATTTAAGGGAGGAAACTAGTATCTCCGCTAAAACTTACTAGAATGACACAAAACTTGTTACTCGGGGGTTTTTGGGGTCGCTGATTACGAATCCGGTGTTAGATTAACAACACTATTTTAAAAAAAGTTACAGACCTCAAATTACTGTACAAATGGGAGAAACAAATCAAAAAAGGTGGACCTAAACATGATAAATTGTTACAGATATCAGAATACGTTTTAGAACAATTCGAAAGTGCCTAGGATAAATCATTACCAATTCATGACATTGATATTAATTCTTAAACCTATAGCTGTATTATCCAGCCAATCGTTTCTGTAGATAGTTCTTCAGATATTTTTTGATAGTATTACAAGAAACAGGTGGTAAATTTAGACCGATTGTGGAAAAAATTTACGTAAAGCAGACAATATCATTGCGTTAGCTTCGAGATCAGGTAAACTAACGTCAGATCTGTCCTTTCAATGGTTCAAGGAATTTTTTTTTTTTGTAAATGCAGGCGAAGAATCTGTTCTTTGTTTATATCCTTGGGCTGGACAAACTGAAAAAATGTTTGACGATGTTGACAAAGGTTATAAAGGTATCAAAATTTTCACAATTTCTGCTGGAAATAAAGTCTGGATCCGCCACTGTGTAAATTTACATTTGCGAAACAACATTCTTAAAATCCAGTCTCTAATTCACAATTTATTTTAGTCACCTAGATTACTCACATTTGGCACTTTGGTTTTCCTATAATAAATTTACTTTGTGCAACATCTGTAAGAAAAGTACCATTTATCTTGCCTGAAAAGTAGACGCAAAATAGGTCATTGCTGCACATAGCAACAATGTATACTTTGCTGCATATCTGCCATTTTGAATTTTCAAAAACCAACATTGGATTCGTAATCAGCGACACCAAAAACCCCCGAGTAACAAGTTTCAAGCAAATCAGATTGACTTTTTATTTTATCGGCCGCCATATTGGATCCGCCATTTTGAATTTTCAAAAACTAACACCAAATTCGTAATCAGCGACACCAAAAACCCCGGAGAAACAAGTTTTTAGCAAATCTAATTAATTTTTTATTTTATCGGCCGCCATATTGGATCCGCCATTTTTAATTTTCAAAATTTAACACCGGATTCGTAATCAGCGACCCCAAAAACCCCCGAATAACAAGTTTCGTGTCATTCTATTAAGTCTTAGCAGAGATACTGGTTTCCTCCCTTAAATTCAATTAAGGGTGTTTTCTACCCTTAAAACTCAAAACGGGCCGATATAAAAAAATAGGTGTCAAATGTTTTTTGATGTTTTACTTGTGTGCCAAGTTTAAAAAAAATCGGCGTATGGCACTTGGGTAGTGTTACTTAGAATTTTCTTAATTAATTTCTTTAAAATTTCTTAATTAATTTCTCCACTTTCTTTATTTTTTCTTCAAATTATCTTCATTATTTAATTTTGTTTAATTTCTTCATTTTCTTCCTTCTTCGAATGGTCTTATTCTTTTTTTGATTTTTTTAATTCTCCTTTAATTCTTCTACTTTCTTTTCTTCCTATCTTCTTCTAATTATCTTGATTAATTTATTAATTTTCTTTCTTCTTCTAATTATATTAATTCATTTCTGCACTTTTTAAATTCTATTTCTTCTTCTTTCTTTTCTTCCTCTTTTTCTTCGAATTATCTTAGTTAATTTCTTACTTTTTCTAATTCATCCATTTTCTTCCTTTCTTCCTTGAATTTTCTTAATTAATTTCTTAATTTTTTTTATTCTTTACAGTTCGTTAGATAAAAAAAATATTTCTCAATTTTCTTCATTTCTTTTTCGAATTTTCTTGTTGTTTCATAATTTTTTTGTCGTTTCTTGCATTTTAATTAACTTATTAATTTTTTCATCATTTTTCTATTTCTTAGAATAATTTTCTCCTCTTTTAAATTGAATTTCTTTTAAGTTTAATTTTTATTTTTTAATCTCGAATTTTTGAAAACAGTTATTCACTTTTTTTTTCAATTTCTTAGTTTTCTATTTTTTTGATGACTTTTATTCTTTTATTTGATTTTATGTAAATTTAAGCTTGTACTAAATAATCTCATTTTTTTAATGTAAAATTGAAAAAAATAAAGTGTCGTTTGTTTTAAGGAGGTTCTATGGTATGACGGTACTAGTCAAAACAGAGACCATTATTTTGAGGTTAGGTTTAAATTTAATTTTACGAATATATAATTAAACAATTGTATTTATTAACTTTATTTACATTATTTACTTTTTAAATATGACTATTTTTCATGTGTGATCAAAATCATCATTTTAAAATGTCAGAACGTCTGAACTGTATCGTGTAAAACGTGAAATATTTGTACAAATTAATTTATTGCAACTCTCACAGGTACATAATGACACTTTTTTCATCAGATATTTAATCCTTATACATCTGTGATGTATTAAAAAAAGTTTCATTAATTTGGTAATGCTAAATACTTTGTGGCAAATAAATATATATGAAAAACTACTGATTTCCCATAAGACTCAATGCTAAATGTTCAAAAATATTAAAAAACAAAAACGCTTATAACTTTTTTCACAAGTACATTGAAGTCTCAAAATTTTAACTGCATCATTATAAAACCTTTGTCTATCAGTGTACCAAATTTGATGAAAATGGTAATGTTAATTCTCTTTACGATAGAACCTCCTTAAATCATGATTTTTATCAGCCCTGCGATCCTGGAAATGTGTAGATTTAAAAATGATTATTCACTGGACACTCTATAATTGGATTATTTTTTATTCCAATTTTTCTTTTATTTAGGTAGGTGACGAATGCTTAGTTGCTCCTCTCAGTCTTTTTCAACCTGAACTCTTTAAAGTAACAGGCACTCATAATGCTCATGTTCAAAAACGTTCTGCTGGCGATCCAGAAGATCCACATGATGAGAATTATTTAAGAGAAACGAGTGTAAGTTTTTGTTTATTAGATACTAAAATCAATAGCAACATAAAACGGTAAAAAGATTTTTAATTGAAAAGTTTGTTAGTTTTTTATATAAAATTTCTTTGAATTTAAAGCCAATTTTAAGAACATAAAGAATTTTTTAGATAGAAAATATTCAATATTGAAAAAAATGGTTAATTGTGAAATTATTTTAGAGGCGAGGGATCAAAGAAAATTTGGAACAAACATTAGAATCTCAGGAAGAAACTGCAACACCTGCAGTGGTTGGTGAAGAGGAAGTTGTCGTTGATGCTGTCGATTCTGCTCCTATCGCTTTACAAAATAGGGAACTAGATGCACCTCGTGAATTTGTAACTGGCCCTCAACAATTATTAGGTCTTGATCATGCAGTTTTGCAAAGCATCGACCGATGCCGTTAGTATTATTTTCTTTTCTTTCATTGAACAAATAATTAAATTAAAAATCATTTTATTTTCATTATCCTCATATTTTACACAGTATAGTGTTTTTTTTACATTATAAACATAATCAAAAATACGAAAAATATAAATAAATATAATTAAGTGTAAATAAAATATCTTTTTTTTTAACAGCGACTGAAGATTTGAAGAGAAAAATGTACAGTTGTGTTTTGGTTGTCGGCGCTGGAATGAAATTTCAAGGAATCGGAATGTGGTTACATAACAGAATTTCTTTACAGATTCCATACATGTACAGAGCAGGTATAGTTTTTAGTTTCTTTGGTTAATCATTTTCTTTAGTTAATTTTAAATCTTCAAAATTCAAGTATTTTTTATTTTTTAATGATTAATTAATTGATTCTTTTAGTATTGAGGTGGTTAATGCCTTATTTTTCACTTTTTTTTAGAGCAATTAGATATAATAACTCAACCTAAGGAAATGGATCCAGGAATGACTGCGTGGAAAGGAGCTGCAATTTTAAGTTGCTTAGAATCAGCTCAGGAACTGTGGATCAGTCGACAAGAATGGGAGCGAAGTGGCGTGAGATTATTGAGAGAAAGAGCTCCTTTCATGTGGTAACTTTGTACCTGTTAATAAATTTTTAATAACAAACCTCAGCCTCGGATAATTATAGCAAATTTACCATTTTGCACATGTTCTTATCGTTTGGATGATAAGAAATTATACCTAAAATTTCCAACTGTTGTGTGATAAAAAAGTTCTTCCGATTTATATCAATGTAAACGTCATCTCCGCCTTTAAAGTGTTTTTTACTAAGTTCCTGAAACAAATCGTAAAATTTATACATTTAATACATTTTACTTCTGATCAATATTATAGGAAATTGTATTCATTTGATTGATTTATGTGATGCTTATTTCAGTTAAATTTGTATTTGATTTTTAATATATATAATGATTGTTTTTAATTATTTTGTTTTGGCAATTAACATTACTTACCGATAAGAACTTCATGAAATCATTGATTTCTGGAAAAATTATGTCAATCGTTTCTGCCTAAAAAATATTAATTTTCTTGAGTTCGTGATATTTTATTTTTTTCCGAATGTTTTCTTAGGGTTGCTACGTTTTCAAAATTCCATGATTTTTACAGGTTTCCAGAAAATTTTTTATCAAATTCCATGACTAAATAAAAAATAAGTAGCAACATTAACACGAGAAACTTTGCTTTGTTGTTGGTCATTTAAAACTATAAATTTTTGCAAATGCTATAAATAATGAAAATGATTTGTAGGAAATAATTGAAAATTGAAGGAAATTATTAATAATTGTATGATATAATTGAAAAACGACGCAAATAATTGAAAAATTGAAGAAAATATCTGCAAAATGAAAAAAAAATTGACAATTAAAAACAAAATTCGAAAAATGATTAAAAATTAAAGAAAGAAATTGAAATTTAAAGAATATAATTAAAAATTGAAAAAAGTAATCAAAAAGCTGAGAATTATGGAATATAGAAGAAAATAATTGAAAACTGAAGAATGGTATTGAAATTTGAAGAAAATAATTTAAAAATGAAAAAATAAATTGAAAATTTAAGAATTAAATTCAAATTTGAAAAAATAATTCATAATTAAAAAAAGATGAAAATTATTGAATTTTGAATAAAATCATTTGAAATTAAAGACTGCAATTTTAAATTGAAAATAATAATTGAGAAGTGAAGAAAATAATTAAAAATTGAGAAATTAAATTAAAGATTAAGGAATGGAATTAAAATTTTGAGAAAATAATTGACAATTAAAAAAAAAATTAGAAAACTGTCGAGAATAATCGACAACAGAACAAAATAAGTTTAAAAATTAAAGAATAAATATAAAATTTAAGAAAAATAATTGTAAATTGAAAAATTAGTAGAAAATAATTAAAAATTGCGGAAAAAAATTAATAGTTGAAAGAAATAATTGAAAAATGACGAGAATAAATGAGAAATTGAAGCAAATATCTGAAAAATAACGAAAATAATAGACAATTGAAAACAAAATACGAAAATGACTAGATTAATAGACAACATAACAAAAAATTGTAAAAATTAAAGAGTAATTATAAAATTTTTAGAGAATAATTGAAAAAATTGTAAGAAATAATTGCAAATTGTGGAAAATAATTAAAAATTGAAAGAAATAATTGAAAAATGACGAAAATAATAACTGGAGAAAATATTAAAAATTGAGGAAATAAATTGAAGATAAAAGATTTAAATTGAAATTGTAAGAAAATAATTGATAACTTTAAGAAAAAATGCTAAATGATTAAAATAATTAAACATTAAGAGAAATATTTGACAATTGAAAAAAAAAAAGAAAAAAAAGTTCGAAAAATGGCTAGAATAATCGATAATAGAACAAAATTATTGAAAAAATTAAAGAATAATTATAAAATTGAAGGAGAATATTAAGTTGTCAATTAAAAATTGAAGAAAATTATAGATAAAATTTTAGAAAATAAATGATAATTAAAAAAAGACGAGAATTATTGAACATTGAATGAAATAATTGAAAATTGAATAAAATAATAGATAATTGAAGAAACTAATTAAAAATGGAGGAAATTATTTGAGAATTGTAGAATTAAATTGAAATGTGAAGAAAATAATTGATAATTCAAAGAAAAATTACTAAATGATTAAAATAATTAAACATTAAGAAAAATACTTGACAATTGAAAAAAAAGTTTTAAAAATGGCGAGAATAATCGATAATAGAACAAAATTATTGAAAAAATTAAAGTATAATTATAAAATTGAAGGAGAATATTAAGTTGTCAATTAAAAACTGAAGAAAATTGTAGTACAAATTTTAGAAATTAAAGGAAAATTGAAAATTAAAGAATTGTATTGAAATTTCAAAAAAATAATTGATAATTGAAAAAAGACGAAAATTATTGAACATTGAATAAAATAATTGAAAACTGAAGAAAATAATTAAAAATGGAGGAAATTATTAGAAAAATAAAGAATTAAATTGAAATGTGAAGAAAATAATTGATAATTGAAAGAAAAATGACAAAATGACGAAAATCATTAAATATTTAAGAAAATAATTGAGAAATGAGGAAAATTGACAAAAAAAATTCAAAAGCTGTCAAGAATAATCGACAAGGGAACAAAATAATTTAAAAAATTAAAAAATAATTATAAAATTTAAGGAGAATAATATTATATTGAAAATCACTCTCTATTAATGATTTCAATCAATGCATTTTCACAGGAAACCATTTTAAAAGGACTAAATTGTCAGTAATTTTTCACTGATTGATATAGATGAAAATAATTTTTAATTTTAGTAACAGCATTGAAAATTTCAATTATTTTCTATTGATCAATCAGGTAAATGTCATCAACAATTTAGCAGTTTTGAATTTACTTCAAATGAAATATAACTGATTGAAATCATAAAAAGAGAAATTAATTAAATTAATTTGTTAAAACAACAGTCTATAAAATTCCCTGACTACAAAAAAATTCCATTGCAATTCCAGGTTTTTCAGAACCGTAGTAACCCTGATTTATTAGTTTTACAATACTAACTTACAAGATTTTTTTTGACTTCAGAAAAGATACGTTTAGATAAAGCATACTCTTCCTCATAGGTGACTTTAGCTTGATTTTCATTAGCGTTCAAGGCAGCTTGTTTCATTCTCTCGTACCCCTTTATTTTGTCCTCTAAACTGAAAAAAATTTTGCATAAGTTTTGCAAATAGTTGGTTGATAAAAATAATACTTAGATAAAAATGTACTCACTAAGAAACTTCACTTTTGAAATTAGATAAATTTCGATTCATTCTATTCATAAGTTGCTGTTTGTTTTGAATAATTTCTTCTAAATTCTGCATCACAGTTGCATTCATATCCTTTGTTTCTGGAATCGGATAATTTTTGGGAACTTCTTCTAAAGCAAGCTTTTCCAAACTTTCTAAAAACTGTTGCTGTTTTCTTAAAATATCCTCTTCAGTTGTATTTTCATTCAATGGGAGACTTGGATTATTTCTTATAGTTTCGGTTAATTCGTCTATTTCGATCTGCATCTCTACTAAAGCAGTTTTTAAATGTTCGTAGGTTTCTTGAAGAGATATCTGACTTTTGGCTGATTCTGACTCATTGGAATTTGATTGATTAGAACTCATTTTTATTATTTTATCTGGAAGAAAAGTATTTGTAATAAAAAAAATAATTATTAGTCTTTTTCTTGAATATATTAATTTTATGCTTATTACATACTTATTATTAATTGAAATTAATAAAATTTGAATGTGATTAAAAATTAATAACTATAAATAATTTAAAGAAATTGTTTACTTAATTTTGGCGGGAAAGACTGAGGGACGAACTAACCTCTCTTGTTTGTTTTTGTTTTAAAAAAAAACTTTATTTTTGACGTTATTTAGTAATGAGATTTTATTGTATTATTACATTGATAAAGAATAACTAAAATTTAATTTAATTTAAAATATTACTGACTTGTAATTCATGTAAATTGGGTAATTTCCACGAGAGACCAGAGGAGAAATTTCCTGTTTGCGAACAAAAATTCTGTAATTTAAAGAAATTTGAAGCAAAATAAACAATCCACAACATTAAAAACAATAAACAGCATTATTTTTCATTTTTCTTGTTTTTGTAGAGGACGACTGCACTTGTCAAACACTCAAACTATACTTGAACACATTTAAATGTGCGTCAAAAGCGTGTTTACTTTCTAACCTATAAAGTTTGTGTCAACACTTCGTGCTAAAAGCACAACAAACCGTTTTCTGAAATGGAAGAATATTGTCCTTTATGTATAAAACGAGGTCTTAAGAAGAAAATGAAGGCTATTCAAATTAATCTTGAAGAAGCTGTTTGGATGTGTGAATCAGAAGAGGTAATTTTAAGAATATTTATTTCCAAATCTATAACCTCTAAAACACTCATAACAATGTTTTTTCTTTTCTTTTAACTCTCATTTTCTCTATTTCGTCTAATTTTAACAATAAACTGAATAAGAATAAACAATTTCTAAAAAGATTTTTGTTTTCTTTTTATGTATAAAGACAAAATTTGCAAGGATAATTAATTTTATAACTTGTTTTAAATGTTGAATATATTTATTTATATTTTTTATACGTTTTAGTGTACTTGGCCAATGGATCATAAAGAACTTGAGTTCATTCCACGTAAAATAGGAGAAAGCTGGTCTTGTTATTGGAATACTTATAAGCCACAAAAATCTCCTGTGACTGTTCCTCAAACAGGATGGGATTTTTTCACTCCACCGTATACTCCAAGAACTGAAGTCTCGCCCACTGCTTCTTCAGAAACAAGTACTCACAGCACGATGAGTGTTAATTCCAAAGAATCAAATCATTCTTCCAAAGAATCATCAATTTGTTCTTCTAAAGAACTAACAAATGTTTCTTCCAAGGAAACAAATCTTTCTTGCAATGAACTAAGTCTTTCTCCCAAGGAATTAAATCTTCCTCCCAAGGAACTAAATCTTTCTCCCAAGAAATTAAATCTTCCTCCCAAGGAATTAAATCTCTCTTCCAAAGAATCTGCAAATACCACAAACGACCAAAATTTAAATCCAGTTGAAAACGAGATAAAAATCGAAGACGATATTTGTACTTTATCACCAACAAAAAGCGAGTTGCTTACGGACATCACAAATCCTTCAGTTTCAAATCCATTTTCCTTAGATCAACTAAGTTCCTGCAAATCTGAAAATTCAGATTCAGAAAATGCTCAAAATACTTTAACTTCTGATCTTAAGACAATTAATACCGGTGTTCCAACTATAGTTAATATCGAGAAAATGAATTTAGTTAGTGTAAGAGGTATTAATGGCAGTAAACAATTGCCAAAAGACATTAAAGAAAAATTAATTCCTACTCCGAAAAAGGTGGTTTTAATCAAAAATCGTCAAGAGAATGTTGTGGAAATTGAGGACAAGCCAAAATTTGAAATCAAAACGGTTAACATTGAGGGAATTCCACCAGTAACTTTAAAATACGAAATTCCCACCTTCTTAACAAAAGTTGATAATTCAGTCGAGAAAACTTGTGAAGTGGAGATAATAAAAGATCCAAAAGTAGATAATCAAAAGCCAATCAAAACTGAAACACAAAAAATTCAAATTCTATCCAAAAAAAATTTAATGGCAAGCAAAATGTTCCAGAAGTTTGATTTCAGTGAATTGAGGAAGTTAAAGAATGCAAAGAAAATTGATGTTGAAGAGATAAATATAGACGTTTCCGAAGAAACGAGTTCGGAAATTAAAGAAATTCCAGTTGTAGAAACTACAAGTACTTCTAATCAGAATTCGTCTTCTAATGTTCAATTACCACAAACGAATATTGATTTTGATAAATTTGACAAAAATTTCTCTCCACTTTCCGAGGATTCTAAAGATAATGTCATCAGTGATCTGGACTCTTTCCTTAACGACTTTCTCGAGGAAAATAAAATTAATATCAACGAGACTGTGGTTCCTAATCTTCCCGAGGATGACGATTGGATATCTTCTTTACTAACCTAATATTTTTTATTCCAAACTGTTACTATTTATTATAACGTGAAAATTTTATATTTATTGTACAAATTCCATAGACTGTAAAAATGTAGAAATTGTTAAGATAAAAGTAGATTAAAGAATACTTTTTTTTAATTCATTTGTAAAAAAATTTATTCACATAATTTTATACATAATAAATCAATCTTTTATAAATTATTTTTTAAAATCACGATTTTGGTAATCTGTACAAATTGCCGGAAAGTATCAAATGATGTTCTCTCACTTTTCTGTCCAGGAATAATTTCAAGTCTGATAAATTACATTCGACTGTTCCTGAGCCCTGGGAAGCGAACATTTTGAGCATTTGATGAATCCTTTCAAGTGGCATCGAATCGAGATTCGTTAGCATTCCAACAATATAGGACCAGAATACTTGCAACTCTCCTTCCCTTTGATCGCTGATGGAAGCCATGGCACTTTCTCCCTCATCATCTTCGACAATTTCCGTCACCTGATGACTCTTGGAACTGCTTTCTTCCTGGAGGGTATAAGTGTCATTAGACGTCTCTTTCAGAACTCCCTGAGTCACCCAAAATCCGATTTTTCTTCGAAGAACCGTAGTCGGAGCGTGAATCACTTCAGACAATTTTTCCAGTGTCCACTCGTGTTTCTCTTGGAAATACAAAATAATTGTTGCATGAATCGGTGTCACGTTCAGGTTGAATTTTCTGTCCTTCAGTTCAATCTCGAGATTCACGTTCCCAAGATGTGGCTTCCAACAAAGAGTTCTGTTACCTGAAACATTCGGAATTTTAAACAGAGTATCTAGGGAATTGTCATTTTCAAATTGGCATTTCATTATTGGAATTTAATTGATTTAATAAGAAATATTGAAAAAATGGAGAAAATAATTAGTCAGCATCAAGCAAATTGAATAAATGAGATAATTATAAACAAGTTTATTTTATGAGCATTTTGCTTCCACGTCAGCAAAAATATTTCCTTTCTCATGAAGGAAGCAATAAGATAATTTTGTAAAAAATGAAAATTTAAATTTTTGAATATTGGAATTTATTCTTTTAAATTTTGACAAAATATAAACTTTATATAGGTCAATCGATTTGTTTTGAAACAAGGAATATGATTTTTTACATATATTAAGTTAAAATTATAGGTTAAAAAAATTAAATAACTATTAAAATTATTTTAAAAAATCCTTGTGTCTAATTCCAGATTTTAGTAGTAAAAATAACAATACTAAATTTTATTTAAATCTGTTAAACCGTTTCCCAGTTATCGTGTTCACAAAAAAACGTACATCCACACACACACACACACATATATATACATCCGGAAATTTGATCAGGAACTCAAATAACACATTTCTAGATAGAGGAAAGTTAATTTGAAGACTTTTTAAAAAATTTGTAAACTTGAACGAATAACTACAAAAAAAAAATTAGAAATATTTGCAAAACTTGCAAAAGTAAGAAATTTGGAGAAAAGCTACTAAAGAATAAGAAAATGTAAAAAGTCGAGTACAGATTTAAACAAAAAAGAAGAAAATTTCAAAAATATGTTAATATCTTAAAATTCTAAAAAGTTTGACAAAAAATCCTTAAATTTCTTTTTTTAATCAAGAAATCGTGCGATGATAAACGAAAAATAATATAAATTTTTGTTTATAATAAAAATCAAAAATCATAGATGATAAATGAAAAATAATAAAAATTTTTATTTAAAATAAAAATTAAAATTAAAAACTATACCTATATGGGAAAAACTTGAAAGACTTACAAATTTTTTTTTAATTAAAAAAAACAATCAATTCAAAAACGTAAAAGTTGCATTAAATACAGGAAGATTAGCAAATCTAAAAGAATATTTTTAAAAATTAAACAAAATTTCTACCCCTCCCAATTAAAATGGAATAACTTAGAAATTAGAAAAAATATACAAAAAACGAGTGAATGTTTAAAAAAAAATTTTGAAATAAGAAACAAATTAGGCAATACTATGAGAACGTCAAATTTTTTTGAAATTTCCCAAAGGTAAAAGAATGTTTATTGTATTAGAAAATTAATTAAAAGATTAAAGAATAATAAGAAAAAATATTATCCACGCAAAAAATTGACGATAAAGTTAGAAAAATAGAAAAATGTTGAGAATTTTTAAACTAAGTGAAAATTTGTACTCAAGAATAAGATAATTTATATATAAGATTTAAGTTAACGTAAAATAATTAATTTTTGATTAATTAAATTTCAATAATTGAGATTTATTTGAATTTAATAATTTATTTTGTTTCTTAATTTGAGATTTATTTAAATTATATTGACTTGGAATTATTAAAATGATACAATGAGAAAAATTAACAAAAGATCATAAAGTAAAATAAAATAAGAATCAATTAGAAAAATAAAAAAATTATGAAAAAATATGTGAAAAATATCCAGTAAATATTTCAAAAATTATTAATTACAAAAATTTATTAGGAGTTCAAAGAATGATAAAATTATAAATGAACGAAAATTTTTTAAAAAAGTGAAGGAAGATAAGTAAAATATTTATAAAAGAAATGCTTATAAGAATAGAAAAGTTTAGGAAATTGTTCAAATTAATAAAGAAGAGAATTTTAAAAAATTTGGGAACAACTTTAAAAATCACTTTAAAACTTTTTTTTTAAAACAATTTTAATAATTGACATTTCGCTTCCACGTAAGCAAAAAAAATTGCTTCCTCATAGACGAAGCAATAAATCAATAATATTAAAGTTAATTGCAGAAGTTATTAAAAAAAAATTTTAATGCAAAAAGAAAGGAAAAAACATGAATTATTTTACGAATTTTTGATCAATTATAAACTTTATATAGATCGATCGATTGTTTTTAAGATAAGGAATATGATTTTTTTATTTATTAAATTACATTATTAGCGTTAAAAAATTGTTTGGCAAAAAACGATATTTTTTTTATGAAAAATGGTGCTTAAAAAATTTAGTTGCGTATTTCAAAAAATACCACCCCAATAAAAATAAAATAATTGAGAGATTAGAAAAAATATACAAAAAAATGAATGAATGCTTTTAAAAAATTTTGAAACAAAAAAAACAAAATAATTAAACAATTCTCAAAAGGTCAACTTTTTTTTTTAAATTTTCCAAAGATAGAAAAATGTTTTTTAAATTAGAAAATTAATTAAAAGATTAAAGAATAATAAGAAAAAATATTATTCACGCAAAAAATTGACGATAAAGTTAGAAAAATAGAAAAATGTTGAGAATTTTTAAATAAAGTGGAAATTTCTTCTCAAGAATAAGATAATTTTTAAATATAGGATTAGTTAACGCAAAATAATTTATTGAACCTAATTGACATTTGAGATTCATTTAAATTACATTGACTTGGAATTATTAAAATTATACAATGAGAAAATGTAATATGTACAAGATCATAAAATAAAATAAAGTAAGAAGAGTCTTAGAACAATTAGAAAAATTAAAAGATTATGAAATAATATGGGAAAATTATCGAATATATATTTTAAACAATTGTGATAAAATTAAAAAATCTATTACTAGTTCAAAGAATGATAAAATTATGAAAGAATTAAAAAATTTTACAAAATGGAAGGAAGATATACCAAGTAAAAAATTTACAAAACAAATCCCTTTATGAATAAAAAAGTTTAGAAAATTGTTCAAATAAAGAAAAGAATTTTATAAAATTTGGAAACAACTTTAAAAATTAATTTTAAAACAATTCTAACAATGGACATTTTTTTAAAAATCGAAAAATCTAGAAATCTTATGAAAGAGAAATTTAATTTAGAAAAAATAGATGAAATTTGAACAAAATAATAAAAAGGTAAGGGAATCTTAAAGAATTAAAAAAACATTAAATACCCCCCCCCCCCCTCTAGTCACAAAAAAATTAAATAGAATTGAAAAACATTTTTAAAATCATGTAATTTACAGAAAAATAGTTAAATAAAAAAAGATAAAATAAGAATTAAAACTACGCAAAAATTACTTACAAATATGATTTTAAAAAAGGGAGAAAAAACGTATAAAATATAATAAAATCTTTCAAGAAATGAAAACATGTATAATATAATAATACAAATTAAAAAACAGTTTTGAGAAAGTAAAATTGCCTAAAAAGTTCTAAGAAATAACAAAAAATTATTATTAAATGTGGAATTAATAAAGAGGTCAAAAAATGATTTTAAAAAACCCCCAAAATTATTGATAAACTAGAAAAAAAGTCAGAATGTAATATTATTTTTGATTTTTTTTTATTTTGCTTCCTCATAGAGGAAGCTTTGTGATATTTAAGATTTTTGATTATCCAAAAATAGTCTAAATCGACTCAATTTCATCTAAAAAACGTAAAATTTACTTTTCAAGCAAATGTCCAGCTCTTCTTTTATCGTCAGGATATCTCAAGAACACTTCAACGGATTTCAATAAAATTTGGATGACTTTATAAAGTTCATAAATATCTAAATTTGGACACAGAAAATTTTAAAAATACCCAATCAAAATTTGTTAAGCACCTTTTTTATCGAAAAAGTTCGTTTTTGCCAAAATTTGTTTCCGTGCTAAAAATACAACTTAATGAATTAGACAATCATATTTCTTATCTGAAGATGAATCGATTGACCTATATTTAAAGTTTATAATTGATCAAAAATTCATAAGATAATTAATGTTTTTTCATTTTTTTGCTTCTAAAATTCTTTTATATTTATAACTTCTTCAATTTTTATTTTATAATCAAAGGTCTTTTGGATAAAATATTTTAAATTAAAAGACAAACTACAGTGAAACCCACATATATTGGATTGATTTTACATCAGATGAATTTTTAAGTCTCTTAAGCTAAATTATTCCCATATAAATCGGATCTTAAAATTTCGGTATAAAATTCATATAAAATTTTCAACCAGTTTTTGAAAATCCATTTACTAACTATATACAAAAAATAACATTTATTAATTAAAATAACTTTTGAGAATAAATATCAAGTAAATTAAAAAAAACAAATATTAAAATATTTATAAAGAAAAAACGCACAGTGTTCTAAATAATTTGAAACAGTGCATATAAATATTTACTCAAATCGACAGTCTAGAGTGAATAGACTAATATCCTAATTACGTTACCGTCAATATTTAAATAAAAAATATTTAATTTACATGAAAACATCACTTTTAATGCTTTTAATAATAATTTAATAAAAAGAAACACTTTTAATGAAAAATTTGTGGTTATAGCGTTTTCCCGGGTGTATCGGATTTCCGCCTATATCGGATATTTTTCCCGGTCTCTTCAAATCCGGTATATGTAGGTTTTACTGTAATTAGTTTAACTTTTCAAATTACTAAAAAATCCAAAATTGTAATTTTCGAGATTCATCTATACTAATTCCCGGATTTTTTCCTATAAATTGGCTGTTGATTAAATTTTGTTATATGAACGAAAAGACAAAAAGTCCCGTCACCAAACATACCTTTCAGAGCCTCGAACGCTTTCACGTATCGAGCCAGCTGATTCTGAACTATTTTCGGAAGTTCCAGCTTCCATTCTTCCTTAAACGGGGGCCAAAACTGGGCCGATAAAATTAACGCCGAAGTTGTGAAATCTTCCTTCTCTAAACAGTAGCTCGCATCAGATTGAATATTCCCGTCAATTCTCTTCGAGTCATAAACATCCTTCAACATCACCTCACAATAATGCAACTGGTGTTCGCCAAATCTCCTCTTCAGAAGCTCCAAGTGCCTTATCTCCCTCTCAGTATGATAATTCATCTGCGAAAGCAATCTGTCCGCCAACAGTGTTCTATACTCATTCACAAACAGATCCTGGCTCCCGTAAACACTGATCAACATCGATATTATATCCGACATCTTCCTTTGAGTCGATCGAGCCGGATCAGCATCAACCGGATCCGGCATCCACTTCTCCCAATTCTCAGTCTCCTCCTCGCACGAAGTTTCATCCAGCTGTAAAGTTTCACCCTTTGCCAGTTCCTCCGCCAAGTCACTGTCCGAATCATCCAACAATCCACTAACTACACATCGAACCGTGTCCTCCCGACTTCTTAAATACAATTTAATCGGTTCAGTTGTCGTCTCCAAAAGCACTCCAGTTGGATCCAATTGTCTCAGGACCTTGATCGCCGCAATGTACGCTGTCAGAATATCCTGAGTCGTCACCCCAGGATGCAGAAGTCGTGTTTTAAAAGCCTCCTGCAAAGTGTCTATCAAATTCTTCCTCAGATCCGTTCTTATCAAACAAGTGCGTAGATCCAGAATCGCTGGAAGAGAAACCGGGTATTCTATTATTATATTAAACAATTGTTCGATCCTTACTTTAGTATAAGTCTCGTGCATGTAGTGCTGAAGTTTCTGCTTGAATGTCTCGATCGCATCGCTCGTCTTCTTCGGGATGACATTACTCTCCGAGGATCCTGAGTAAATTCTTACTAACCAGCTCAAAACGACAGTTCCTAGCCAAGTTTTTAAAGGCTCTATTAAGGACGTGTCGAAACTCCTATTGCAAATGTGACTCACGTAATTTTTAATTCGAATATTAATCAGAGACGTGAGAACGTTTCCTACCAATCGCTCCAATAATCCAAGCTCCAGCAATTTTCTATTAGTTTCGTGAAACAAGTAGATTATCATCTTGCACTGACATTTGTCCTGCTCCTGATTACAACCTCGGCATTGATTTGAGAAATTCTCGGAAGAGTCGCTTGTGTCATTGCTGCAGAAAACTTTGAATGAAATTTTATAAAAATGCTCGATGATTATGTCGTGATGTAGAGGTATTTGACTTAATAATGTGGCTCCGACTAGAAGCTTAAATCGTTCATTGATATTTCTGCCGCTGTATCTGTATTCTTTGTATTTCATTAGTTCCTCAAATTGGTTTAATAGCGGCAGAACAGGATCGAAACTGGAATATAATTCATTTACTGCCTGTTGAAAATCTTCGAAGCCCTGCTTTTCGTTTGGAACGACTTTGAAATATTTCCAGAATTTTGGTGCCACATGCTTGCGAATATATTTTTCTAAATAGTGCATAATTATGTATTCTGCCTGTTCCTCCAACTTTTGAACACTGATTTTTTTCACACCTCCAACTAATTCTATCTCGGTTATTTCCTCGTGGCGCTTTTCATTTAAAACCTGAATTACATTCTGTATCCAGAACAAAATTCTGTCGGGATTTTCAACATTTTCAGCCATTGTGTGCAGTTTGTTGATAAATTTCTTGCTTTATCTGAAAATTTGAAGATTTATTGAAATATGTAAACGTGCCGAAAATAAGAATATTGCTAATTTCCAAAGGGGTCGTCAACTTGTACCTCTTTTTCGTCGTTTATAGTGGTTTCATTTATTCATTAAAATCGATTGAGAATCGAAGAAAATAATTGAAAATTAAACAAAACTGTTAAAAATTTAAGAAAATAATTAAAAATTGAAAAATGTAATTAAAGTTTAAAGAATATAATAAAAGGTTAAAAAAAGTAACTGAAAAAGGCGAGAATTATTGAATATGGAAGAGAATTATTGAAAACTGAAAAATGGAATTAAAATTTAAAAAAAAAACTATAATTGCAAAAAATATTTGAACAATTGAATTTAAAATGAAAGAAACTTATTAATAATCGAAAAAAATTAAACAAATACGAGAATTAAAAAAATAAATAAATAATTGACAATTGAAAACAAAATTCAAAAATGGCTAGAATAATAAACAATTTAAAAAAATAATTTGAAAAATTAAATAATAAACATTAAATTTAAACTAAATAATTGAAAAATTAAATTAAATAATAATAATCTCCGTAAACTCCTGAAGTTAGTTACTTTTTATATTTATTCATTTTTTCTGTCCACGTTTTAAAGTCTGAAGTGAAGTTAGTCTTACTCCCCGTTATTTTATTGATTTTGACTCTCTCTTTATTAGGAAATATTTTGAAATTTGAATTGAAAGAATAAGGTAACCTTTTTCGTTAGTGTCGTGTTTTACTGGTTTTTAATTGTCATTTGTGTAAAAAAACAGTTTCGAAAAATGCTTTAAAAATTTATTATGGTTTTTGAAGAAGTTTAAAATATACATAAACACATGCAATTAATTTCCTAAATTTTCAGTTATCTCAAATGTAGATTATTGTCATCAATTCTCCATTATATAACAATTTTTTAATTATTGTCTTTTGCTTAAAAATAAATTTTGCAGATTTTCTTGATTTTCATAAATTTATAATTATATTCATTATTTTGGCATTGCTTTTAAAATTTTTAATTATTTATCCGATATTGCAATTATTTTCATCAACTTTCGATTATTTAGGCGATTTTAGGAAGTTTATCTTTTCTTAAAATAAAATAAATAAATTTTTTAATTATTCTCTTTAATTAAAATTTTTTAATTAATTTTCTAATAATTATTTTTTTTTTTAAACATATATTCTATTTTTCAGTTATTTCAATTTTCTTTCTCAATCTTAAATTATTTTCAGCATATTTCAATTATTTTTGTCATTTTTTAATTAATTTTATCATTTTTCAATTATTTTTTTCGATTTTTAATTATTATACTCATTTTCTAAAATTATTGCCTAAGATTTTTTAATATTTTTCTGAAAAATCAAACATTTTCTTCAATTTCTAATTATTTTCATTGGTTATCAGAATTTCAAATTTTTTTTATTAATTATCATAAATTTCAATTATTTTTAGCTTTCTTCTAGACTTTTCTGCAATTTTTAGTTTTCCTCATTTTATAAAATAAATTTCTAAAATTTTTTAAGTATTTTTCTCAAATTTCTATTATTTTCTTCAATTTTTAATTATTTTTCTTTGTTTTCATAATTTCTAAAAAAATTTACTAAGCATTTTTAGCATTCGTCTAGTCTTTTTTCCAATTTTTAGTTATTCTTATTTTCTAAAATTATTTTCTAAGATTTTTAAGAATTTTTCTAAAATGTCAATTGTTTTCTTTAATTTTTAATTATTTTTCTTTGTTTTCATAATTTCAAAATTAGTTTATTAATTATCGTAAATTTCAATTACTTTTAGCTTAGTTCTTCAATTCTTTTCTCCAATTTTTAGTTATTTTCTTTTTTTTTTCATTGAATTCTAAGATCTTCATGTATTTTTTTTCAAATTTCAATTATTTTTTTTTATTTATTTAAATAATTTAAATGAATCATATTTTAATTATTTTCGGCAAGTTATAAAATTTAAAAACATATTTCTATTATTTTCCAAAATTTATTTCCTTCAAATTTCAATTCTTCACATTTGTTTCATAATTAAAAATATTTTTAACTATTTATCTGACTTTTCAATTATTTCATTATTTTTATTATTTTCTTCAATTTTCAATTACTTTCGTTTTTTTTCTCGTTCTTTTTCATAATTGCCAAAAAGATTTTACTTATTTCTCTTTAATTAAAATTTGTTCCGTTCAATTTTAAATTATGTTTATCTTTTTTCATTTATTTTCTCTAATTTTGAATTATTTTCTTTTATTTCAATGAACTTCTGAAAGTTTTAAGTATTTTTCTCAAATTTTGCTTAACTTTCCTTTATTTAAAATATTTTATGTAATTTGTTTAATTATATTCCTAAATTTTAATTATTTCTTTTAGTTTGAATTTATTTATCTCAATTTTTAACCTTTTTAATTTTTTTAATTTTTTTTATTTTTTTTTTAAATCTCTAATTTTTCATTATTCAATTTTGTTTAAATTTACTTTTAAGATTCTCAAGTATTTTTCTCAAATTTAAATTATTTTCTTTATGCTTAAAACATTTTTATGATTGTTTAAATTACTTTCCCCAATTTTTAATTGTTTTTCATTTTTTTTTCAATTAATTTGCAAAATTTGCAATTATTTTGTTTAATTTCAATTTTTTTTTGCAATTTTTTTTAATTCTAAAATATTATAAATTTTGTCCTAAATAAATATTTATTTTATTTATATTAATTGATTTTTAAATATTATATTTAAAATGTTTATTTCTTCGTATTAGATAAATATTATTTACCGATTTGTTATATTTTTTATTGTATTTTATAATTTCTAAAAGGTATGAAAAACTAATCGCGCGCTGGCGCGCGTTTTATTTTGCTAGTAATAATAATAATCTCCGTAAACTCCTGAAGTTAGTTACTTTTTATATTTATTCATTTTTTCTGTCCACGTTTTAAAGTCTGAAGTGAAGTTAGTTAGAATTAATATTTATTCATCTTTTTCTGTCCATGTTTTAAAAACTGAAGTGAAGTTAGTCTTATTCCCTGTTATTTTATTGATTTTGACTCTCTTTATCAGGAAATATTTTGGAATTTGAATTGAAAGAATAAGGTAACCTTTTTCGTTAGTGTCGTGTTTTATTGGGTTTTAATTCTCATTTGTGTAAAATAACAGTTTCGAAAAATGCTTTAAAAATTTATTATGGTTTTTGAAGAAGTTTAAAATATACATAAACACATGCAATTAATTTCCTAAATTTTCAGTTATTATCTCAAATTTAGATTATTGTCATTAATTTTTCATTATATAACAATTTTTTAATTATTGTCTTTTGCTTAAAAATAAATTCTGCAATTTTTCTTGATTTTCATCAATTTATAATTATATTCATTATTTTAGCATTACTTTTAAAATTTTCAATTATTTATCCGATATTGCAATTATTTTCATCAATTTTCGATTATTTCTGCGATTTTTTAATTATTCTCTTTAATTAAAATTTTTTAAGTAATTTTGTAATTATTATTTTTTTTAAACATATGTTCTATTTTTTAGTTATTTCTCTCAAATATTATTAAATGTTTTTAAGTTTTTATATTATTTAAATTATTTTCATCATAATTCAATTTTCTTTCTCAATCTTAAATTATTTTCAGCATATTTCAATTATTTTTGTCATTTTTTAATTAATTTTATCATTTTTCAATTATTTTTTTTTCGATTTTTAATTATTATACTCATTTTCTAAAATTATTTTCCAAGATTTTTAAGTATTTTTCTAAAAATGTAAACATTTTCTTCAATTTCTAATTATTTTCATTTGTTATCAGAATTTCAAATTTTTTTTATTAATTATCATAAATTTCAATTATTTTTAGATTTCTTCCAGACTTTTCTCCAATTTTTAGTTTTCCTCATTTTATAAAATAAATTTCTAAAATTTTTTAAGTATTTTTCTCAAATTTCTATTATTTTCATCAATTTTTAATTATTTTTCTTTGTTTTCATAATTTCTAAAAAAATTTATTAATTATCGTAAATTTTAATTATTTTTAGCATTCTTCCAGTCTTTTTTCCAATTTTTAGTTATTCTCATTTTCTAAAATTATTTTCTAAGATTTTTAAGAATTTTTCTAAAATTTCAATAGTTTTCTTTAATTTTTAATTATTTTTCTTTGTTTTCATAATTTCAAAATTTGTTTATTAATTGTCGTAAATTCCAATTACTTTTAGCTTAGTTCTTCAATTCGTTTCTCCAATTTTTATTTATTTTCTTTTTTTTTTCATTGAATTCTAAGATCTTCATGTATTTTTTTTTCAAATTTCAATTATTTTTATTTATTTATTTAAATAATTTAAATGAATCATATTTTAATTATTTTCGGCATGTTTTAAAATTTAAAAACATTTTTCAATTATTATTTTCCAAAATTTATTTCCTTCAATTTTTAATTCTTTACATTTGTTTCATAATTTCAAAAAATTTTAACTATTTATCTGATTTTTCAATTATTTCATTACTTTTATTATTTTCTTCAATTTTCAATTACTCTCGTTCTTTTTCTCGTTCATTTTCATAATTGCCAAAAAGTTTTTACTTATTTCTCTTTAATTAAAATTTGTTCCGTTCAATTTTAAATTATGTTTATCTGATTTCATTTTTTTCTCTAATTTTTAATTATTTTCTTTTTTTTTCAATGAACTTCTGAAAGTTTTAAGTATTTTTCTCAAATTTTGTTTAACTTTCCTGTATTTAAAATATTTTATGTAATTTGTTTATAATTATTTTCCTAAATTTTAATTATTTCTTTTAGTTTTAATTTATTTATCTCAATTTTTAACCATGTTTTTTCATTTTTCAAGTATTTTCTTTAATTTTTCAATATTCAATTTTGTTTTAATTTACTTTTAAGATTCTCAAGTATTTTTCTCAAATTTAAATTATTTTCTTTATGTTTAAAACATTTTTATGATTGTTTAAATTACTTTCCCCAATTTTTAATTGTTTTCATTTTTTTTCAATTAATTTGCAAAATTTGCAATTATTTTGTTTAATTTCCATTATTTTTTGCAATTTTTTTTAATATTAAAATATTAAAAAAATTTTCCTAAATAAATATTTATTTTATTTATATTTATTGATTTTTAAATATTATATTTAAAATATTTATTTCTTCCTATTAGATAAATATTATTTACCGATTTGTTATATTTTTTATTGTATTTTATAATTTCTAAAAGGTATGAAAAACTAATCGCGCGCTGGCGCGCGTTTTATTTTGCTAGTTATAGTAATAATTGTAAATTGAACAACTGAATTGAAAAGAAGAAAAGAATTTAAAATTGATGAAAGTAATTAAGAAATATAATAAAAATGTTTAAAAAGTAATTTAAAAAAGTACATAATTATTAAATACAGAAGAAAATTATTAAAAACTGAAGAATTGAATTAAAAATTTTAAAAAATGAAGTTAAAAAAATAGTTATAGAATTGAACAATTGAATTGATAGTTTAAAAAAAATTTATGATTGTTAACAAAATTTTAAAATTCAGACAATTATTAAGTATTGATGAATTGATTAAAAATTGAAAAAAAAATTGATAATTGAAGAAAATAATTTACCTAAATTTTAAGAATGGAATTGAAGAATGGAATTAAAATTTGTAGAATATAATTGAACAACTGTATTTAAAATTAAAGAAATTTATTGATGTAGAGAAAAATAATTGATATATAAGTCAAGAATTTTTTATTATTAAAGAAAATAATTAAAAATTTAAAAATGGAATTGAAATTAGAAGAGAATAATCAGGAATTGAAGAAAATAGTTGTTGAAAATTAAAGAAAATTGTCGAAACGAAATTTTAAAATAATTTTTATGATTGAAAATAATTGACAATTAAAAACAAAATTCGAAATATGGTTAGATTAATACACAACTAAAAATTCTTTTTAAATAAAACAATAAAAATTAAATTTCAAGAAAATAATTGCAAAAAGAAAAATTAAAAAAATTCTTGGAATTATTGTTGATAATAATTGTAAATTGAACAACTAGATTGACAGTAAAAAAAAAAACTAAAATTGAAGAAAATAATTGAAAATTAAAGAAAACAGTTAAAAATTTAAGAAAATAATTAAAAATTGAAGAATGGAATTGACATTAAAAGAATATAATAAAAGATTGAAAAAAGTAACTGAAAAAAGGCGAGAATTATTGAATATGGAAGAGAATTATTGTAAACTGAAAAATGGAATTGAAATTTGAAAAAAAAATTTCGAACTGCAGAAAATATTTGAACAATTGAATTTAAAATTGAAGAAACTTATTAATAATCGAAAAAAAATTAACCAAATACGAGAATTTGAAAATATTAATGAAAATAATTAAAATTATAATTAAAAATTGAAGAAAGTAATTTAAAATTTTAAATGATAAAACGTTTAAAAATGACGAAAATAATTGCCAATTGAAAAAAAATCGCAAACTGGCAAGAATAATCGACAATAGAGAAAAATAACAAAACAAAAAAATTAAAGAATAATTCTAAAATTTTAAAAGAATAAATGGAAATTGAAAAAATTGTAGGAAATAATTGAAAAATAACGAGAACAATTGCAAAATGGAAGAAAATATCTGAAAAATGACGAAAATAATTGACAATTGAAAACAAAATGCAAAAAATGTCTAGAATAATAAACAATTTGAAAAAAAAAACTTAAAAAATTAAACAATAAACATTAAATTTAAACTAAATAATTGCAAAATCAAGAAAATTATAGGAATAATTGTAAGTTGAACAACTGAATTGAAAAAGGAAAAAACATTGAAATTGATGAAAATAATTGATAATTGAAGAATGTAATTGAAATTTAAAAAATCTAATAAAAATGTTTAAAAACTGATTTAAAAAAGCACATAATTATTAAATACACAAGAAAATAATTGAAAACTGAAGAATTGAATTGAAAATTTAAAAAAATAATTAAGAATTTAAAAAAATAGTTATAGAATTGAACAATTGAATTGATAAATTAAAACAATTTTTATGATTGTTAAAAAAATTTTAAATATCAGATAATTATTGAATATTGAAGAATCGATTGAAAATTGAAACAAAAATTTGAAAATTGAAGAAAATAATTGAAATTGGAAGAATGAAATTAAAATTTGTAGAATATAATTGAACAACTGTATTTAAAATTAAAGAAATTTATTGATGTAGAGAAAAATAAATGATATAAGTCGAGAATTTTTTATTATTAAAGAAAATAATTGAAAATTTAAAAATGTAATTGAAATCAGAAGAGAATAATGAGGAATTGAAGAAAATAGTTGTAGAAAATTGAAGAAAGAAGAAAATTAAAGAAAATTGTAGAAACGAAATTTTAGAACAATTGAAAACATTAATTGAAAAAGCCGAGAATTATTGAATGTAGAAGAAAAAGTTGAAAACTGAAAAATGGAATTATTAAATTTAAAACAAAAATTGAAAATTGAAGCAAATATTTATAAACAATTGAATTTAATATTAAATAAACTTATTCATAATTGAAAAAAATTGACTAAAGGCGGAAATTTTTTAATATTAAAGTAATAATTGAAAATTAAAAAAATGGAATGGAAATTTAAAGGAATTATTTAAGAATTGAAGAAAATAGTTGTAGAATTGAAGAATTGAATTGAAATTTTAAAACAATTTTTATGAGTGAAAAAAAATAATTAAAAACATCCGAGAATTATTCAATGTTATGAGATTAATTGAAAAAAAAGGAAATAATTAAAAATATTATGGAAAATAATTGTCAATTTATAAAAAATTCGATAAATGGCGACATTAATAGGCATCAGCAAAAAATAATTTTAAAGATTAAAGAACAACTATAAAATTAAGGGACACAATAATAAATTATTAATTGAAAACTGTAAATAATTAAAGGAAAAATTGTAGGAAAAAAATAAAAATTGAAGAAATCAACTGGAAATTTTATAAATGTATTGAATTTCCAAGAAAATAATTGATAATTGAAAAGAGGCGAGAATTATTGAATAATATTCCCAAGTATTCCCACATATTCTCAAGTATTTCTTTGAGAATATGTGTACGCTCTAAAATTGACTTCATGACCCCCCGCTAATTTCAGAAATGTTATGTTAACAATCTTACCTTCTTTTTATCATTTTCTATTAGCATAAAACTAAAATTGAAAATTTATTCTTATACTTTTTAACTGGGCACTTGTTTTTCTTCATTAAAAACAAATTTTTTGTTTTTGTTTATAATCAATTTGTTTAATTTTGACTTAACAGGTGTTGTTTCAAAGTCGAATAACATACGTATATGTTAATTAATCATTTAAATTAATTTATCTTTTTAATATACTCTGATTAAAATAAAATATAAGTATCAAAAACTTATTAATCTTAATTTATTGCATAAAATGACATCAAATTTAAGGTTAGGTTTGCATTTAATTTCGAAAGATTTTTAGATTGATTAATAAATGCAACAATTTTTGTCAAATAATTTGATAAATATTATCCCTAAAAGTAAGTTTCGTGAATAATATATATTATGCGTAAGTCTTGTGTAAAATTTTTAAAAGTTTATAATTTTTATTTACAGAATCACAGAATTTTTAAATTTTGTACACAATCCTTAAGGCAAGTTTGTTTATTGAAAAAGTTTCGAAGTGACATTTCATTGGTCAACGAAAATTTTCTATAGGGAGTTTGGAAGATGTCCACCAATCAGATACATTTATTCACCTGTCCGGACAATGTTGCAAAAAAATTCACCAATCCTATTTATTTATGCTAATTTCCGGTGAAACGTCCAGAAATTAACACTTGATTGGCCCGGTATTTCTTTCGCATGAAAGTCTTTTTCTGAGCATTTCCGGATTATCAAGCAGTTGAACAAGACGCTTCTCCTTATTTTTAAGATTTTTGCGTGAAATCAATTATTTTCTGAATTGTTTGGGTATAAAATACTGTTACCCAGTTTATCATTGAGTGAAGAAACTTTTCTGTCGTCAATTCGAATAAAAGAGAGGTAAGTAAAGCATTTTTTCTATTTCTCATACAACCATTCACGCTCTTCAAAAATTCGCTTGTTTCTATAAAAGTGTTTTATATAGCATTTTCGTGTCATTCCTATCGATAAAAATGTGTCCGCAATAATCTTATCAAATATTCATATAAGCATAACCTACAAATATCATTCTTTGAAGTGAATTCTGATTATTGAAGCGATAAAAGCAGAAGGGATGCTTTTTATACTCTTCAACGTTATTGATAAAGCGTTAGTCATCCAATATCTTCCGGTATTAGCATGGATAATGCTTTTTACTTTAATGTCCTTTTCTTTAAAATCAAGGCAACGTTGCCAAAATCTCTTTTATACTAAAATCTAAAACTTCTTGTGACTAAATTTTAAAACTAATTGCCAAAACGTTTTTTATATTTCTAAAACATTGACTTGTGATTTTAAAACATTTTTTTTTTGATGTCTCTAACAAACTTTATTCAAGTATACATAGAAATAAATTGCTTAAGGTGTTTAATATATTCAATTGCAAAATGTGTTTAATTTTCAGTTAAAAAATATTGTTTGTTTTTATTTACAGAGCATTTTTTGTTTTATCTTTACAAAGCATTATTTGCCTGATTGTTCAACATTTCTTTCCAAAGCTTGACAGAATCTTGTTTCTTGGGAGGTTGTAAAAAAATTTTTTTTTGTCTATTTGTGCTTAAATATTAAAGGTGCATTTCGGTGTTTACTTTCAGCTGAAATCCCTTGTATTGTGACTTCAATGCCGCAACCGTTACAAAAGTTTAAAGGCGAGTACAAAGACCCTCGTTTCAACTCCAAATTGTTTTTCACAATCAGCTATCTAACAAGCTTTACACTTATAGTTAGCAACAATGACAATGGACCATTTTTCGTTATTATTCAGCAGCGCAATGTCTCCTCTTAGCTCACTAGCCTCAACATAAACTCACAATAACGCAATTCACGTTCTCAACATTATTATATATAGAAAATAATCATCAATTAAACTGTTGATGGAAAATAATTGTTATTTATGTTTATAGGCAATATGTATAATCGTGGAGTGAAAAGAGATTCCTTCGGTAACCGAAACTTCAACAATCGTGGAATGGGCGGAAGTGGTGGAGGCAGCGGTGGCGGCGGCGGCGGCGGAAGAAGCGGAAACATGGGCGGAATGGGGGGTGGTATGGGAGGAGGAATGGGTATGGGTGGCATGGGTGGAGGAATGGGGGGCGGCAACATGGGAGGTGGTGGAGTCAACCCTTGGGAAGGAGGAATGATGCCAGGGCGCGGAATTCTGCCAACTCCAAATAATAACCTGTCCCTGGCTTCTCCACAAGCTCAACTTGCCATCGCTAGCAATCTTCTTTCCAATATCTTACGCACCCAGCAAGAATCCCAACCCCAGGTAAAAACACCAAAGAAATAATAACACTATAAAACAACAACAAATGAGGAGCACTTTTTCAAAAGTTGATCAATCCATTTTCCAAAACAGTAGAGATAATCACTATATTGAATCACCCATAATTCACTATAGGTTGGATGTACTGTTCAGGGTGTATACTAACTGGGAAAAACGGGAATTTAAATTGACCGGGAAATTTCTTTCTGGGTTAATAAATTTGACAAATATATCAATTTGTTTTATAAATAAAGATGATAACTTTATGCATTTTGAACCAATCTGATTATGCGTTTAAATTTGGTGTAATTATGCGACAATTATGCCATTGAAAAATAACAAATAATATAATAGATTCTCATGAAATATAGATGTTTGTCTACTATCTTTTTTTTTTAACGCTAACAATGCCGCAGAAACAA